>JASEVX010000012.1:48006469-48263969 GCA_031761405.1 Serripes groenlandicus
CTTTGGAAAGCGTTGGGTTTGTTTTACAAAGGGCGACTTCAGTACACGACTATTTAAATAGGGATATTCCCGTGTTTTACCGCAATAATTCGTAGAAACGTAGGCGTAATGTCAGCCATTCCCGTGTTTTACCGCAATAATTCGTAGAAAGGTAGGCATAGTGTCACCCATTCCCGTGTTTTACCGCAATAATTCGTAGAAACGTAGGAGTAGTGTCAGCCACTACCGTGTTTAACCGCAATATTCGTAGAAACATAGGCGTAGTGTCAGCCATTCCCGTGTTTTACCGCAATAATTAGTAGAAACGTAGGCGTAGTGTCACCCATTCCCGTGTTTTACCGCAATACTTCGGAGAAACGTAGGCGTAGTGCCAGCCACTCCCGTGTTTAACCGCAATAATTCGTAGAAACGTAGGCGTAGTGTCACCTATTCCCGTGTTTTACCGCAATGATTCGTAGAAACGTAGGCGTAGTGTCAGCCATTTCCGTGTTTTACCGCAATAATTCGTAGAAACGTAGGCGTAGTGTCACCCATTCCCGTGTTTTATCGCAATAATTAGTAGAAACGTAGGAGTAGTGCCACCCATTCCCGTGCTTTACCGCAATAATTCGTAGAAACGTAGGCGAGGTGTCAGCCATTCCCGTGTTTTTTACTGCAATAATTCGTAGAAACGTAGGCGTAGTGTCACCCATTCCCGTGTTTTACCGCAATACTTCGGAGAAACGTTGGCGTAGTGCCACCCACTCCCGTGTTTAACCGCAATAATCCGTAGAAACGTAGGCGTAGTGTCACCTATGCCCGTGTTTTACCGCAATGATTCGTAGAAAAGTAGGCGTAGTGTCAGCCATTTCCGTGTTTTACCGCAATAATTCGGAGAAACGTAGGCGAAGTGTCACCCATTCCCGTGTTTTACCGCAATAATTCGTAGAAACGTAGGAGTAGTGTCAGCCACTCCCGTGCTTAACCGCAATAATTCGTAGAAACGTAGGCATAGTGCCACCCATTCCCGTGTTTTACCGCAATAATTCGTAGAAACGTAGGCGTAGTGTCACCCATTCCGGTGTTTTACCGCAATACTTCGGAGAAACGTAGGCGTAGTGCCACCAATTCCCGGGTTTTACCGCAATGATTCGTAGAAACGTATGCGTAGTGTCACCCATTCCCGTGTTTTACAGCAATAATTCGTAGAAACGTAGGCGTAGTGTCAGCCATTCCCGTGTTTAACCGCAATAATTCGTTGAAACGTAGGCGTAGTGTCATCCATTCCGTGTTTTACCGCAATAATTTGTAGAAACGTAGGCGTAGTGTCACCCATTCCCGTGTTTTACCGCAATAATTCATAGAAACGTAGGCGTAGTGTCAGCCATTCCCGTGTTTAACCGCAATAATTCGTAGAAACGTAGGCGTAGTGTCAGCCATTCCCGTTTTTTATCGCAATAATTCGTATAAACGCAGGCGTAGTGTCACCCATTCCCGTGTTTTACCGCAATAATTCGTAGAAACGTAGGCGTAGTGTCAGCCATTCCCGTGTTTTACCGCAATAATTCGTAGAAACGTAGGCGTAGTATCAGCCATTCCCATGTTTACCGCAATAATTCGTAGAAACGTAGGCGTAATGTGAACCATTCCCGTGTTTTACCACAATGATTCGTAGAAGGTAGGCGTAGTGTCAGCCATTCCCGTGTTTATCCGCAATAATTCGTAGAAACGTAGGCGTAGTGTCAACCATTCCCGTGTTTAACCGCAATAATTCGTAGAAACGTAGGCGTAGTGTCAGCCATTCCCGTTTTTTATCGCAATAATTCGTATAAACGCAGGCGTAGTGTCACCCATTCCCGTGTTTTACCGCAATAATTCGTAGAAACGTAGGCGTAGTGTCAGCCATTCCCGTGTTTTACCGCAATAATTCGTAGAAACGTAGGCGTAGTATCAGCCATTCCCGTGTTTACCGCAATAATTCGTAGAAACGTAGGCGTAATGTGAACCATTCCCGTGTTTTACCACAATGATTCGTAGAAGGTAGGCGTAGTGTCAGCCATTCCCGTGTTTATCCGCAATGATTCGTAGAAACGTAGGCGTAGTGTCAACCATTCCCGTGTTTTACCGCAATAATTCGTAGAAACGTAGGCGTAGTGTCAACCATTCCCGTGTTTATCCGCAATAATTCGTAGAAACGTAGGCGTAGTGTCAACCATTCCCGTGTTTAACCGCAATAATTCGTAGAAACGTAGTCGTAGTGCCACCAATTCCCTTGTTTCACTGCAATGGTTCGTAGAAACGTAGGCGTAGTGTCAGCCATTCTCGTGTTTTACCGCAATAATTCGTAGAAACGTATGCGTAATGTCACCCATTCCCGTGTTTAACCGCAATAATTCGTAGAAACGTAGGCGTAGTTTCACCCATTCCCGTGTTTTCCCGCAATAATTCGTAGAAACGTATGCGTAGTGTCAGCCATTCCCGTGTTTTACGGCAATAATTCGTAGAAACGTAGGCGTAGTGTCAGCCATTCCCGTGTTTTACGGCAATAATTCGTAGAAACGTATGCGTAGTGTCAGCCATTCCCGTGTTTTACGGCAATAATTCGTAGAAACGTAGGCGTAGTATCACCCATTCCCGTGTTTTACCGCAATGATTCGTAGAAACGTAGGCGTAGTGTCAGCCATTCCCGTGTTTTACCGCAATAATTCGTAGATACGTAGGCGTAGTGCCACCCTTTTCCCGTGTTTTACCGCAATGGTTCGTAGAAAAGTAGGCGTAGTGTCAGCCATTCCCGTGTTTTACCGCAATAATTCGTAGAAACGTATGCGTAATGTCACCCATTCCCGTGTTTAACCGCAATCATTCGTAGAAACGTAGGCGTAGTGTCACCCATTCCCGTGTTTTGCCGCAATAATTCGTAGAAACGTATGCGTAGTGTCAGCCATTCCCGTGTTTTGCCGCAATGATTCGTAGAAGGGAGGCGTAGTGTCACCCATTCCCGTGTTTTGCCACAATGATTCGTAGAAGGGAGGCGTAGTGTCACCCATTCCCGTGTTTTGCCGCAATGATTCGTAGAAGGGAGGCGTAGTGTCACCCATTAACACATCTATAAAAGACGCCGTTAGAAAATATATATAGTGACAAGGGTAATAATACTCCTCTTTAGTTATTATTTTATCACAATGGTTTGAACTCTAATAAATAATGACATGATAACTCAAAACACTTTCTGAGATGTTTAAAAAGTCGTCTGCTGCATAATTTGTAATATGTGGGAAACTGATAAAGGGTCATTTACGAATTAATTGTACGCAGATGCAAAAACACAAAGACACTAACTCTTCAATAACGTGGAGGAGGTTAACAAAACGACAGTGAAACAAATTGTATTTAGTTCACATGAAGAGAAATGCAGCTGTGACTTTACTGTACGCGATCATTATCGTCTGACGATGCTAAAACAGCATTCGTATCAGAGGGTTTATTATGCAATAATGATAATAAGATCATATTCAATATATTAAATATTACATCGTTGTTTATTTAATATGGGCCATATCATATTCAATATAATATTACATCGTTGTTTATTTAATCAAAGACCTAATAACATGTGTTATTAGGTCTTTGATTTAATACATATCCAACAATCTGTCTTCTCCGGTTTCACTCAATAACTTTTATCGATATTTCACCTAATCGATCGCCGGAGTTTCTTATCTTTCGGCAGATTACGAAGATAACCGACGCAATTCGTAGGGGTCATAAATCATAAATCATCAGGGTAATTCAAACGGATTTAGCAGTTTTAATCTTGGTAGGTTAACGGTTTTATTATAGGGATATGCTATATTTAAACGAGCATAGCAAAATTTGTGTTTTACGTTTTAATATAAAATCAAGTTTAAAATTGATTTTTCATAAAAAAATAACCATTAATTTAATTTAAAAAAAGCCGAATCATGAATTTATAATAAAGTGTTTAATTAAAAAGTATAATCCGAGCAGTTATACTTTGGTCATTAAAAAACAAAGAGATTCACTTAGGGCTGACTTCAACCACCAATATAAAACTGAAAGTCGCTATATATATATATAAAAAAAAAAAAAATCAAAAATGATAATGTAAGATTTTTAACTTCTCAGCTTAATATGCAGATTTTAGCTATTTTGTATACGAAGATCAGAACCCATACTTCATAAGTTTGAAAATAAATTCAATCCAACCTGTATCAAAATAAACAATACAGAAAATCCATTATTCAGAAATGATATTAAATATTTTCATGAAGCTGATAGCAATAATAATAAATATTATGTCGTAACTTTTAATTTAACACAAGTACATCTATTTTAAGTCACGCTGATAATAACAAATGGCAGAAAATGTCAATCCTGGTTTTTATGACCCAATTAACTTATAAAACGCCCGAGGCAGTGTCTATTAGAGCATTACAGATTAACCTGAATACACACATTTGACACTTATAATAATACATTAAAATTGAGATGATGTTTTGAAAAACAGCATTAAAAATAAAAACGGTATCCATTGAGAGTTCTCATAAACAGTATTAAAAAAAAAGAAAATACATTTTGTAGTTTTAATTAACTTGGGTAGAAATAATAGTGTGTTAATAACAAAAGGGTTATCTTAATAACACAAATTGTGTTTCCTTAATTCTTTTCACATTTTATATAAAAATTACAAGAAGCTGGCATATTTTTATTGCAAAAAGGTAGCAATTAAAATGTTTTTATTTGTATATTATGAAAACAGTTTTTATGATATCAGGAATAGTGTATACTGCATTTCCGTTTGCACAGAAATATTGTCAACATACATTAACACTTTGTGAACAATAAAGTGTATTAATCTAAGATGATTTTAGTAAAGTTAATAACATTTGTGTAGATTACATGATTTTTTGTTTTTGTTTTTTATTACGCATCAAACGTATGTATTTAACAGTTTTTGGTCAGTATTATTTCCATAACCAACATCGGATAATCAATCCTAGTGAGATTGACAACGTATCATGTATACTTATTTTTCGCTGATACTCAAAATGAATTATTATTCCTATTCTTTTAACACATTTAAATATGACAAATACATAATTGGCCTTAATTTATAGGTAATATTTATGTCAACCGGCGGGCTATTATTTAATAATATTTCTATTGTTATTGCGCGAGGATAAAAACTATTTGATTAAACTCTTAATTCAATCCTTAATTATCCAGATATTTAAAACCTGCCCTGAAGGAGTAAGATTTTATTGCCCTGCAATAAAACATCGAAGTCATAAAACCAGTAGCGGTGAAATCCGATTAACTTCGTAAGTTTCCGCTATTGTTTGACGGACTCCACCGAACACAAAAAATACTTACATGTTGTTTGACAAAAGCATTAATTCCCCCGCCTAAATTTTTCTTAATTTCATATAAAATGATATCCTTCTTTAAACAAATGAATATACTTTACGAATGTGAATGCGAACTTATAAAAAGTTTAAAGGAAAACAAGTTATAACTAATTAACCAACGAAATTTGATGGCAATTTCTGTGTAATTATCAAAAATCATATGTAATTCAATAGGAATATAGGGTCACCTAATGTTTATATAAATTCCCCCACCTAAATTTTATTTCTAATTAAAACAAATTACATATTTGAAATTGAGAGATTTTGTTCTTCCCAAATATGAATGCGAACTTAAAATATAATAAACATTAAGAAAGTTATGCCCACATTTGTTACACTGCCCTTCTTATTTCTATATAGCCGATTATTGATTTTTGACTGATCGGTAGAAGACAAATTGTTGCATATGTGGGCCTTATCCTATTAAATATATTCAATATTACATCGTTGTTTATTTAATATGGGCCATATCCTATTCAATATATTAAATATTACATCGTTGTTTATTTGATATGGGCATTATCCTATTCAATATATTCAATATAACATCGTTGTTTATTTAATATGGGCCATATCCTATTCAATATATTAAATATTACATCGTTGTTTATTTAATATGGGCCATATCCTATTCAATATATTAAATATTACATCGTTGTTTATTTGATATGGGCCATATCCTATTCAATATATTAAATATAACATCGTTGTTTATTTGATATGGGCATTATCCTATTCAATATATTAAATATTACATCGTTTTTTATTTAATATGGGCCATATCCTATTCAATATATTAAATATTACATCGTTGTTTATTTAATATGGGCCATATCCTATTCAATATATAAATATTACATCGTTGTTTATTTGATATGGGCCATATCCTATTCAATATATTAAATATAACATCGTTGTTTATTAGATATGGGCATTATCCTATTCAATATATTTAATATAACATCATTGTTCATGTAATATGGGCATTATCCTATTCAATATATTTAATGTCACATCGTTGTTTATGTAATAAGGGCATTATCCTATTCACTATATTCAATATAACATCATTGTTTATTTAATACGAAAAAAACACATAAATGGGTGTTTTCGCTTAAAGGTAACATGTGTGAGATTTTTTTTTTATTATTATTCAATAACCCATGAAGCTTTCTGAAATGAAACTGGCCAAATCCTTGGGGGTCGGCATTTTGGGGTATGTATAAAATGAGACGAAAAACACGGATTGAAAATTATTGTCGTCTTTTTAATAAAAACAATTTAAAATCGATATTTTGGGTATGTATATAAAATGAGACTAAAAACACGGGTTGAATATTATTGTCGTCTTTTTAATCATTTATTTTTTTTATATCGATATTTAAGATCATTAAAGTGCTGTGTTATGTGGGAATTAACATTTGTTCGAAAAGTTAAAAATAAATGGAACTCTGTAAGAAATATGTTTTCCCGTTCGTCAATGGAGCGACGTCGTTTCCCGCAAAAAAAGTGGTATCAATATGAAAGACCCCAAATTCCTATACATGAGCTATTGACTCACTCATACAAAGTATAATTATTTATCAAACATTGTGGCAAAAGGATAACTTTCTCGTAAGGAGCAATTGTTCTTTTGGCGACAATCTTTTCCTAAATCGTCTGTTGCAAAGGCCTCAGAAACCGTCTCTAATAGGGAAAGGGTTTAGCAGAAATGTGACCCCTTACATAATTTGTTCCAGTCATATTGACTGGTTGAAAACGGCAGTCGCCAGGTGGCATCAGAAAAGGGCTGATCTATTTGCGTCTTTACCATAATGCAGGTGATCGATTAAGGATCATCTTGGCCCTCATGTTTTAACCTCGTTCAATATAAATGTATTCCTTGATTTTCTGAAAGTCTTTACTTTATTATTTTATGTTCGTAATAATAGACGACAGCAATACGAATTCCAAATATGTTTTGATAATGCAAGAAACATGACATTAACATTATTATTGTCTAGTCAATTACTTATAAATCATTTTTTGTAGCCAAAGTATACTCTTTAATTGTTGTCTATAATTATCTTACGTTTTTTCGTAAATAGGTAGCACCTATAGATATATTATGGGAATTATCCTATTCAATATATTCAATATAATATCGTTGTTTATTTAATATTGGCATTATCTTATTCAATATATTCAATATATTTCGTTTATGTAATATGAGATATCTCAAAGAGCTTGTCACTCATTATGTATGACTAGTATATGTATAGAATAGAATAGAATACAATACAATACAATACTATATCGTTATTCGTCATTTAAGGCCACCGCCAAATAATGCATATACAATCTAAAAATGAATTGATGTGAGTAATGTCCAGTAAATATGATCTATGTACACCTTAGTAATTGTGAAGGTAAACAAAAAATCATTCATTTTTATGTGATTTAACAAAGAAGTGTCTTCTTTTAATTTCTTAAGTCTATTTCTTCAGATGCTTCCAAACAATTATTTCTCTTTTTGAATACAATTGTTAAGAAACTAGACAATATAAAAAATAACAATTTGTTTTGACATTTCATAATCGTATTAAACAGATGCTGTGTTAATGGTTATTATACCATTCTTGGGGAAAATATTTTTTTTTTATATCATCATACCATTTTTAGAAACTACTTAACGAGTCTAAATATCACAAAGGTTTGAATTGTTGAGACTGTAGATTGCACTTTGGATTTGTCTGTAACATTGGATTAAGAATATGTTTACGTCTTGTCCTTAAAGTTTATCCGTAAATGTTTAAAATTGTCAGGCCTTGGTTCTTTACCGAAAAATGTCTTTCTTATTATGCAATTAAACATTACTAAGATGTGAGACCAACATCATAGAAAAAACATTTCAGTTATAAAGAAGATGACACAGTTCATGGACAGGACAGGCTTACTAACATCACAGAAACACATTCAGTTATACGATACTTTTGAGTACCCACAACATAGGTTAAGAGGGTCAAATACGGATATTAGAACATGCAAAACGACGCCCCTTATTTAGAGCTCTGAATTATAGATCTTTTACTCGATTTAACACGAATCTAAAGTTTAATTCTAAGCATGATTACACTCACGTGTTGCATTTTTATTTTATTCTTAACAAAACTTCAGCACCGTGCGTTTACGTTCCAAGTTAACTTTATCCGATACCTAAAACGATCAAATTAAGCATTATTATTTTTCGTGTCGCGTTTATATTTTATCTAATACATAATTCACATATCTTTCTAGTTTATTTATATTCTATCAGGAACTTATATTGAAATTCAGCAAACATGATTGATCTGTTGCCTGTAACAAAATTCTTTATTGTTTGGTATTTTACGCCACTTTCAACAATTTTTCAGTTATATCACGGCGTTTTCTGGGTAAGCTACCAGTACTAGAGTCTATTTATCCTGACATCAGCCAATCAGTCGTAATGCTAACCCCGCAACATTGAACGCTAAGGAGGTAGCCATTACTACCAGTAACAAAAGTAGGAAATAAGCAGCTTTCTATATAACGCACATTCTTTTCATCCAGAACATAAATTGTAAGTATTCATACTTTGTTTACGTGCTGCAATTACAACACACTGGTGTTTATGCCTTAGGCAGTTGTAAAACAAACATCTCAGGTTATCTCCAAAACCACACAATTGTTAAACATGAATTATATGCGATTTGTTTGATATGCTTTTACCTTTCCCATTGTTTTTAAAACATTAAATGTTCATATTCCATATAGTCCAATCTCAAATACTCGAAAATTACTTTCTGATACTACTATACCCATCATGTTATTATGTTAAATGGTTACATGTTTATTGGCAATACGTATGTAATATTTAATGCTTAATAAAGATATGTTTTGTTATATTTAAAAAAGTCAAAGCCCCAAACTTTTTTTTTTTATGTACAACATTTTTCAGAAATATTTCACATTTCCATTACAATATTCAATCATACAGGTATAATCTGAATTCTTCATATCAAAATAATTAAGAATCCATAATTAATTATGCATTGAACAATAACGAAGCTATCTATACTTATAACGTGTGTACTAACATACTTCTTAAACAGCGTAGAAACAGTAAGTCCTATGTAAAGGTGTGTAGTAAACATACCATTGGTAAAGATACAATTGGTAAAAATACCATAGATAAAACGTGCCATAGATAATATTACCATTGATACAAATACTATTGGTAAAAATATCATAAATGAAAATACCATAGATAAAATAGGTGTTGGTAAAATTATCATACATAAAACATACCATAGGTATTAGTAAAAATACCATAGATAATAATACCGTAGACAAAAAATACTATAGTAATTGGTAAAATTATCCTAAATGAAAATACCAAAGATAAAAATACCATAGTTATTGGTAAAAATATCAAAGATATTAGTAATAAAACCATAGATTATAATACCGTAGATAAAAATACTATAGGTATTGGTAAAACTATCATAAATGAAAATACCATAGATAAAAATACCATAGGTATTGGTAAAAATATCATAGATAAAAACACCATAGTTATTGGTAAAAATATATAAAAATAAGATAAAAATACCATAGATACAAATCCCATAGTAATTGGTAAAAACATCATAGCTATTGGTTAAATTACCATAGATAAAAAATAACATAGGAATAGGTAAAAATATCATAGATAAAAAATACCATAGGTATTAGTAAAAATACCATAGATAATAATACCGTAGATAAAAAATATTATAGCTATTGGTAAAACTATCATAAATGGAAAAACGATTGATAACAATACCATAGTTTTTGGTAAAAATAACATATGTATTGGTAAAAATAACATAAATGAAAATGCCATAGATAAAAATACCACAGTTATTGGTAAAACTATCATAGATAAAATTACCATAGATAAAAATACCATAGGTATTGGTAAAAAGATTATGATAAAAATGTAATTATTCCAGAGGTAAATATGCCATACTAAAATAAGGCTTGATATTAGATTATTAACATTCTTTATGAATACAACCCTTTCAAAATAGTAATCCTAAGACATAATGTCAGGGATACTACTATATCAAGTCCGGTTTATGTACAATAAACTCACTAATTAAAGAGTGTTGAAGAAAAATAGGTTATTTAAAGGTGATGCACTCCAGATCATAGATAGTATATTCAAAGTTTTAAACTTTAAAAGATGTCTTGAAATATTAGATTAAAATTAAAGAAATAATTTCACTATCCAGTACAATAAACATCTAAATATTGATTGTGTATGCTTCGATTTTACTGGGAAAACAAACCCAGTAAGCCAAATTGTGTACATTGTCATGACTTTCAATTGACCGTGTTTCAACATTTACTGCCATAACAATTTTGAACTATTACTTACTTACTTTTCAGCCACTATTAGCAATATTTGCCAAAGTTTCAATTTTTTTAAAATGTTGATCTCCATCTTGAGATCAGCACATTGAACGTGATTATTAATCACCAAACATAAGCGACGTTCCTGGAAAATCAACCCGTGTATTTTTTGACAGGTGTAGAATAAATTTCTAAGCTTCAATACTATATTTTATGAACGAAAACTGGTTGTTAAAATGAAATGAAATGAAAACGTTCACAATTAGTGACACACAGTACGGATCCAGAACTGGGTGAGCCGCTGAATAGGTTGATCTGGTCCTTAACTTGTTGCAAACGCCATAATAATTAGCAGAACATTATTGATGAATTTAAAGTTATATAATATCCGTATGAGTCCTGATTGGTATTGTTACGAGACACAGCATTCAGAGAGCTTGCCTTAACCCTTTCGCTCCCACAGACAATTAAATACTTTTGCAAACAATGTAGAGTAACGAGCTGTCTCTCCTGAAATCAGTATTGTTTGCCACGTGGCCGTTAAATTTAACCAAATTTCCTGTTGGACGAAAAATGGAGTGTTCCAATTTCCAACATGGAATAGTCGACTTTGTGAAATTCCGCAGTGAAAGAGTTATAGAACTGATTAATCTTATTAAAGTCATCCTAAAATATTCGCTGTTAAAGAAACGAGATCGTGTACTTTAAGTCAGATTGGGAGCGAATTCACAAATTAGTTCTCGTCGCATCCTAGAATTTCTAAAAGATCATTCTCATCTATGGAGTAGCTCACGAAGAATTGACGAGAAGCGATCAAAATAGCACACATTCAGATAGCACGAATTAACAGGTTGATCTCGGTTTATATAGTTAGTTGGTAGAATGTTAAGGGTTTAACGCTGTTTTAAACAATTTGTCAGTCATATCACGGCTAGGAAAACCCCAATATGAAGGTGAACTGGCAGCTATAATATGACTGAACAATTACTGAATACGACGTTAAATCATTCAATCAAACTAAACATAGAAACCAAGATCAGCCTGATTAATTTGGAGCATTCTGGTCACTTCTGGTAAATCCTTAGTGAAAGTTACCTCAAAACTCTTGATTGACAGCCCGCATCTCCACCGACTGAAATATACCGGTTCGACCCTCTATAAGACTTCAAAAATCGTAGTGATTGCCCTCCTTGGCGCTCATGATTGATAGATTTGTGTTCCGACTGACTGGCTGGTTTCAGGATAAATGGACCGGAAGTATTGGTAACTTTCCCGAGTAAACGCCGGGATATAACTGAATAATTGTTGAAACGGCGTAAAACACCAAACAATCAATCAATCGACACTCGTTTCTGGTCAACACTGTTAATACTGTTTAATAAGTCAGGTATGACCGCACCAGCACACGTTTTCGTATTTTTTCATTGCGAATAATTTATGATCTTGGAAATATTTCATTCTGGCCTAATGCATCATTACTTGTCTGTCTTGACGGGGATTTCTTTTAAATAAGTATTTATATATGCACTTCTGCATCTACTCTTAACCTAAAGCAATTCTCCTTAATTTTTGGGGTTACATGCACAGAAAACTATCATATGAATACATTATCTTGCGTGATAACATGTTGTTACTTCTTTTTTATCCGTTATGGGATTATGAAATAGTTTGAGATGTTTATCTATGCAATTTGGTACCATGGAACCACTAATATTGCTGTATTTCATTGTCATTACTTCTCGAATTTGTTCAACAACATTCATTTTCTCAAATTATTTTGTTCATTGTCATTTTAAAAAACATTTTAGTTCTTATTGAAAACATGAAAACAAAATGCTTTTTCGAATATTAGAAAAATAGTATATTTCATAGCAATGGAAATACATTTAAAAGCCACATTCCCTGAAAACTTTTAAAATTATTTGTTAGGAGAGGTTAACCTATAAATGGATCCATTTTTTAACCCACATGCTGGCAATATTTAAATAAACAATAACATTTTTTTTTTTAAATTTTAAAATGATACATTTTGTATCCATGGTAACTAATTTTAGAGGCACTGTTCCCCATAGGTTTTTTCATTTCTTGTGAGAAGAGATATTGTTCTTCATGCATCCATTGTTCATTTGTATTGATATGGCCGCATTAAATTTTATAACTATTCAAAAAATGCCAAAAAGTGTTCTTTTCTTTCCGTAAAAAAAAACCTTTGTAAAGAAGGGTTTGGGACCACATTTAACAATTTGATAATCAATTGTTTTATTACTTAATTTCCTTTATAAACTGATGACTTTTGGTAGAAAATATGAACTTTTGCATATATATCTTCATTTATGCTTAAAACTGATTAGAACAGTTAGTGAATTTCCTATTGAAATCAGTCCTGTAAAAAAAGAGCCGGTTGCTATGGCAACTAAAGTCTATTTTTTAAGGTTTTTTTGCCATTTTCCATTTTGTTCATCAAGTTGAGAAAATGTGTGAAGTTTGAACAAAATCCGTGACCATGCGTGCCACACTCCCTATATGGGAGTGCAAATGCTTACGGAGAATGGCTATTAATTATCTATTTAACCCTTTCCCACATACTACATATCTGCATCAGATGACCTTGAACATATATGATCTAGTTTGAATGTGGAAAATCTTAATAAATGAAAATATAACTTTTGCAAAGAGTTGAAAACATTGTAGCAATTACTGCCTTTGCCACAATGTGTTCAAAAGTCCTCCGTGGTAAATGTGTCAACTCCGTCTATATTAGGGAAAGGGTTAATATAAAACTTCAAATATACAGGAAGCCTTACTTATCCTGATTTGAGATCAAAGACGGAACGCACAAGTTAGCTTTTCGGTACAATGCAGATCCAATTCAGCCTCGGTATCCGCATAGTCAAATCTAAATCCCAACTGTTAAAGGTGCTGAACTTCAGATTATAGATAGTATAGTCAAAGTTTTAAAACTGTTTACAAGTTGTCTTGAATCATAATTCTGGGATATAATAAAAGCAGTAATTTCACACTCCAGTACAATAAACAATGAAATATTGATCGTTTATGCTTCATTTTTTACACGGTAGACATACCCTGTAAGCCAAGTTTTGTACATTTTCATGACTTTCAATTGACTGTTTTTCAACATATACTGCCAAAATAGTTTTGAACTATTTAATACTTACTGTTGTCACTATTAGCAATAATGCAGAAGAGTCGACATTTCAACATTTTATTTTCCATATGGAGTTCAGAACCTTTAACATATTATTTACGTAATTAGTGAGAAGCTTCTGTCAACGAATGTGTATTTAAATAAGACAGGTGTACAATAATCTATACTAGTAAAGAGTTTCAGGTTCTTACCAAAACGAAACGGAAGCATATATATATACGAGGGTCAGTCGTTAAGTTCCCTGTCTGTTCTCATACAATTCGCATTCTTTATTAAATCGTTACAATACTCGGAAACGTTAAAATATGATGCTTTATAGTCATATGTAGAAAAACTTACATGCAATTAATATTAAGGAACAAAATCTAGATGTATTCCATCTCAAATCTTCAAAATTTGACGCGTTAACGTCATGATTTTAGACATGTTGGCAGAATCATATCTGTTAAACACTTCCGGAAAGTTCTGACTTCATATCTGTAATAACAAGTATGAACTAGCAAGTTGGTGATTGCTACCCGTCATCGGGTACAATCATTAAGGTAGTTCCAAACCTTTGGCGAGACAATGTTAAAGTTATCCAATATCTTTCAAACTCATTGTCTTGGTCAACGACTTCTGAACACGACTGCTGCGCAACTTCGTCAATCGTACAACCAATCTCGCGCTCTCTTATGTTCAATGTCGTTGAACTTGGTGACGGAATATTAAGTTCGGCAAGCATATTTGCAATCTGTGTTTCGCCAACTCCGGCATTCAACATGGCTACAACATAATACATTGATCAGAGGTTTATAAATAAAATAGTTCCAAGCATACATTTATGTTATTAACTTTGTCGATCACTGGAAACCGATATTTATACAGGTCATGTTACCGAAAAAAACATTTTATAAACTATCAACATATATACGAATGGGGTTTAATTCAATTTACAATTACTGTAAAATCAATCTAGTCCGCACATGGTCTCACTGCAGCCGACACCATTCGCCTACACGACAAATAACCTTAATTGTGTTTCTTGGAATTTGCGTTCTACTCAGCGTAACTGAACGAATTGTCACGTGGGGAAAGTGCAGTAACAAACTTCTGCTAGAAATCAAATTTTGCTGTTAACATGATAACATATTTCACGATTTCAGAAGACATCTGCTTTTAATCATATAAGAAAAACTAAATAAACATTGAAAGTTGTTAAAACCTTAAAAACATTTTGAGAAAATGAGAATTGCTTTTCTTCTATCATTCGGCATATGGCTTGTCGTACATAATACAATCAATGCTTTGTTTTAATAATAATCATATTTACCTCCTGCCATCTTTGTGTTGGTGTCGAAACATCGTGATATTTCGCCTTGTGGTACTACGTGCTTTCCCCCCGTCGATATGATCTTGTTTGAAAGACACTGACGACATTTCACCACAAAGTAGGACGCAAGTCCGTATTTTATTTCATTTGTTAAATCAGCTAAAATTTTGAATCACATTTTTCACAAATCGTCTGATCGACTAAATGACCAAGTTCTACTATTCGTCTGCCAGTTCTGCAATCACCTGTTCCAACTACCTTATCCTTTTCTGCGGCAATCAAATTCAAACTTCTACTTAAGTTCGTGCCCAAGCAAAAACGTTTTTAGCATTGTTATTGTTGATGTGTCTTCCGTAACGCCAAATGACGTCATTGTAACAGTTTAGTACAGATTGGCGTTTTTTGGGGCAAAAATCGCATTTTCTTTAACGTATGCATATGCAACATATACAAACTGCTATACAATCTCACGTATGACGTCGACGTTATTCACACAAAATGATAATGGCATGTTTGTTTTCAACGTCGATTTCGAAACGTTTCGAGTCTAACATATCCAAAATTCAGATAGGGTAATCGAACTACTTTTTTAGAAAAACGTCAGAAATTGAACCGTTGAAGTTGAAAATATACGACGTTATTGGAACGTGATTCGAATAGAAAGGTCAGCCGAACAAAAGTGTTTGATTGGAATCGACTGTTCAATGACGACAGAGAAGAACTTGAAAACAGCTCTAGAGTCGTTCGACCAACATTCAGTGACAGAAATGTTCTTGCTGTAAACTGGAAAATGCCGACGACAGACGTGAATACACGGAGACACACTTGTTAACGACAGGTTAGTTTGTGTGTGGGGGCGACTCGTCGTTCAGGTTCTCCATTTATCACTAAATATAACTAATTTGCATTTCGCATGAGAAATAAATTCATCCACATTTGGTATAGCAGTTTATGAGGAAATTATAATGACGATATATTAGTGATGCTTGGGCTCATTTTAATGTTTTATGACCATACTTAACCCTTTTCACTCATGCAGACGTTTGGTCTGAAGATTGCTTTTGAATACAGTGTGGTAAAAAGGATCAATTTCTCATATTGAGCTATTTCTCTTTCTTGCCAAAATGTTTTCAAATCTGTTCATAAATTTTTGTTTTACTTCCCGAGACTTTACATATCTTTCTTCCGATGTTCTTTACTGAACGGTTTCTGCTAACGGTTTGATGTAGTTGGGCAGGGTTAAGTATCTTTGCTGAAAACACTTAAACCCTTTCGCTGCCAAAGGAAATTTAAGGCTTTTTTAAACAATTCAGATTCATGTGGGACTGCTCGTAACGAGCTGTCTCTCCTGAAATTAGCATTATTTGCACATTAGACATTTGATTTTTCCAATTTCCTATTTGACGAAAAATGGAGTGGATCGAATTTCAACATGGAGGACTACTTAAGTGAATATTATCATATCTTCTTAGTTGTGTGCAGTGTAATCTATTCAGGTTTCCGCTGTCGATACAATATTTTCACAAAATACAGATTGTTGCATTTTAACCTCTCTATGGACATAATGGGTCTTATTGACTTTTGATTCGGCCATAAACGGTTAGTTTTACTGCAATAATTCGTAGAAACGTAGGCGTTGTGTCACCCATTCCCGTTAACTCATCTACAGTAGACGACGTTAGAAAACATAGTGACATATGTAATAATACTCATTATGAGTTATTCTTTTATCACAATGTTTTGAAATCTAATAAATGATGATATCATAATTCAATAAAGTTTGATGAGATGTTTAAAAAGTCGTCTGCTGCATAATTTGTTAAATGTGGGAAGCTGATAAAGGTTTATCTACGAATAATTGTACGCAGATGAAAAAACACAAGACAATAACTCGTCAGTTACGTGGAGGAAGTTAAAATCAAAGCACTGAAGTACTGACGGCCTGGTTGGAGAAGTATGGAAAATGTGAAAGGAAATAACAATTGCAGCTTATGTTTATGTATTTATTGTTAAGAAGTTGAAAGATCATAGAAAAATAGTAAATATTGTTGTGAAACTTTCAATTTGAAAACAGGAGAACCTTGTTGGCACTATATCGCTTACCTGAGTGCAAGAGCTCACAAATATACACATTTAAGACATGAAGAATCAAAGAAAAAATTGACAGCAGGTTTAGGCAAAATATTTTGAAGTATCTGTGTTATTATATTGAGAAATATGTCAATGTTAAATCAACTTCCATCAAGTAAAAATAATTCTTTAAACCATGTACTAGACTGGGAGAAAGTGTTTGAACAATGCAAAACTCATCAAGACAATTATTCTGACAAAGATTCAAAATGAAACCTCCAGAGTGTTATCAAGATTTTCCTTCATTTGGCCTAGTGACCTACTTTTTGTTCACCTGATATGACCCATATTCCAACATGGACTAGATATCATCAATAGAATCATTGTGACAAAGTTGCAAGCTGCTGAAGCAAAAAAATGCGGCCGGTATGACCCATATTCTGACCGATTTCTTAAAAAAAGGGGCTTCTACAGTATTGACAAGATTTTCCTTCAATTTGGCCTAGTGACTTTGTTGGCCTGGGACTTTAGCCCCTGGTCATAGAAGTAATACCATTTTTCTCGGAGTTGGCAGCATGCCAATTGCTGTTAGCACCAAACAACGCGAAAAGAAATGCGCGAGAAAAAACGTTCATCATGGATTCAACAAAACTGCATTTAAAAGGTTAGGATCTCCCCCATTAATATAATTTTAATGTTGTTGGAACGTCAGTGAAAAAAAGTGAGTACTCCAATATAAGTTTAAGAAATGTTTTAGAAATTAATGGCCGAGAGGTCAAATATGGACGTTTGTTAACATTATTAACATTCGCGAAGAGGAACGGAAAAAAAGAAAGAAGTCACGTGAAATATACAGTGGCGGATTGACCGGGGGCCGTAGGGCCCGTGCGTCCAAAAAATAATGGTAAACAAAGTTAAATCGTAGCGGGTTTAGAGGGGGCCCATAGGGCCCGTGCCCGACTCCCCCCACCCCACGAAAGAAGTCACGTGAAATATATAGTAGCGGATTAACCGGGGGCCGTAGGACCCGTGCGTTGAAAAATTCATGGTAAACAAAGAAAAAGCGTGGCAAATGTAGTGGCGGATTTAGCGGGGGCCCATACGGCCGGGTCATCGCATCATTAATCAGATCCTAGTCGCGCTCTTCACAGAAGGTAGCAATTTAACACACAGTTTATCACAAAAGTGTCAGAGTAACAATACTACAAGATGCCCTAAAAAAGAAGGGAGGACAGAAGGAGAAGGAGAGGGCAGTACCCAACAAAAGAGGGAGAGTGGCAGTAAAGGGAATGAGACCTCTCCTCTTCAGCCACCAATGCACCAATAACTAAGTTGTAGAGGTAGCGTGCAAACGCAAACCTCTCCTTCAATCTTGCTGTGCAGGTGCCCGCACGTGTTGTCGAGGTATCAAGGGCATTTTCGTTAGAATCCTTGTCTTAATGATATCTAAGTCAAGTTCGAATATGGGTCATATTGGGTCAGAAACTAGGTTACTAGGTCAAATTGAAGGGAAATATTGTTAACATAATGGAGGCTTCATTTTTAACTTGAGCATGTTGAAACAGTATCAGAATGTTTGTCTTGATGATATGTAGGCCAAGGTTGAATATTGGTCTGTTAAAAAACTAGTTCACTAGGCCCAATTGAATGAAAATCTTGTCAACACTGTAGAGGCCACGTTTTTTAAAATTTGGTCAGAATGTTTATCTTAATGATATTTAGTCCATGTTCGAATAAGGGTCATATCGGGTAAACAAAAATAGGTAACTAGGCCAAACGAAATCTCTTTTTGAATGCAACTGTTTAGAATCTAGACAATATAAAAATTAAAGAGTTGTGTTGACATTCCATAATCGTATTAAACAGATGCTGTGTTGATGGTTTATAATACCATTATTGGGGGAAATAATATTGTTTTATATCATCATACCATTTTTAGAAACTACTTAACGTGTCTGAATATCACAAAGGTTATGAATTGTTCAGACTGTAGATTGCACTTTAGATTTGTCTGTATCATTAGATTAAGAATATGTTAACGTCTTGTTCTTAAATTTTATCCGTAAATGTTTGAAATTATCAGGCGTCCATATTAGAAGTGGTTCTTTACCGAAAAATGTATTTTCTATTATGCAATCAAACCCTAAGATGTGAGACCAACATCACAGAAAAACATTTCAGTTATAAAGAAGATGACACAGTTCATGGACAGGACAGGCTTACTATCATCACAGAAACACATTCAGTTATTCGATACTTTTGAGTACCCACAACATAGGGTAAGAGGGTCAGATACGGATATTTGAACATGCAAAACGACGCCCCTGATTTAGAGCTCTGAATTATAGATCTTTTTACTCGATTTAACACGAATCTAAAGTTTAATTCTAAGCATGATTAAAATCACGTGTTGCACTTTTATTTTATTCTTAACAAAACTTCAGCACCGTGCATTTACGTTCCAAGTTAACTTTATCCGATACCAAAAACGATCAAATTAAGCATTATTATTGTTCGTGTCGCGTTTATTTGATCTTATACATGATTCACATATCTTTCCATTTTATTTATATTCTATCAGGAACTTATATTGAAATTCAGCAAACATGATTGACATGTTGCCTGTAAAAAAAATATTTATTGTTTGGTGTTTTACGCCGCTTTCAACAATGTTTCAGTTATATCACGGCGTTTCCTGGGTTAGCTATCAGTACCAGAGTCAATTTATCCTGACACCAGCCAATCAGTCGTAATGCTAACCCCGCAACTCCGAGCGCTAAGGAGGACAGCCATTACTACCAGTAACAAAAGTAGGAAATAAGCAGGTTTCTATATAACGCACATTCTTTTCATGCAGAACATAAATTGTAAGTATTCATACTTTGTTTACGTGCTGCAATTATAATACACTGGTGATTATGCCTAAGGCAGTTGTAAAACAAACATCTCAGGTTATCTCCAAAACCACACTATTGGAAACATAAATCATATGCGATTTGTTTGATATGCTTTTACTTTTCCCTTTGTTTTTAAAACATTAAATGTTCATATTCCATATTCCATACTACTCGAAAATCACTTACTGATACTACTATACCCATCCTTTTGTTATGTTATCAAAATAATTAATAAATTTACGAAAGTATCCATACTTATAACGTCCGTACTAACATACTTCTTAATCAGCGTAGAAGCAATAAGTCCTATGTACAGATGTGTAGTAAAAATAGCATTGGTAAAAATACCATAGATAAAAAATACCATAGATATTGGTAAAATTATCATAAATGAGAATACCTTAGATAAAAATAGCATAGGTATAGGTATTGGTAAAAAAGTCATAGATAAAAAATCCACAGATAAAAATACCATAGTTATTATTAAAAATATCATAGATATTGGTACAAGTACCATAGATAAAAAATAACACCATTATTGGAAAAAATATCATAGATAATAATACCGTATATAAAAATACTATAGGTATTGGTAAAACTATCATAAATGAAAATACCATAGATAAAAATACCATAGATAAAAATACCATAGTTATTGGTAAAAATAGCAAATGTATTGGTAAAAATACTATAGATAAAAAATAACATATGTATTGGTAAAAATATCATAGATAAAAAATACCATAGATAAAAAATACCATAGATAAAAATGGTAAAAAATAGCAAAGATATTGGTAAAAAAAATATAGATAAAAAATAACATAGATATTGGTAACAATATCATAAACAAAAAATACCATAGATGAAAACCTCATAGATAATTATACCGTAGATAAACATACCATAGGTATTGGTAAAAATACCAAAGATAATAATACCATAGATAAAAATACCAAAGATAAAAATGGCATACATAAACATACCATATGGTATTGGTAAAAATATTATAGGTAAAAATGTCATAGGTCATAATTCTAGAGGTAAATATGGCTTAGTAAAATATGCCTTGATATTATGACAATTCATTTTAGAATATTAACATTCTTTATGAATAAAAAAACCTTTTAAATAGTAATCCTAAGACATAATGTCAGGGATACTACATATATCAAGTCCAGTTTATGTACAATGGACTCACACATTAAAGAGTGTTGAAGAAAAATAGGTCATTTAAAGGTGCTGCACTCTAGAGTATAGATAGTATAGTCACAGTTTTAAAACCTTAACAGTTGTCTTGAAATATTAGAATCGTACTTCTGACATAAAATTGGTAATAATTTCTCTTTCCAGTACAATAAACATCTAAATATTGATTGTGTATGCTTCGATTTTACTGGGTAAACAAACCCAGTAAGCCAAATTTTGTACATTGTCATGACTTTCAATTGACTGTGTTTCAATATTTACTGCCATAACAGTTTTGAACTATTACTTACTTACTTTGTTGCCACTATTAGCAATATTTGCAGAAGTTTCAACATTTCGAAATGTTGATCTCCATATGGAGTAACCTTGAACGTGATTATTACTGACCAAACATAAGCGACGCTCCTGGAAAATCAACCAGAGTATTTTCTGACAGGTGTAGAATACATTTCTAATCTTCAATACTATATTCTATAAACCAAAACTGGTTGTTAAAAGCTTCTTGAAATGAAAACGTTCACGATTAGTGACACATAGTCCGGTTCCAGAACAGGATGCGCCGCTGAATAGGTTGATCTTGTCTTTAACTTGTTGCAAACGCCATTATAATTAGCAGAACATTATTGATGAATTTAAAGTTATATAATATCCGTATTGGTTAAAGTAGAATCCTGATTGGTATTGTTACGAGACACAGCTTTCAGAGAGCTCGCCTTAACCCTTTCGCTCCCACAGACAATTAAGGGCTTTTCAAACAATGTAGATTCCGGTGAGACAGCTCATAACGAGCTGTCTCTCCTGAAATCAAATTATTTGCCCCGTAGCCATTACATTTTACCAAATTTCCTGTCGGATAAAAAATGGAGTGTTCCAATTTACAACACGGAATAGTCGACTTTGTGAAATTCCGCAGTGAAAGAGTTACAAAACTGATTAATCGGATTAAAGTCATCCTAAAATATTCACTGTTAAAAAAACGAGATCGTGTACTTTAAGTCAGTTTGGGAGCGAATTCACAAATTATTTCTCGTCGCATCCTAGAATTTCTAAAAGATCATTCTCATTTATGGAGAATCATAATGAAGAATGCATAGATAGCACACATTCAGATAGCAGGATTTAACAGGTTGATCTTGGTTTATATAGTTAGTTTGTAGACTGATTGGGCTTTAACGTTTTTTTCAACAATTGTTCAGTCATATCACGGCTAGGAAAAAATATATATGCAGGTGAACTGTCCGCCATGATATGACTGAACAATTACTGAATACGACGTTAAACCCCAGTCATTCATTCAAACTAACCATATAGACCAAGATCAGCCTGCTAATGTTGGTCAATCTGGTCACTACTGGTAAATCTTAGTAAAATCTACTTCACAACCCCTGGATTGACAGTTTGCGTCTCTACCGACTGAGATACCGGTGTTCGACCCTCTATAAGACTTTACCAGTCGTAGTGATGGCTGCCCTCCTTGGCGCTCAGGATTAGTATTCCGAATAACTGGCTGGTGTCAGGATAAATGGACCGGTAGTATTGGTAACTTACCCAGGAAACGACGGCATCAGTACTTGTCTGTCTTGGCATTTTTTCTTTTAAATAAATATTTCTATATGCACTTCTGCATCTCCTCTTAACAGAAAGCAATTCTACTCTACAGTACTTTCAGTACTTTGATTTGTTTTCATCGCGAACAGGAGGGGGAAGGTTTAATGTCTTAAAGCAGTTAATTATCACTTCCGTGATGTACAAGGATAACTAAGCATGCAATAGTGGTGTCAGTTTCAATTTCCATCCATTTAATGATTTAATCACGTTATCGTTTTAAGATGGGGTTCATGCATCTTCTTGAATGCCTTTTTAGACAGCCTTTGTAATGAGTTTATCTCAAATAGAAAGCAATACCGAAATGAGATTAATTTTGAAAGTGTTTACCATTTTGTTTAATGAGTTTAAATTCCCTCAATTTGCTACACGCGCACTTTTGTATTATTAACGCCGTTTATTTAGTTACTGCATTTTACATATGCGTGACTTTTGATAGGATTCCGTATTGCTTTAATTGAAGACTTTAATTATCTAGTTAACCCTGGATCAGATGACCTTGAACATAAATGATTTAGGTTGAATGTGGAAAGTCTTTATGAATGAAAACATAACTTTTGCAAAGAGTTGAAAACATTGTAGCAACATTAGAAATTGCTCAAAAGTCCTCCGTGGTAAAAGCGTCAACTACGTCTGTATTAGGGAAAGGGTTAATTGAAAACTTTTAATGATCTAGTGTAAGTTTGTTTTTCTTTTCGATATACAACGAAATAAAGCAATTATTCCTTAAAAATCTCTATATCTTTTCTTATAAACGTTTTATACAGTTAACCCGTCTTATCAAACGGATCCTTTATTCAATATGCAAATATAGAGGAAGCCTTACTCATCCTGATTCGAGCCCGTCAAAGGGAGAAGGAACAAAGTTGGCTTTTCGAAACACTGCAGATCCATATCAGCCTTGGCATCCGCATAGTCAAGATCCCAACTGTTAAAGGTACTGAACTCCAGATTATAGATAGTATGTCAAATATTTAAAACTGTTTAAACGTTGTTTTGAATTATTAGAAGCATAATTCTAGGCTAAAATAAGAGTAAACATTTCACTTTCCAGTACAATAAACATCTAAATATTGATGGTGTATGCCTCATTTTTACTGAGTGGTAGACATTCCCAGTAAGCCAAATGTTATATATGTTCGTGACTTTCAATTGACTTGTTTTCAACATTTACTGCCAAAATAGTTTTGATCTATTTAATTCTTACTGTTGTCACTAATGAGCAATATTTACAAAAGTTTCAACATTTAAACATTTTGATCATCCAACATAATTAGTGAGAAGCTTCTGTCAACGTTTGTTTATTTAAATAAGACATGTGGACAGGCTGATCTGAACTTACATTGATCAGAAATATCAACTTGTACCTTTTCCAATGCGCTGACCATTTATCAGCTGTTTCCCCGAGAAAACCAACATGATTGAATTTGCGTAATGTATCGTCTCAGGGGGATAGAGATATAGAATAATGATTCCTGAAACAGAAAATCGACAGGAGGCGAAAAGTGTCTGTCCGAGTTAGCCTGCGCAGCATGCTTAGGCTGATCCGCGTCGATACTTTACGCAGAGTTCACAATGTTGGTTTTCTAGTGGTACGGCTCAATTAGTGTACGAAGAAGTAGGCGGGTAATCATTTATACTCTGTTACAAATACAACTGATCATTACCTATGACTTTTCTGTATGTCAGAAAATCACGTTTAACTCTTTCAGCGCCAAAACAATATTGAGCTTTTTGCAAACAATGCAGATTCAGGTGAGTCAGATCGTAACGAGCTATCAAACCTGAAATCTGCATTGTTTGGCTGTGAGTTATAAAAATATTCCAAAAATCCTATACTTTGAAATTAGAGTTGTCCGAGTTTGAACATAGAAGATTCTACTTTAAACAATTCGGCGCTGAAAGGGTTAAAGACAAAAATGGTATGATGAGTAACCTAAAGATCGCGGTACTTGCGGTTTATGTTTGGGAAAAAACACATAAAAACATAATAAATCAAACTTAACTGTAAATTATATCCAACGTAATTCGTTATCCTGAATGTCTCTATGCATTTTTATGTCACAAAAAAGGCCAAAACGCTCTTGTAGAGGCTAACTTAATTGGTAATATTATAGAAGAGTGAACTCTTTCTTGCACATCGCTTCGCCTCCACTTTGCTAACTATAAAGTTCAGTGCGCTTTGTAGATTTGAACACAAATAGAGAATTTCGCGGGATATAAACAGAAGAGAACAGAACAGATTTTATGACACTTAAGAATCATATTTATTTGTGTTTTTTATACATGATTTATAAATATAACAATATTTCAAGTATACTATGTAGTAAGCGACGTTAAGGAAATATAACTTACCAAAAAGATGAACTTGTGTACGTTGAGTACTTTTGCAAATCATCAGACTTAAGTACAATACAATAATATGACATCTATTTTATTTGCTTCACATGACTTTGTCTTATCTGTTTCAATTGACTTGTTTTCAACATTTACTGCCAAAATAGTTTTGATCTATTTAATTCTTACTGTTGTCACTAATGAGCAATATTTACAAAAGTTTCAACATTTAAACATTTTGATCATCCAACATAATTAGTGAGAAGCTTCTGTCAACGTTTGTTTATTTAAATAAGACATGTGGACAGGCTGATCTGAACTTACATTGATCAGAAATATCAACTTGTACCTTTTCCAATGCGCTGACCATTTATCAGCTGTTTCCCCGAGAAAACCAACATGATTGAATTTGCGTAATGTATCGTCTCAGGGGGATAGAGATATAGAATAATGATTCCTGAAACAGAAAATCGACAGGAGGCGAAAAGTGTCTGTCCGAGTTAGCCTGCGCAGCATGCTTAGGCTGATCCGCGTCGATACTTTACGCAGAGTTCACAATGTTGGTTTTCTAGTGGTACGGCTCAATTAGTGTACGAAGAAGTAGGCGGGTAATCATTTATACTCTGTTGCAAATACAACTGATCATTACCTATGACTTTTCTGTATGTCAGAAAATCACGTTTAACTCTTTCAGCGCCAAAACAATATTGAGCTTTTTGCAAACAATGCAGATTCAGGTGAGTCAGATCGTAACGAGCTATCAAACCTGAAATCTGCATTGTTTGGCTGTGAGTTATAAAAATATTCCAAAAATCCTATACTTTGAAATTAGAGTTGTCCGAGTTTGAACATAGAAGATTCTACTTTAAACAATTCGGCGCTGAAAGGGTTAAAGACAAAAATGGTATGATGAGTAACCTAAAGATCGCGGTACTTGCGGTTTATGTTTGGGAAAAAACACATAAAAACATAATAAATCAAACTTAACTGTAAATTATATCCAACGTAATTCGTTATCCTGAATGTCTCTATGCATTTTAATGTCATAAAAAAGGCCAAAACGCTCTTGTAGAGGCTAACTTAATTGGTAATATTATAGAAGAGTGAACTCTTTCTTGCACATCGCTTCGCCTCCACTTTGCTAACTATAAAGTTCAGTGCGCTTTGTAGATTTGAACACAAATAGAGAATTTCGCGGGATATAAACAGAAGAGAACAGAACAGATTTTATGACACTTAAGAATCATATTTATTTGTGTTTTTTATACATGATTTATAAATATAACAATATTTCAAGTATACTATGTAGTAAGCGACGTTAAGGAAATATAACTTACCAAAAAGATGAACTTGTGTACGTTGAGTACTTTTGCAAATCATCAGACTTAAGTACAATACAATAATATGACATCTATTTTATTTGCTTCACATGACTTTGTGACATCAAATTTACAATATAAGCCACGAGAAAACCAACATTATGGCATCTGCGTAATTTATGGACCCAGATCAACATGCACATTTCGTCTCGGGGTGAGAGAGGTACATGTAAAGAGTAATGATTCCTGAACCCTAAATCGGAGTGTCAATAATACCCAAAATCGGAGTGTCAATAAGACCCACTATAAGACCTAAAATCGGAGTGTCAATAAGACTCCAGATCAGAGTGTCAACAAGACACCAACATCAGAGTGTCAATAATACCCTAGGAGTGTCAATAAACCCACTATAATACACACAATCGGAGTGTCAATAAGACCCACTATAAGACACACAATCGGAGGGTCAATAAGACCCACTATAATACACACAATCGGAGTGTCAATAAGACCCACTATAAGACACACAATCGGAGTGTCAATAAGACCCACTATAATACACACAATCGGAGTGTCAATTAGACCCACTATAAGACACACAATCGGAGTGTCAATAAGACCCACTATAAGACACACAATCGGAGTGTCAATAAGACCAACTATTATACACACAATCGGAGTGTCAATAAACCCACTATAAGACACACAATCGGAGTGTCAATAAGACTCACTATAATACACACAATCGGAGTGTCAATAAGACTCACTATAAGACACAAAATCGGAGTGTCAATAAGACCCACTATAATACACACAATCGGAGTGTCAATAAGACCCACTATAAGACACACAATCGGAGTGTCAATTAGACCCACTATAAGACACACAATCGGAGTGTCAATAAGACCCACTATAAGACACACAATCGGAGTGTCAATAAGACTCACTATAAGACACACAATCGGAGTGTCAATAAGACCCACTATAAGACACACAATCGGAGTGTCAATAAGACCCACTATAAGACACACAATCGGAGTGTCAATAAGACCCACTATAATACACACAATCGGAGTGTCAATTAGACCCACTATAAGACACACAATCGGAGTGTCAATAAACCCACTATAATACAAACAATCGGAGTGTCAATAAGACTCACTATAATACACACAATCGGAGTGTCAATAATACCCACTATAAGACACACAATCGGAGTGTTAATAAGACCCACTATAAGACACACAATCGGAGTGTCAATAAGACCCACTATAATACACACAATCGGAGTGTCAATTAGACCCACTATAAGACACACAATCGGAGTGTCAATAAGACTCACTATAAGACACACAATCGGAGTGTCAATAAGACCCACTATAAGACACACAATCGGAGTGTCAATAAACCCACTATAAGACACACAATCGGAGTGTCAATTAGACCCACTATAAGACACACAATCGGAGTGTCAATAAACCCACTATAAGAGACACAATCGGAGGGTCAATAAGACCCACTATAATACACACAATCGGAGTGTCAATTAGACCCACTATAAGACACAAAATCGGAGTGTCAATTAGACCCACTATAAGACACACAATCGGAGTGTCAATAAACCCACTATAAGAGACACAATCGGAGTGTCAATAAGACTCACTATAAGACACACAATCGGAGTGTCAATAAGACCAACTATAATACACACAATCGGAGTGTCAATAAGACCCACTATAAGACACACAATCGGAGTGTCAATAAGACCCACTATGATACACACAATCGGAGTGTCAATAAGACCCACTATAAGACACACAATCGGAGTGTCAATAAGACCCACTATAATACACACAATCGGAGTGTCAATTAGACCCACTATAAGACACACAATCGGAGTGTCAATAAGACTCACTATAAGACACACAATCGGAGTGTCAATAAGACCCACTATAAGACACACAATCGGAGTGTCAATAAACCCACTATAAGACACACAATCGGAGTGTCAATTAGACCCACTATAAGACACACAATCGGAGTGTCAATAAACCCACTATAAGAGACACAATCGGAAGGTCAATAAGACCCACTATAATACACACAATCGGAGTGTCAATTAGACCCACTATAAGACACACAATCGGAGTGTCAATTAGACCCACTATAAGACACACAATCGGAGTGTCAATAAACCCACTATAAGAGACACAATCGGAGTGTCAATAAGACTCACTATAAGACACACAATCGGAGTGTCAATAAGACCACCTATAATACACACAATCGGAGTGTCAATAAGACCCACTATAAGACACACAATCGGAGTGTCAATAAGACCCACTATGATACACACAATCAGATTGTCAATAAGACCCACTATCAGACACACAATCGGGGTGTCAATAAGACCCACTATCAGACACAAAATCGGAGTGTCAATAAGACCCACCATTATACACACAATCGGAGTGTCAATGAGACCCACTATAATACACACAATCGGAGTGTCAATAAACCCACTATAATACACACAATCGGAGTGTCAATAAACCCACTATAAGACACACAATCGGAGTGTCAATAAGACCCACTATAAGACACACAATCGGAGTGTCAATAAGACTCACTATAATACACACAATCGGAGTGTCAATAAACCCACTATAATACACACACTCGGAGTGTCAATAAACCCACTATAAGACACACAATCGGAGTGTCAATAAACCCACTATAATACACAACATCGGAGTGTCAATAAGACCCACTATAATACACACAATCGGAGTGTCAATAAGACCCACTATAAGACACACAATCAGAGTGTCAATAAGACCCACTATAATACACACAATCGGAGTGTCAATAAGACCCACCATAATAAACACAATCGTAGTGTCAATAAGACTCACTATAATACACACAATCGGAGTGTCAATTAGACCCACTATAAGACACACAATCGGAGTGTCAATAAGACCCACTATAATACACACGATCGGAGTGTCAATAAGACCCTCTATCAGACACACAATCGGAGTGTCAATAAACCCACTATAAGACACACAATCGGAGTTCCAATAAAACCCACTATAAGACACACAATCGGAGTGTCAATAAGACTCACTATAATACACACAATCGGAGTGTCAATAAACCCACTATAATACACACACTCGGAGTGTCAATAAAACCCACTATAAGACACACAATCGGAGTGTCAATAAACCCACTATAATACACACAATCGGAGTGTCAATAAGACCCACTATAATACACACAATCGGAGTGTCAATAAGACCCACTATAAGACACACAATCGGAGAGTCAATAAGACCCACTATAATACACACAATCGGAGTGTCAATAAACCCACTATAATACACACAATCGGAGTGTCAATAAGACCCACTATAAGACACACAATCGGAGTGTCAATAAGACCCACTATAAGACACACGATCGGAGTGTCAATAAAACCATTATAATACACACAATCGGAGTGTCAATAAGACCCACTATAAGACACACAATCGGATTGTCAATAAGACCCACTATAAGACAGACGATCGGAGTGTCAATAAGACCCACTATAATACACACAATCGGAGTGTCAATAAGACCCACTATAAGACACAAAATCGGAGAGTCAATAAGACCCACTATAAGACACACAATCGGAGTGTCAATAAGACCCACTATAAGACACACAATCGGAGTGTCAATATGACCCACTATAAGAGACACAATCGGAGTGTCAATAAGACCCACTATAAGACACACAATCGGAGTGTCAATAAGACCCACCATAATACACACAATCGGAGTGTCAATAAGACCCACTATAAGACACACAATCGGAGTGTCAATAAGACCCACTATAAGACACACGATCGGAGTGTCAATAAACCCACTATAATACACACAATCGGAGTGTCAATAAGACCCACTATAAGACACACAATCGGAGTATCAATAAGACCCACTATAAGACACACAATCGGAGTGTCAATAAGACCCACTATAATACACACAATCGGAGTGTCCATAAGACCAACTATAAGACACACGATCGGAGTGTCAATAAGACCCACCATAAGACACACAATTGGAGTGTCGATAAGACCCACTATAATACACACAATCGGAGTGTCAATAAGACCAACTATAATACACACAATCGGAGTGTCAATAAGACCCACTATAAGACACACAATCGGAGTGTCAATAAGACCCACTATCAGACACACAATCGGAGTGTCAATAAGACCCACCATAAGACACACAATTGGAGTGTCGATAAGACCCACTATAAGACACACAATCGGAGTGTCAATAAGACCCACCATAAGACACACAATCGGAGGGTCAATAAGATTCACTATAAGACACACAATCGGAGTGTCAATAAGACCAACTATCAGACACACAATCGGAGTGTCAATAAGACCCACTATAATACACACTATCGGAGTGTCAATAAGACCCACTATAATACACACTATCGGAGGGTCAATAAGACCACCTATAATACACACAATCGGAGTGTCAATAAGACCAACTATCAGACACACAATTGGAGTGTCAATAAGACCCACTATAATACACACTATCGGAGTGTCAATAAGACCCACTATAATACACACTATCGGAGGGTCAATAAGACCACCTATAATACACACAATCGGAGTGTCAATAAGACCAACTATCAGACACACAATCGGAGTGTCAATAAGACCCACTATAAGACACACAATCGGAGGGTCAATAAGACCACCTATAATACACACAATCGGAGTGTCAATAAGACCAACTATCAGACACACAATCGGAGTGTCAATAAGACCCACTATAATACATACTATCGGAGTGTCAATAAGGCCCACTATAATACACACTATCGGAGGGTCAATAAGACCACCTATAATACACACAATCGGAGTGTCAATAAGACCAACTATCAGACACACAATCGGAGTGTCAATAAGACCCACTATAAGACACACAATCGGAGGGTCAATAAGACCACCTATAATACACACAATCGGAGTGTCAATAAGACCAACTATCAGACACACAATCGGAGTGTCAATAAGACCCACTATAATACACACTATCGGAGTGTCAATAAGACCCACTATAATACACACTATCGGAGTGTCAATAAGACCCACTATAATACACACTATCGGAGTGTCAATAAGACCCACTATAATACACACTATCGGAGGGTCAATAAGACCACCTATAATACACACAATCGGAGTGTCAATAAGACCCACTATCAGACACACAATCGGAGTGTCAATAAGACCCACTATAAGACACACAATCGGAGTGTCAATAAGACCCACTATCAGACACACAATCGGAGTGTCAATAAGACCCACTATAAGACACACAATCGGAGTGTCAATAAACCCACTATAAGAGACACAATCGGAGTGTCAATAAGACCCACCATAATACACACAATCGGAGTGTCAATAAGACCCACTATAAGAGACACAATCGGAGTGTCAATAAGACACAAAATCGGAGTGTCAATAAGACCCACTATAAGACACAAAATCGGAGTGTCAATAAGACCAAAAATCGAAATGTCAATAAGACTCCTGATCAGAGGGTCAATAAGACACCAACATCAGAGTGCCAATAATACCCTAGGAGTGTCAATAAGATCCGAAATGGGAGTCTAAGTAAGACCCAATGTCAATAAGACCCAAAATCGGAATGTCAATAAGACCCAAAATTGGAGTGGCATTAATTAGCACTAGCACAAGCAAGAAAGAAAGAGAAACACACAAATACGAGAGGATGATTTTACTAGAATGTAATTAAGCTTGCCAGTCGGTTACAAACTCAAAAAGCTTCATACAGGCTTATGCAACTAAACAACTATATAAACAAAGCTGTAGCTTAAACACAGATAAGCACACATTATTAAAGCAATACAGCAGATGAATAAAACATGAAACAATATACAATTATGATAATGACAATATACATATGACCATCTGCAAGCCTATATAACTGTAGGGGAGAGGTGGGAGGGAACTTTCAATGTAACAAAACCGACTGTCAAACAAATACTGTGCAGATATTTCCCGCGAAATTCATTAAATATACTGGCGTAGTAATATCAAAATTATCGTCCAATCAAAATCTTGTTGATTATGCAAATTAACTGGTTTTACGAATTGTCGTAAAACCTTGCAAATTAGCACTAGCACAAGCAAGAAAGAAAGAGAAACACACAAATACGAGAGGATGATTTTACTAGAATGTAATTAAGCTTGCCAGTCGGTTACAAACTCAAAAAGCTTCATACAGGCTTATGCAACTAAACAACTATATAATCAAAGCTGTAGCTTAAACACAGATAAGCACACATTATTAAAGCAATACAGCAGATGAATAAAACATGAAACAATATACAATTATGATAATGACAATATACATATGACCATCTGCAAGCCTATATAACTGCCCAAAACCAAGCCCCTCCCCCAAAGGAAGCAAAAGCAACATAAAAATAGAAATAAAAACAACAACAAATAAGCATACATGTAAAAATGAAAACATACAAACAACATACAAAATTAATTGAACAGATGATCAACACTCCCACCCCCAACCCTATTCCGGAGTAATATCAAGTACTATCACCACCGAAAACAACCTCCAATAAAGTAATATACCTTCATTAAAGAGGGCCCCCCAAAAAAAACACCTTAAAGAAGTGAATACCTCCTTTAAAAGGGTAATAATTTCCCAAATGTAATGATGATCATCCTGTATCAATTAAGTGTAAATTTACAAATTCTTTAATAAATGAGAAATTGTATTAATGAAGACTACTTTTAAGCGTCTGGTACCTTCCAAGTTTAAATGTAAACCACCATCTCTAACTGCAAATAACTCTCGGACCGGCAGACCAAACTTAAAAAACGGTCTAAAAGAATGCAGGAACTGCAGCTTACGCTGAGAACATATCTTCTTCAGACCGGAATTTACCGATTTCACATTCTCTCCAAACTTTTGATGATCAAGTGGTCTTGGAAGGATACTAGAAACAATGATTTTGGTAGCAGACACACCAGAAATAATAGTAAACAAATTGTTAAAAGCACTGAGAATTTCCGGCACAGATAAAGAAGTAATATCATTAGTTCCCACATGTAGGATAATATGCTCAACATGTAACAATTCTGGAAAACGTTCTAATCTCTTTGCCAGTCTAGAAATATTAATGCCAGGAAAGGCATGTAGTACGGTGAAATTGATACCGGTTACATGTTTGGCTATTGAATCCGAAATGATGTGGACTTGTATATCTGCAAAGAGACATTACAAATTCTCAAACATATCATTCAAAATATTCATTTTATCTCTCCATGATAACTCCAAATACAACTTATAGGCGTCGGATTTCCAATCACCAAGAATTTGAATTTTTTCAGGCGAAACCTTCGACTGAAAAGCCAAAGTGGCAAAACCTCTTCTAAATGAATGAGTAGTAAATAAGAATGAGTCTAACTTCAACTGTGAAATGCAATTTCTTAATTTTTTTTGAAACAAATAATAAGTAATACACTTTCCGTCAGGTAAAGCAAACAGAGCTCCCGCTGAGTGAAAAAAGTTTAACATCATTAAGTCTCTATAAGCCTTCACAGGGCAAAGTCGAATATCTTTGAATTGAATTAAAGGACTAATAAGTGATCTTTCGCCAAACTGTATAGTTTTTGACCAGTCAAATTTGACTAGTAAAAATTCAGAATAATCTGAAACCATATTTTTTTGTAAAAATTTTCCATCACTCAGATCCTGTTTTGACGAAGGCACTAAATTCGATTTACGAGCGACAAGAAAAAAGGCAAAAAGGAACAAACACCAATATACTATGTTACTTTTGTCTGAGAAATCTAAATTATTATAAATACCGATTAGAATTTCCAGTGTAATCGGATTAGCTTGCTTAACACAATGCGGATTTAATCTAGCTAGACCTCTGAATGTAAGAAGTAATGAAAAATCAGAGAACTGTTCAGTGTCAAAACCTGCTATAGCATGCAGTGTTTTAACTCCTGAGATATAATTTCGTATACTGTTCACTGATTTAAAGGATCTGGACAAGAATTGTGCATATAAACGTAAAGTGTTAGATGAAGCTGGTAGATAACCAAGTTGAAAATGAATACAAAACATCATGAAAGTTTCCCACTGGATTAATAAATTCTTATGGGAGCCTACAGCAAAGGCTGATTTTGTCGACTGTCTCAATTGACCTTTAAGAAGTAGAAGCTCCTCATCTGAAAAAAGAATTAATCTTCATCTACCATGGATGAGTAAAACGAAAATGGTCCTCATTCACGTGATACTGACTTAAAACAGAAATATCGGTAACAAGAGAAATTTTTTTATCTTTAAACTTATTATCTAAGTGGAAACGTGATAAATAGTCCGCCAATCTGTTTTGAGAGCCCTCAAGATGAACAGCTCTAAAATGAATATCATACAATGATGTCCAATAGCATAATTCTCTTAAACAATTTTGTAAAAATGGACATTTGGCTTTTCCTGAATTTATTACGATACAAGCAGCCATGTTGTCACAATAAATTTGAATTTTCTTACCCTTCATTAAGACACCCCATACATGAAAACATACTATAACTGATAGAAGTTCTAACGCACTGATGTGTAAATTCTGTTCTATAATAAAGGCAGGAAATTCACTGTGAAAATATTTATTTTCTAAAAAACCACCACAACCTGATAAACAGCTGTCTGAGCTAAATATCAAATCCGGTTCAGACCAAGATCCATGATCTATTAACGAAATACCGTTATAAATAGGTAAGAATTGATTCCACCAAAACAGATCTTTCTTGACATCCTCTGGAATTTTAAACATGCAGGATGTGTGCATGTCATCAGAATAACACTGTCTAAGCCAGTTTAAAATCCTATTTACAAAAACTCTGCTGGATTTTACACAAGCACCAACAAAATTCAATTTTCCCAAAAGACTTTGGAGATCTTTCAAAGTGGCATGACTTTTGAACAACCAGCTGAAGACCAAAGCACGGGTTTGATTTAGTTTTTCTAATGGAATTGACATATTCATCTCAATAGTATCGAAAAGAATACCCAAAAAAACCATACGTTCAGAAGGCTCACAAGCTTTATCTAAAGCTTCTTCCAAACCGCTCTGAAGAAAAATGTTCCTCATAGCAGAAAAGGCAAACCAAGCCACGTCTCCTTGCTCTACTCCTCCGAAATCATCCAAGTAATTCAGAACTGCCAAACCTATGTTTAACATCATAAAGGAAAAAGCATTGGTAACCCTTTGACATATATGAGCTGAAGAACGAAGACCCATAGGTAGTACCGTATCACAAAAGATGTGATTTTTCCATTTAAATGCAACAAGATTATAATCTGATGGACAAATACTTATTTGTCTATAGGCTCTCCTCAAGTCGAGCTTATACAATAAGGCACCCTGACCCTTGGCTAAAATTAAAGAAGTAAAATCATCAACATTGGGAAAAAACAAATCTACACTGTCGCCTAAATACTGATCCTTTGGTACATAACTATTTACACTATTCCCTTTCTTAGGGAAACTAAGATCCAAGATGATTCTTCTCTCAGAAAGTGATTTTGGTACAGAATTTAATGGAGATAAAATAATATTTTCTGTAAAAGGGTTATTTTTGAAAGGACCCATAATTGCTCTGAAAGAAGCCTCCTTCATTAAATATTTTTCAATTTCCTTCGGGAATTCTACAGCTCCCTTATGATTTTTAACCTTTGAATTTTTGTTAATTTTCTTTGTGTCTGAAACAAACCCTATTGGAAACCCATATTTTAGTAATTCACAAACCTGTAAGTCATTATATCCGTGAAGCATTCTTCTCATAAAATTAGTATTGAATTTTGAATTAACAGGGATTTTTTTACATTCAAAATTATATTTTCCTGATGCTTTCACTAACCTATGCATATCAAGTTATTTAATTGAGTCATCAATTAAAATGGGTTTTACCCTGTTGCAAATTAAACATTTACTGCTGTGATTACAAAAATTTTGAGTTTGATTGACATGGTTAAACTTAGCTTTTAAAAATTTTGGTAAAATAAAATCAGCAGCTTTTTCCATCAATGCAAGGCGTTGTTTGGAAATAGAAAAGAGTCAGGCAATGTTATAAGAACAAGTCGAAGAACATTCAGGGTGGTTCAATTCCTTCCTGTCCTTCTGCCAACAAGCGGCACAAATGTGTTTTGCTAAACGGTTTCTCCCCTTAACAATAACCATGTGCGACTCTTTAAAAGTACACTTATTCCTTTGAAATTGAGAACAAAACAAATTTTTGTCCTCTGATTTGTGTGCATTCGCACCCAGTGAAAAGTCAGATTTTGGCCTAAAGCTATATTTATTATAGGAAGAGGCAAGAACAGTATTTTCAATATAATTAAAATCATCTCCCCACTTTCTATAGCCCAACTCAACTTCACGTAGTATTGCTGCATACAAAGATTTAATAACCTTAAAATCCACTGACTTATTAAGGTACATAAGTCTTTTCAATAGTTCAAGCCGGGCAGATTTTTCTTTGGCTGGCAATGAATGATTAGATATGATCTCTAACTCACCCGCCACGAACATATTTATATCAAGATCGTCAAATTCAACTGAATGGTTGACGAACTCAAACCTAAGATGAGCATGGGGATATTTCTGAGGATAAATAACAGAGTCAGAAGCTTTTGCCTTTAAACCAGATTTCTTAGCCCGTGATTTTCCATGTTTCACCGACACCGGCTGGCTTTCGTCGCTGTCATCGTCTGACTGTTCCTCTGTACCCGACCCGTCTAGCAGATTTAAATGTCTCAATTCCTTCCGAGCTTGGATAAGCAAATTGGGATCATTTCTTAAATTGTCAACAGTAAACGTATTACCTTTCTGTTTTGGTGAAGATTTCGCCACTACCGATTCCCGGCGAAGCTTTGCAAGAGAGTCCTCCTTTGCTCGAATCTTCTCGCGCAGTTTTTCGAGTCGTTCTTCTTCTTCCAAAAACCTCAATCGCTCCTCCAACTGATCTTTCTGTTCCAAGTAGGCTACACCGGAAGTAGAAAGTTTTGCCTTTTCCCAGCTTAAGTTTGGTTCCTCATCTGCACAGGGATCGTCCGTTAAAGAATTGGTATCCAAAGTGAATCCTCTTTCATTCAATCGGCTGTAATCGACGATAGGTTTGCCTCTGGAAGGTCTTGAATTCGCCATAATGCGATCAACGAATTTAATAAATACTTAAAACACAATGAAATCAGTTTTAAACAAAATCTGCGGCGCCCGCAATAATGCCGGATCCCAAATAGCTTCACCGGAACTCTATCAAAAAAGTACTTCTTAGTTAAGCGAGCACAGGAACAAATTTAAAACCGAGATCAAAGCCACAGTAAAGACTAAGAACTCCACTAAGAACTAAATTATCAACTTAATAATTTAACAAACTTTCAATGTAACAAAACCGACTGTCAAACAAATACTGTGCAGATATTTCCCGCGAAATTCATTAAATATACTGGCGTAGTAATATCAAAATTATCGTCCAATCAAAATCTTGTTGATTATGCAAATTAACTGGTTTTACGAATTGTCGTAAAACCTTGCAAATACCTAAAATCGGAGTGACAAATCGGATGAGACCCCAAATCGGAGTGCCAAATCGGATAAGTCCTCAAATCGGAGTTTCAATAAGTCCTCAAATCGGAGCTTCAATAAGAACAAAAATCGGAGTGTCAATAAGACCCAAGATCCGAGTGTCAATGACACCCAAAATCGGAGTGTCAATGACACGCATAATCGGAGTGTCAATAAGACCCATAATCAAAGTGTCAATAAGACCCACAATCGGAGTGTCAATAAGACCCATAATCGAAGTGTCAATAAGACTCATAATCGGAGTGTCAATAAGACCCACAATCGGAGTGTCAATAAGACCCAGACTTGGAGTGGCAATAATACCTTAAATCGGAGTGTCAAATCGGATGAGACCCCAAATCGAGTGTCAAATCGGATAAGTCACCAAATCGGAGTTTCAATAAGACTCAAAATCCGAGTGTTAATAAAACCAAAAATCCGGGCTGTCAACTCGGATAAGACCCCAAATCGGAGTGTCAATAAAATCCAAAATCGGACTGTCAAATCTGATAAGAACCCAATATCGGAGTGTCAATGAGAGAAAAAATCGCAAGTAGATGCTCGTTTGTACATGTTTGTACTTTGCTTTGACGCGGAAAGATTTATCAATATATTGCGTACTCTAATATGTGCAACTTAAAACAAGAACGTGATGACCTAGATTAACACACGTGTAAGCTCATTATGATCATTGTAAACACTGGTCGCAATTCATGTATCGGTATTCAGCAAGGACGACACAATCTAATACTGCCAATGCTTGAGAACACGTACATGTTGTCATTTCCGAGGTTCAGATCAGCTTGTCCATTGTCTCTGTCTTATCGGAATCTACACAAGCTGATGCAATATTAGAACAATGTAGATCTTGATCAGAATGGGCAGATACACATGCTGATCTGGATCTACGTTGTTCACACAAGCAAACGTGTATCGGTTCCATTTCACGGGCTAATGTATGTAATAACTTGTCTAAACTAAGGGATGATGGTATCGACTGTAAGCTACCAGCCGAATAAGGGTTAAAGGTTACAATACACCAACATAAATCCTTCTTTGTTTCCATGTAAATCGACCAGTTGCAGTCCTCAATTGTCACACCTTCTATAGCCTACTAAGCGTTTCTCATGTAGAACACCATATATCATTGAAAAAGGTGACCCCCTAGCTTTAAAACAATCCAAAGAAAATGTGGGGTCATGCATTATGCAAGAAAGAACTCACCAGGCGAAAATGGTAACCGTCAATTTGGACCAAATCGGGCCCGGACAAAACCGGTGTTTAGCATTCTTTACTTTCACTTTCAAACAAGGTCAAAATACTAAAAAAGATCAAATCAATCATTTCCAGTGCATCATATACACATTCACAATGCATCTAAACTCAATGTCGTATATTCAATACACTCTGGTGATGGTATACACTCATTTCTACGCAAACAAAGGTTTTTTTATGGACTATAGTAGATCAGCATGTCAGCGGATGTATTTAGCGTAATTTGACACAAAGCGCTTCATCTTTAAAAGGTTTATTTTAAATACTTCCTCTTCGACTGACGTGTTCCCATGTATTCTTCGCATGCATGACTAAATGTGGTCATAGTAGGCGTTATAACTGAATTTCGTAAGCATCCCTTGTAATTGTATTCTTAATTATGTACAGTATTTTGGCAGTAATTGGGTTTCCAGGAAGTTGTGATTGTACGCGATAAAACTTTCAGTCACCGATGATTACAGAGGTATACGTATCAGAGAACCCAGAAGTACGCGTTTACCCACAATAAAGTATACTTTTGTTGGATTCCGAAGAAATATTTCAAAATCAATTCATAGAGCTCTTTAATGGCTCACATTGAATCTACGTTTGTTTTATAGTTTGCCTAACTTAAGAGTCTCTATCAGTGATACCGATATCGTCTGTATGCTGTTTTACGTTACTTTCAATAATTCTGAATTATATCAAGGCGGACTTTACGTAAGTTACCAGTCAGGGACGTAGCTCTCCCTTTAGGCACTGTAGGCACGTGCCTACACATATTTTCTAAAAATGCCCCAAAATGCAGCTGCGGCGATACACAGCTGCGTAATGTATCGACCAGATCAGCCTGCACTGTCCGCGCAGACTGATCCGGCCGACACATTCCGTCTAAGGGGGTATAGATAGAGTAGTGATTCCTGAAACAGAACATCCACAGGAGGCGAACAGTGTATATCCGGGTACGCCTGTGTGGCATGCTTAGGCTGATCCGGGTTGATACTTTAGGCAGAGTCCACAGTGTTGATTTTCTCACGAGACGGCCGACACATTGGTTACTGCCAAGCTACGCCCCTGTCAGTACTACTGGAGCATTTATCCTGACACCAGCGAGTCAGTCGTAATAATTCTTACCCCACACTTCTGAGAACCGAAATGGGTTAGCCATCGATACAATTTAACCGAAATGGGTTAGCCATTGATACAATTTAACCAAAATGGGTTAGCCATTGGTACAATTTAACCGAAATGGGTTAGCCATTGATACAATTTAACCGAAATGGGTTAGCCATTGGTACAATTTAACCGAAATGGGTTAGCCATTGATACAATTTAACCGAAATGGGTTAGCCATTGATACAATTTAACCGAAATGGGTTAGCCATTGGTACAATTTAACCGAAATGGGTTAGCCATTGATACAATTTAACCGAAATGGGTTAGCCATTGATACAATTTAACCGAAATGGGTTAGCCATTGATACAATTTAAGAGTATTTTGTATGACTCGGCGGAAAAAAGGCACCCGCGATGTCCGGCATATAAGGATAACGCTCTCCCACTACACTACCGAGGCGGTCTAGTGAAACCATTAGGTCTACACTTCTTCTTCAGACGTATTACATTAGCTAAATGCGAACAGTGAGACTAGATTGTGTATACACAGACATGAGCCGAATTACGAGAAAAAGTATCCGCGCATGCTATCGCCTCCTGTGGATTTTCTGATTCAAGAAACAATACTACATGTATATACCATATACCTCTAACCACCTACGACGGAATGTGTCAGCCCAGATTAGGCTGCGCGGACTACGCAGGCTGATCTGGGTCGATACATTACGCAGAGTCCATAATGTTGGTTTTCTCGTGGAACGTCTCATATATATATATATTGCAGGTGCGTTGTTTTATACACTGTGCACAAAGTTCTCACTATTTCGCATACCTACACAATCTGCAATTGACGACTTTAAAAGTATTCAGGCAGAAATGTGGAAAATGTCTAAAAGTGAATCTGCAGCTATTGGATAGAATTGAAAACATTGTGGCAAACGGAGACATTGCCAAGAATGTTATCAAAGGTCATACATGTAGGAAAATGTTGATTCGAATTAAAAGTCTTTCAGATAATGTTCTTTTTCTCTAACTATATATCTCCACGTCGTCTATTTATTTTCTAAAGATCATGCTCCGTCAACTTTACCTTAAGTATTCTGAAAATTATTTGATCGCAGACTGCATCACTCGAACATAGGTGTAAGCGATACCTGGACTTGTTTACGCATCGAGCCTGGATGAAACGCACATTCACGAAAGTACCTTGGACACGATACCTTGACATTCCTCTTGGAAACATTTCAATAATTAAACTATGACTTACATATATTTTGTTCGCGGTTTTCAAAGTGGCCTGCTGCAGTATTGCTGTATGTGGGAAAAGGTAAACAACAATAGCCACTGTATGAACCTTCACTATCCGTATTCTATCTAGTATGCGGATCGATATTCGAGATCGCAATCGAGTATGCCAGTTATACCAGTTAGACTGCCAGAGTTCAGATGGCGTACGTGCCAGGTAAATAGAACACGTGCTTTGTATAGTAAAATGGGTGTTTATTTGGACAGTACTATATATCCAATTCGAGCAGTGAGCCATGACGAAAGATCATGGATTGTTCTATTATCCATAATAGGGATGAGCATAAAATTATGCGCCCGATTTGATTATAAGTAAAATCCTGAGACACAACTAGTTTGAAGGCAATGTTAGCGATTTAACAAGAGCTTTGAACTCGTAATGTTCTGAATGCTAAGGTCCTGAGTTCGAGTCGTAATGGATTTCATCTTTTTATTTTATATCTTATATGTTTTTTCTACGTAATTGTTAATCGCGCTATGTCCTTAATGTTCGTGATTTGATATTTACCTGCGTAGGTATAAATGCGGCATGTAAATGTAGAACGATGTATTATAGCTTACACGTCTGCATTATAGTGATGAGGATGGTGATTATGATGATGGTGATGATATAATATTCACATTATTTCTGTCCAGGTTGTTGATGATATTTATGTAATATAGTTATAATTGATATTAAAAAATGAAAATAATAGATCTAAAAATAGAATAATGAACAAATATATACTTACAAATAGATCAAAGCTACAGAAAAAGAAAAGAAAATTGTAGTGGGATCGAAGCCATGAGGCAGGCATATAATTGTTATCCTTAATACTTTCGCCTCAATCGTCTGAACTAAGATGCTATGCAATCATGAGGCATATAATTGATATCGTTAATACTATCGCCTCAGGCGACTGAGCTAAGATGCTATTATTATTCTTTCGGGTTTAAACCAATATGTGTATATATATATTTAACTGTAGGCGTTCGGAATACAACATTTATCTATTCAGAGATCTATATATTTATTATTTTGTTTGTAAACAATATTACAAAGTGGGTTGTTCTATATTCTGTCATGTATATATGTCATTTTGTTTCGCCGTTTGTAATGCTAAATTGTATTTTCCTCATGATTGTGTCCATGTACAAACTGGGAGTATTAAAGCAATTGAAATTGAATTAAAAATTGATCCGTCAGATGTCAAATACGGAGTATAACATACCAAGAACTTGTGTTTGTACTAACCATAAGCTTTCAGTTGATAGGTGTAGTCGGCTAGCAATCACGCGAGTACTCGGATTGTAAGTGTATTCGGCTAGCAATCACGCGAGTACTCGGATTGTAAGTGTATTTGGCTAGCAATCACGCGAGTGCTCGGATTGTAAGTGTATTTGGCTAGCAATCACGCGAGTACTCGGATTGTAAGTGTATTCGGCTAGCAATCACGCGAGTACTCGGATTGTAAGTGTATTTGGCTAGCAATCACGCGAGTGCTCGGATTGTAAGTGTACTCGGCTAGCAATCACGCGAGTGCTCAGATTGTAAGTGTATTCGGCTAGTAATCACGCGAGTACTCGGATTGTAAGTGTATTCGGCTAGCAATCACGCGAGTGCTCAGATTGTAAGTGTATTCGGCTAGTAATCACGCGAGTACTCGGATTGTAAGTGTATTCGGCTAGCAATCACGCGAGTACTCGGATTGTAAGTGTATTCGGCTAGCAATCACGCGAGTGCTCGGATTGTAAGTGTATTCGGCTAGCAAGCACGCGTGTACTCGAATTGTAAGTGTATTCAGTTAGCAATCACGTGAGTACTCGGATTGTAAGTGCATTTAGCTAGCATTCACATGAGTGCTCGGATTGTAAGTGTATTCTGTTAGCAATCACGCGAGTGCTCGGATTGTAAGTGTATTCGGCAAAAAACTATTTTGGCAGTAAATGATGAAAAACTGTCAACTAAAATTCATGGCTTACCGGGTATGGCTACCCAGTAAAAATTGAAGCATAAACGATCAATATTTAGATGTTTATGGTACTTAAAAGAGAAGTGATTACTCTAATTTTATCAACAATATTTCAAGACAACCTTTTGAACAGTTTTAAAACTTTGACTATAATATCTATTTTCCGGAGTTCAGCACCTTTAAAGTTGTTTACCCTTTCTTACGAAATGTACGCAGTGGCGTACGTGCCTGTCAGCAACAACACCGGTATCGTGGTCGTCAGCCTCATTTTCATTGCCGCATATTTAAGGTAGAACATCTCTAATAGGCACTGTGATTTTCCGCACCAAGTCTTAAGAAATCGGTATTGTTCGTGGGCTTCCCGGTCACTTTCAACGGAAATTACCGACAAGCCCACGAACAATACCGATCGCTCACGACTGCGGACGGAAATCGTCGGACCTATAGACTGTCAGCAAATACCGACGTCATACCGATATCTCCGAGTTCAGTAACCCTACCCCGTCTGCAGAAGAATTGAAGTATGTATTGTGGAAATGGGTTAAGGATATTATACGTTAAGCCACTTACCTGTCCCCTGCAAGCTAATTCTACTTACAAACGGAACAGACTACATCCATACTCAATTTGATTGATTCGAATGAAACATCGTCTTCGTCGCTATTTCGGTTATATCCCGGCAGCCAGTTCACATACCGTGCGCTTCCGGACTTTCTCACACCTGTATTCCACCTGATCGCATTTTACCGCAAAAATCTAACTGAAACGGACAATTATGTAGGTCGTACGAATGACGATACAATCACATTTGCAGCAGACGACTTTGAAATGATCAAGTTCAAATTATAGAAAATCTCTATAATTGATAAAGGATCATTGAATAGAGCTGAAATCTTTGTTGCAAATAGAGAAATTTCTCATCATGAGCAATTTATCCTTTTGCCACAATGATTTCAAAATTCGTCTGCTACAGAGATGTCGGAAAGCGTTTATATGCGTGAAAGGGTTAAACGAATCATCGAACAGTTGTTTGAGATGTTGAAGGATGTGGAAAAAACCGCCCAAACAACATGAAACAAATTTAAATGCAATGTGCGTATAATCCGATATAACCATTTCCCACATAAAAACGCTTTCTGACGATTCCGTAGCAGATGCCATGTAAAAACATTGTGGCGAAATCAGCAACTTCTCCTTTTGCTACGATAGTTGCAACTCTACTCAATTACTGTTCGGTCATTAAGACAGATTCTTCATATTTTTGCCAAGACGTTTGTTAGAGTCGATGGCCAGGGGCGTAGCTTGGCAATAATCAATGTGTAGGCCATCTCGTGAGAAAATCAACATTGTGGACTCTGCGTAAAGTATCGACCCGGATCAGCCTAAGCATGCCACACAGGCGTACCCGGATATACACGTTTCGCCTCCTGTGGATTTTCTGTTTCAGGAATCACTACTCTATCTATCCCCCCTTAGACGGAATGTGTCGGCCGGATCAGTCTGCGCGGACAGCGCAGGCTGATCTGGTCGATACATTACGCAGATGTGTATCGCCGCAGCTGCATTTTGGGGCATTTTTAGAAAAAAATGTGTAGGCACGTGCCTACAGTGCCTAAAGGGAGCTACGCCCCTGTCTGCTGCACATGGTATGTATGTTGGAAATAGTAAATATCTTTTCGGACAACGGTAACATTGTCTGCACGTCAATTTAACAAACAGTTCAGATGATTTAAATGAATGTGACGAACTAACATACGTTTTATAAATGTTCCTTCTTTAAAAAGATTCAATTCAAATTTCGCAGTCATTTATATACAAATGATCCAGGATATATTGTATATATGCATCACTAATACCCGTCCATGAACGTAATAAACTAGACTCAGTGACATTTACTGTCCAATTGCAGATTTACTGGAGAATCTTTCTGGAAAACTGAACGCTGATAAGAAATTTAAAGATAAATGACCCGCTTATTAACATACATACCAGATGGGTGTTTTTTCTTTGTTTCAGGATTTTGTTGACCTGCTTTGTTATAGTTCCTAGGCTGAAGCATCCACACCCATCTACTGATAAGCCTAGTTTGGCTTAAACTTATTAATTTATATATCGATTGCGAAACAAGCATTCAGCCTATATATTGATCACTTTTGTTTTGATTGATTATGGTTTAACGCCGTTTTCAGTAATGTTCAGTCATACCACGGCAATCAGTTCACCTAGTAATGCCTTTCATGGCTTTCTCACACCAGTACTCCACACTACATTCTTTCAAAGCAACTGGCTGCTTTTCCCACATAGACTGATAGCCCATTGGTGAAAGACGAATAACGCATGTCACAGTGACTTTTTGTCAAACGTCGGAAAGAATGTTTGTCGACCCGGGATTCGCACTCACAACCCCTGGATTGACAGGCCGCGTCGCTACCGGTTGAGCTATCGAGGCATATTGATCATGATGGACATCTGATTCCTGAAGACATTACGAGTTCTCGCGCCATTTGTGTGGAACTCGCTCATCACCGGATATGAACTGTTCTAGTACTGCACCATCCAAATTATTTTCATTTTCAAACACCACATATTGGTCTCCTCTATCGGATGCCTCTTTTATTGCACCGGTGCATATGTTGGTTGTGTTTAGAACTACCAATGGTGCAATGAGCGTGCGCATGCGCCCAGTTAATCGTCTTGATCGCGCATGCGCCGTATTTTACCGTCAGCTCTCGGATATTTCCGTAGCAGTTCGTCACTAGACTTGTTCTCGTTCGAGTTTGCAATAGAAGATTAGTGAACTAGTCTATTTATATGCGAGTAGTTTTTTTATAATCAAAATGTAAATTAAAAACATAGTGTAACGTGTACCGGCGTTAAGCCATCGTGGGTCACCCATTCAGGCACTAACCGCGATGAACGTTGCTTAACTTTACAAAAATGTCAACTCTACCAACGTCGTTATAAAAGCCGGCTTCCACAGCAAGGCTGTAGAAGTGATATTTATACCTATCCCCCATTCCCGTTACAATTCTCCATCTTTTTTCTTGACTTCAACTCGAAGTCACACAACTGAACACAAGCAGTATATCAGAGCGGAGTCTATGTAACATCACTGGGACCCACCGGGGTTTTAATAACAGGAAAATGGTAATATGGGAATATTTTCATGATTGCGAAATTATCGTGCTAAATTTTGCGATTTTAAGAATATATTAAGGAACAAAAAAGGACGCGCATGCGCAGACAAATATTTACAATCATTTTTGGAGATCGATGTCAACACGTTGAGAAAAGGAATTTTTGTTTTCGTTTTACGTATTTAACTAAAAACTATTGTTATCATATATTTATATCATATATTTAAAAGCGGGTTTCGTGTTTTTTGAATCAAACAGTATTTCTTAAAACATAAAATGCTGATTCCAGCGCTAACATCCAATTGCTGCATCTTGCAGCAACCCTTGTATACATATTATAGATTATTTCACTTTACCGCTGAATAAATTTAAATAATGCACAATTCATAGGTCAACAAAGTAGTTCGAAACGTATGTTTTACAGCTAACGCCGACCAATAATGAAATCAGCCGTTCCACAAGAAAACCAACATTGTGGACTCTGCGTAAAGTTTCGACCCAGATCAGCCTAAGGTTGCCACGCAGGCTAACCCGGACAGACACTTTTCGTATCATGTAGATTTTCTGTTTCAGGAATCATTTTTCTATACCTCTATCTAGGGACGGTTGGTTTTCTCGTGGTACGGCTCAAAAATCGTTGTAAACTTGTTTTCGAAGTGCCAGGCATATGTCATTAGTGTGCATGATGTTTTACACTGCCATCAATAATTGCTCAGTTATATCACGGTACTTTCTTAGTAAGTAAACAGTGGTCAATTCATCCCTAAACCTACGAGTCAAAAAGACATTTCTTACTTTTAAAGTAGTTGGTATAACCCGGTCGGGGAACAAACCTGAGACTTTCCGCAACGGTGGTCTCACTATATGAAAAAATGTGGCAATTGTTTATGTTGATTCATTTTGACTAAATAGGTCTCTACACAGCTCTTCACGTTAAGATATAACCCCTTTGTGACCGAGTTGTTAGGGTGGGCGATTTGAAACTTATTGTTCTGGGCTTGATCCCCATTTGCGGCGGTCATAGTGGAGTGCCCTTTACCAAAGTACACCTCCTCCCCATGTAGACCTACTGGCTTGTTTACACAGGGACCATAAATAAGTTAACTGTCATTGTGATAAAACTGAAATAATGTTGATTGTGGCGTAAATTAGCACGTGAGGGTATTGGCTGTGTCCTATGAAATTTATGATCACACCATGCCATTATTAAGAGATAAATGTCAAATTTAGCTGGATACGGAAATCCTGCTGTACAAGCACGCATTCTTGACGTTGTCACTATGGTATTTTAATGGCCCGAACCCTTTTCTCCACATAGAAGAAATATTCAGCAGACTACTTTAAAAAACCTGCACATACAATCAAACAAGTATAAAGAATCTATATATACGAAAGGTTTATATATTAATAAGAGTTAATTATTTTTTGCAAAAGGTCAAATTGATCACTATTAGCAGAAATTTCCTCTTTCGCCACGATGAAATGTTTTTTTTTAAATAATCTGCTACGGATACGTCAAAATGTGTCAACAATCGGGAAAGGATTTATGGCCATAATGCGTTTAATTGTGTTCTCTATGACATATGAGCCGTCACGCGAGTAAACCAACATTGTGGACTCTGAGTATGTATCGACCCAGATCAGCCTGCGCAGTTTAAGCAGCCTAATCTGGGCGGACACATTCCGTCTCCGGGAGATATAGGTATAGAGTAATGATTCCTGAAACAGAAAATCCACAGGAGGCGAAAAGTGTCTGTCCGGGTTAGCCTTCGCGGTATGCTAAGACTGATCAGGATCGATACTAAGCAGAGTCCACACTGTTGGTTTTCTCGCGGGCCGGCTCATACAATGTTATTTCGTGGCTAAGGTAGATTGCATGTATTTTGATTACGCTTTGGAAATCATGCTGGAATGTCACGCATACCAGTGCGACAATACTAATGGGCTTAATGCCAACAACAGCCTATAAAGATTCACCGTGACAGAAGAAAACGATGTCTCCCTTGTAGACGGTGTTGAACATAGTCAGGGAAAGAGAAGTCATTGCTAGGAATTATTATTCTTTTTTAATTCGATATAGCTAACTTTCAACCTATATTTGTAATCAACTTTCAACCTATATTTGTAATCAACTTTCAACCTATATTTGTAATCAATGAAATGTAAAAAGTTCGTTGCTTAAATTCATTTATCAACATTGACGTGTTCATTTGTTATTTTGCTTTTTGTTTTGTTTTGCTTTGTTTGTTTGGTTGTAACCGTACTTTGAATGACACACTTCATGTAACAACTGTCGCCCAAGTAAAGAACGTTTTTTTTTTTTAAATTTTAACATCTCCACAAACTTAAACAATTTGGAAACAGAAACGAAAATATTGTTGGAAAGCATTTCAAAAGTGGGATTGACGAAGTAAATGTATAAAAGTAAAGTGATAAAAAGGCAAATTGAAACCATCTATCTAAAGCTACAGCCACACCGAAGCCGGCCCCAACACGGAGAACAACGGATGAACACGGATGAAATTGGGTCGCAAAACATCGTCACCCTTGACCACGACATCAAAACGGATGAAGACGGAGCCAACACCGAGCCAACACGCATCTGACCCCGGTTCCACCACGTCAGCGTAACGGACCGTCCCAAAACGAACCGGACCATCCCGGACCATCATTGCCACAATGTCTACAACTCTTTGCAAACATATTCTTTCAAATATAAGAATTTTCCAAACTATTTCATGTATGTTTTCAAAAACGTCTGCTGCACATATGTTGTATGTGAGAAAGGGTTTTAACTTCAATTGATCGCTTATCTTCTTAGTATCTCTTATTCTTTAAAAGGACATGTTAGTTTTGATCGAATATTTCGTCATATTTAAAATCTGCGATAGAAACAATCACTCCAAAGGGCTCTATGTGGTGATTGTGTAGCCAACGTACAAGGGGAAACTTATACTGCCTTGCTATAGAGCTATTTTTATAGCGACGTAGGAGAGCGTTCGCCTTCGGATCAAAGGGTTCAAGGTCGATTACATTTCACAAAGTTTTCAGACTACGGGAATTCGAGGACGAATTTCAAGTTTGGTTGGTTCCTTGGTGTTTTACGCCGTCTTCAACAGTTTGTTAGTTATATCAATGGATTGTTTAGTGTTTTACGCCGCTTTCAACAATTTTCCAGTTATATCTCGGGGTTTCCTGGATAAGTTACCAGTACTACTGGTCCATTTATCCTGACACCAGCCAGTCAGTCGTAAAGCTAACCCCGCAACCCTGAGCGTCAAGGAGGACAGCCACTACTACCATTTGTATAGTCTTTGGTATGACGCGGCCGGGGATCGAACACGCACCGAAAGTGGACACTCTACCACTACACCACAGAGGATTCAAGTTTGGGGGGAGTATATGTATCCAATGTTTATGTATAAAGGAATACTTAACAACAGCATCAAAGACTAAATGTGCTATTCATGTAGCCAATGTATAAGGGTATATACTTATACTGTCTTGCTAAAGTGCAAACGTTTTTAGTGACGTGGTACAATGTTCGCCTTCGGATCAAAAGGTCCAATATTGGAGCCCAGGTCAGATCGGATATTTTAGGACTGTTACATTTATTATACCGATGAAATAAATCCATTCTAGAGATAGAAATGAGCACATTTCAGGAGTTTACCATGCCTTTTTTGCGTTGCGTGAAACTACACTGGGATCAATTAACTTTGTACATTTTATTCTTGATCATTTATAAAGATCAGGGGAAAGATCCTGCTGCTCTCACACAGTCCCGAATTCCTTTCGATTGCCCTTGCGAGTAGCACTCGCCAATTTATCGTAATATTCGGGATATTTTCGCAAGACATTCGTAACTATTCTTAACAACTCGCTACCATTCGTTTATTGTTGCGAATATAAGCAACGTGCTCCTAACATTCTCAAGGACGGCATATTATTCTTCACTTCATCGCAACATACTTGTAAGCCATTCTTAATCATCGCACTGTTTTTGTAGTGCTCGCAAGGCATTCGTAACATTCGCAAGAAATTCGCAGGAATTGAAGGCACAAGTGACGAAGAGACGCAATGGCAAGAGAAATATTTGCGCAATCGCTTCATTCATATGGTGTTCGCAAACACTCGCAAAACTCACATGGCCAATCGCAACATTCGTAAGAAATCACAAAACATTATTTTAATCAATTAGTACACATTCGCAATGATCGGCAGAAATTCGCAAGAACTTTCAACCATTCGTCAAAAATAAGCTAAGATTTGTAAGGCTTCAAATTTCCTGTCCGTTCTTCTCTTTTTGTTTGCCGAATACAATCTTTTTATTATGGCAAGGATATTCGGGACTATGTGAGAGAAGCATTATAAAGCTTCCAGCATATCTTTGGATCGTCCGAAAACGAATGTGCTTGTTTGGATGATGTATTACGCCGTTTTCAAAATGTTATAAGTCAATTCATCGCGTTTCCTGGATATGTTACTAGTTGTACTGGTCCAATTATCCTGACACCAGTGAGTCTGTCGTGTTGCTTACCCTACAAACCCTAGCGCAACGAAGGGAAAGCCATTACTACCAGTTTAAAAGTATTTGGGTTGACACTGTTAGGAATCAAACCCGCTGCCATCCGCACACAAAGCGGACACTCTACCATTGAACCACCGGGACGGTTGCGAATGGACAAAGACGGCAAAATCCATAAAATGTTAGATTATGTTGAAGTGGTGCCATTTAGAGGAAAACAATTGGTCCCCGAATATTTTCTCCCAGTGATTCCGATGTTTCCAAATTAAATAAAAAGGGAGAAACCCGTTAATCTAAATCTTAACAAATCTATATTCCGTTTTGAAACAGATTTTTGGGACAGTGGCCTTTTCAATCCTGAATCGTTACAAATAAACTTGTCCAGCCTTTCACTTAAAACACTCCATATCAAATTCTAGAAATACCAAGATAAAACTTGCGTTTAGCAGTAAACAGTATAGCGCCTGGTCAGACGGCGTCGATTGGCAAGCTGACCTGGCCCTATACTGAAGGCACCGGCTCAACAAAATTGGTTCGAGCAGTTAAGGATAACACGGCCATGTTTGACAATTATCATTCTTGTGTTCTGGCTTTCCGTTTACAACTCAGCTCAAAAGAACAGTTTAATCAGAAATTCAGTTCACGGGAGTGTCAAGTCGAAGTGTCACAGTTCCATTATCCCTTATAAACCGCGTCATTAATCCTTTCCCAAATAAAACACATCTGAAGATGACGACTAACTCATATCATAGCAAAAATATGGAAAACCTAAAAAGAACTGTTGAAAACACCGTGGCAAAAGGAGAAAATGCTTATTATGAGCAATTTCTTCTTTGCAACATAATTTTCAAAATGCGACTGCTACAGAGGTGTCAACATGCGGGAAAAGATTACCACATTTCCTTTTACCTCTAACAAGTCTCAACTTCTAATGTATTGTGTTCTTCTAACTATCTGAATTAACAGCCATCGGAAACTCAAAATCTTTGAAGACAAACACTCTGAAAACATTTACTATGTGCTGATGTATTCCTTGATCCTTCCTTTTATATTAGACATCCGGGAGATTAGTTGGCAGAGACGCGGGTTGTTGATCCAGGGTTTGTTAATTCGATCCCCATCTCGGCCAACATTTTGTTGACGTTTTTCAATAGCCAATGTGGCATGCGCCATTTGACTTCCGCCAATGGGCTAATTATATGTATGGAAAAGCAGCCAGTTGCTCTGACCGACAGTTTGTTATGTGAAGTTCTGATGTGCGGAAGCCAGGAAACACATGGGTATGTGAACTGGCCGTCTTGATATAAGTGAAATATTGTTGATTATGGCGTTAAATCCCGATAGATCAATCAATCAATCAGTTCGATTACCCATTCCCGCACGCCATATATGTAACGATGTGATAATCGATAATGTTATCTGACTGATTTCGTTTTACTAGAATAGAGGCTTTGATCTAATAGCAGAAATGCGGAATACATACACTTTATTGGAGTAAAACAAAGAGAAAAACACGAAACCCGCTTTTAAATATATGATATAAATATATGATAACAATATTTTTTAGTTAAATACGTAAAACGAAAACAAAAATTCCTTTTCTCAACGTGTTGACCTCAATCTCCAAAAATGATTGTAAATATTTGTCTGCGCATGTATTTTTCCTTAAAATATTCTTAAAATCGCAAATTTAGCACAATAACTTCGCATTCATGAAAATATTCCCAGTTTCCTGTTATTAAGTAACTATGGTTTGAGTGTACATTTTAATTTAAAAAACTACTCGCATATAAATAGACTGGTTCACTAATCTTAATCTTCTATTGCAAACTGGAACGAGAACCTGTCTAGTGACGAACTGCTACGGGAATAACCGAGAGCTGACGGTAAAATACGGCGCAAACGCGATCAAGACGAGTAACACAGCGCATGCGCAAGCACATTGCACCAGTGATAGTTCTAAACACAACCAATATATGAGCTGGTGCTGATGCACCCGCGCAATAATACGAATCATAATTTGAGCCGAATTATGAGAAAACCAACAGTGTGGACTCTGCGTAAAGTATCGACTTCGACTTCTGTAGATTTTCTGTTTCAGGAAACACTACTCTATACCTTTATCTCTCCGAGATGGAATGTGTCGACCCGGATTAGTCTAAGCATGCCGCGCAGGCTAACCCGGACAGGCACCTTTCCGACTCCTATGGGTTTTCTGTTTCAGGAATCACTACTCTATACCCTATCTCCCACAGATGGAATGTGTCGGCTCGGATAACCTCTTCGCGGACTTCGCAGGCTGTGACAAACACAAAGAAGGAATGTGGGCTGGTTCAACGCTGTTTGCAAATAGTGGAGCACGGTTTCCGTGGAATGTGGTTCTTACAAGTAAACAATGTATATATTTTGTATTTTACATCAACTTATCTCATATTGGAGAAGGTGTGTCCCCCCTCCGTTGGAAATACGGAAGCAGTTTTTTTGGACAATAAACAATTCTATTCCGATAGTACACCATTAAATAATCAACTTAAAGTGTTTTATAGCAGGGATATATCTGAAACAGTAGGTCACGAAAACACACTTCATCTGTCACGTTAATCACACTGTACTTTTCAGGGTTGAGATTGAGTGTTTGGAAACAGTTTTGTACTTTTTACGAATTGACCTTTATTGCGACTGGGTCCAAATAAATATAACAACTTGTTTTACACAGGTCCTTCATAGAATGTGTTTCTCTCTAATCGGTCTCTGATAAAGACGATCTTTGTACACGTATTTGGATTTTCGAAAAGAAAAATATTCAAATTGAGTATAGTTATTCTTAGATAGTAACAATTCTAACATTAAAATCAGACCTATATGTTTGTATAAAAAGATATTTTAAAGTTTCACTATATATACATACAAGCAACGCCCCCTTGTGGTAATAAATAAAAATTGATACTAAACATTTCAATATCATTGGTAGAGGGTCTCCCAAGGAATATTTGTGCAGATTTTTTTTTAAATCAGGTCGAGTGGTTAGCGTCGGGGATTTGAAACCGGATGTCCCGGGTTCGATCTCCAGTCGCGGCACTACGGTCATGGTGGAGTGCCATTTGGCAAGGCACATTTTCTAGCCTAGTACTGGTTAGTTTACCCAGGGATCATGAAAAAGTGAACTGTCGCCGTGATATAACTGAATAATGTTGAAAGTGGCGTAAAACCCCAATAAAACAAACAAAACACCTATAAGGAAAACAAGCTCAGCCCCTGGTGGCTATGTTTTTCAACGAATCGAAATCATTTGAATAATCTTGGTACATTTGTGCCAAATTATTTTAAATCGGGCCAGTATTTTGGGACAAGACGATTTTTTAAGTTTTCACTATAAATACATATCAGGAAAACAAACTCCGCCCCCTGACGATCATGTTTTACAACGGATCAAACTAATTTGAGCAATCTTGCCATTCCATTTGGACAAGAAGATTCTTTTTAAGTGTTCAATATACACATATCAGGAAAACAAGATGGGGCAGCAACCAAGGTTCTGCATAGAATTGAATTATTTGAACAACTTTAAGACAAGAACACCTAAGGAACATTCCTGTTAAATTATTATGATATTGGTGCATTGGTTTAGGAGGAGAAAATGTAAACAGACAGACGCTATCTCTTTTGGGGGCTGCTGCAACTGCACCCCCATCTTCTACCTTGTGTGCTGAGGCAGAGCCCTCCTGGACAATTTGGCGGCAATCTGGTTTCTTCTTTGCATATTTAGAATGAAGAAGTACCACGCTCAGAAGTCAAATCAGTACTAATTTGGTTGATAATAGGACCAGCCGGCCAATGCGTGACGTGTTTTGACTGAACGTGGTTGCAGCGTGGCGGCAGTGAGACATAACGAAGCACAGCGTGGTACAACGTGGCGACAACGAGGCGGCAGCGAGACACAACCCGACTTTGATATTCGTTGTAACTTGTAATCGTTGATATATTGATTGTTTGGAGTTTAGCGTCGTTTTCAACAATTTTCCTTTCGTCATATCATGGCTCCTAGTTCACCTATTAATGTGTTTCCCGGCTTTCTCACATCGGTACCCCTCACAACATACTTTCCAAGCAACTGGTTGTTTTTCCACATATATTGTTAGCCAATTGTTGGAAGACAAATGACGCTGGTCACAGTAATTTTATCAAGCGTCAGAAAGAATGTTGGCCGAGCTGATGGTTGGAAGTCACAACCCCTTGATTGACAGCCGCCTGAACTACCGGGGATCGGCTCAGTCTCATTCAAGGATACACACTGTCATATACATACATGTACACTGTACAAACCCATCAAGACAAGTACTATACAAATCCATTTAAAGAAGAAATAAAGGATACTTGTGATATAAGCGTATCATACACTCATTGCATTTACTTTTTACACCATAAAGCCAAGAATCAAGACTTTAAATTGAAAATACAACACAAATATTTTATAAGACCCAATGCAAAAGAAAGGCCACTAAAGTAAAATTAAAGAATAGTTAAAATATGAGAGGATAAAACACCGGAGTTGTCTCCCTCGATCAGATCGGGAAGGGGTTAATTAACTGTTAATTCTTGCTGTAATCAAAATTGCTGAAATAAAATACATGTAAGAAAATAAAACATTATTTACAAATATAAGGTAAACAAAACTAATTTGTTTCGACCACAGATAAATCTGTTTTCAAAGAAAACTACTTGAACAGACTGAGTTTTCACTAAACAGCTTTCTATTTGATTGCATTTGAACGCGGAGCTTGTAGTAATCGAAAACACTTCTGTAAACGGACTGGAGCCTAATGGTCACAATAAACCAAAATAAATCCTTCTTTGTTTCCATGTTAATCAACCGGTTTCAACCCTCAATTGTTTCTGGTGAAATTATACACTCATTTCTTCGCAAACAAATGTTTTCTAGGGACTATTTAGATCAGCATGGCCGAAGATGTATTTGGTGTCATTTGACCTATAGGCGAGATAACAACATTATGGAAAAAGCTCCAAATAGCAAATAGGTTTATGACAATTTTCCTACTTTGTAATTATATTTAATATTGTGTTTAAAATGCCTCATATTTGTTTGCGACAAAGCAACTGTTGTATTTCCATTGTAGATCTAGATCTAGATAACTTTGTATGAATGAATGGTTTGACTGAGATTGGTGCAAAGTGTGACTACATGTAATATTCGTTTGACTAAGATTGTTGCAAATGGTGACTGTATGTAGGACAGGTTTGACTTAGATTGGTGCAACGTGTGACTGCATGTAAACTTGTTTGCTTGCATGTAAGACCAGTTTGACTGAGATTGTTTCAAAGTTTAAATGTATGTAGGACCGGTTTGACTGAGATTGGTGTATAGTGTGACTGCATGTATGACCGGTTTGACTGAGCTTGGAGTATAGTGTGATTCCATGTAGGATTGGTTTGACTGAGATTGGTGCAAAGTGTGACTACATGTATAATTGGTTTGCCTGAGATTGTTGCAAAATGTGACTGCATGTAGGACCGGTTTGACTGAGATTGTTGCACAGTGTGACTGCATGTAAGACCGGTTTGATTAATATTGGTGCAAAGTGTGACTGCATTTAGGACCGATTTGACTGAGATTGGTGCAAAGTGTGACTGCATGTAAGACTGGTTTAACTGAGATTGTTGCAAAGTATGACTACATAATGGACAAGTCTTTGTGACTAGCATCAGTCATCTAAATCCAATGAGCTGAATAGTCCATAAGGAAAACTAGACAGTTAATCGTGGAAGGAGTTGATATGGACTGAAGTGCGTTATTGCCAATTAAACGCGCGAGGAGAATTTGATTATGTAATATAGCTCAAATACCATTGAAAACATCGTTAAACTTAAATCAATCAATCACTATTTTACCATATGTTCCGAGATTATAAATGAGGAAGAAAGCCAGATAAAGGAGTTTCACTGATTTGTTAAGGTCACTATTTCTAACATTAGATTTGTGACTTTGAGGTCAACGACGAAAACCTGGCTTCGTAGTTTTGCTGCCTCTCTTGATGACTAGCATGATTAGAATCTCGTGCTGCTATTTCACTTTATTGTGGAAGTAATTGCAATCTAATTGACAGTATGATTAATTGAATCGTTCAAATGAGTTTAATTTAATTATCAAATATGGTACACTGTGCATTGATAAAGATGAAATGATACACATTTATTTGATTTTCAAACTCTAATTTAGCTCATTTGAACACATATAACTCCAAATGAGCTTTTGCTGTTGTATCATTATCAACACGTTCAGTAAACATTAAATGGGGTTTAACGCCATTTTCAACAACTATTCTGTTATATCTCGGCGGCCAGTTTACATCCGTTTCCTGGCTTTCTTATACCAGTACTCAACACAAAATACTTTTTAAGAAACTGGCTGCTTTTCCACATAGACTGTTAGCCCATTGGTGAATGATGCATGCCACAGTTACTTTTGTCAAACGTCGGAAAGAATGTTGACAGCCAGCGACGCTACCGACTGTAAACAATATCCCCCTCTAAACCACTGGGCCGATTTCAACCAAACCCACAGGAATATTCCTTTGGTGGTCCTCTTTCAAAATTGTCAAAGGAGTTATATTCTATTTAGATATCTGATTGCTGTTGCATCAGAACTGGTGTAAAATGACAACTTCTATTTTTTTCTGGTCTGGCAGGATAGTGGTTGAGTTGAACCTCTGCACAATTGTTAGTGCAATATTAATTGGTTGTAAGCTATAGGCTCCAGGTTGCATAATAAATGTTGCAAAATGCCAAATAGTATTCTCCTTTGAAACTTCTGCAAAATGGGAGTATCAGCAAAACCAACCTTAATGTAATTATAACAAGTGTTCATTCATATGTGTCCACGCTTCCGTTTCAAAATAGAAAATGTTTTTCAAAAAATCTTTAAATCCCTCAATGTCTTATTTGCAATAAGTTTAGAGCCAGATCAACTTGCGTCAATGTGTCAATCTATCTGAATCTACACTGGTCCGAATGTAGTTTTCGCAGAGCATCGTATAAATCTTCACATTAAATGTATTTATTTATCGCTGATCAGCACAATTTGGACACAAAAGGACACAAAAGGAGTAATAACTCAAAACGAACAATTTTCCCCTATGTCAAAATGATTTAAAGTCTGCTGCAGATTCGTTGTATGTGGAAATGGAAACGTAAGGCTGAATTGTTGAATATTAGTGTACTATTCTGAATATAGTTCCCTTATTTAAAATTTTAAACATTCTTTTATTCAATGTATTGCAGAGGACATGCTATATATTTCGTATTTCTACTACACACATTGTAGAACTTGGGTGTTTCTCTCAAAAATGTAAATGACGAAGTGACAATTACACTGTATTTATTATCAGATCATAGTAAATGTTATTAGTATGTGTAATTTGTTATTTAAAGGCGTGCACCTAGTGAGAAAAAATAAAGTTAAAATGTCGTTTATATCACCGAAAGGCCTTTTTAAAATAAGATGTTTTTCATACTTTAATAGAAATTATTTCACAAAGTACAATACATTTTGTACGTTTGTCATATAGACATAAATTGTGTTTAGTTACATAATTGAATGAATCTTTTTTTTCATTAGAACATTTGACATGTAGTTGAAAAATTGTTTATCCGAATGTTATCAAAACTGTACTTTTACACCTACGACCTTCTTAATCTAAGGAATAGTAATATATGATGCACTGTGTATTAATAAATAATCACAATACATGTATAAATGGCATTATTTCACCGGTAAAATGTTTAGACCCATCACCTGCTACACCGTTTATCACAATTATAATTCAAAGTTGAACATATGAAGCAAGACAATATGGTTTCATAGACAAACACTCAAAAAGTCACAATATATGAAGAATGTTATCAATACTTGCAAATGAAAGTTAATAAAAAGTAAGAGTCCCGAATATTCTCATCAAGGCCAAAATACATTTTTGGACGGTACCCCTAAGGGTACTGTCTATAGCCATGTGCATTTTGAGAAATCGTACAACAATTGGCTCCCTGATTATAAACAGTATGACAGAGTAAAGCTGGGAACCAAAAATCGAAATGGCTTTCTTTAACCCTCAACAAAAAAGTAGTGTCAATTATCAGGCAATATAACTGCATTTTCGAAAACATTGGTGAATCAAGATATCTGAATTTTGAAAAATGACTGTAAAAAGGCAGCATTAGTGATTGAAGTATTACGTTTACAATTTTGCGTTGAAGTATTACGTTTACAATTTTGCGTTGAAGTTTTAATTAATATATTCATAAACAATGTATGAATATATACCAATTTTTTACATGTTTCAATCATAAAGAATTTAATCTTTAGAAACTAAATAATATTGACACTATTAAAATTCATACGTTATTATGTTTCTTAAAATTTCGTTTAATATAAAATCGTAGTACGGCAATTTTGATGATATCACGTGACAATTTTCATTGTTGATCAGAAGTGGTTTCGTGGATGTTTGGTAGTATTAACAATAATGCCTACCCCCCCCCCCCCCCCCCCCCCCCCCGTAACCCTAAACGCTTCCATGAAAACTATCTCCCAACTAGTTATCTAGCCAATCGATTCATTTTACTGAAAGAAGATGGTAAGGAACGACAACTCTGCGAAAGGAGAACTTGCAACTTCCTTTCAAAATGAAAGTAGAAATCTGACAAGCTGCCCTGACGATAGATTGTTATTGTTTTTGTGTAGAAAAGACACATGAAGTTTTATATTGAGGAAACATGACAGGAAAGAAATGTGTGCACGCCTAAAATGTTCATTTGGCAATCCGTAAAACGTTCGAGGTAGGTCTGTCAATTAAACTAATTTGGAGTGGAAAACTTTTTTATTTTTATTTTAGCCCTGTGCTGTATCGTAACCGGATATGAAAATAAGCTCACATGTATTTCATGTACACGTATGTCTGAAAATAGCCCAATTCCTGTAGACATTCGCTTGTCCGTTTCATCATCTGACATCTGTTAATTATTTAAAAAGGGTGGCACATGAAGGAAAATAAAAAATAAAAAATGAAGGACTTCGGAGATTTCGTACATATATTCAGAGACATATATATACATTATATATTTCTATTTAGGTCTCTGATATATTGTACAAGTGTATAATCGTTCTTGTATGTATACACTATTTAGGCTCATTTAAGGACTTAGGAGACAAAGTGATGTGAAAACTGCTTTCAAACTTAAGTGTGTACAATTATTTGTATTGATGATATTATGTATACAAGTTTTATTATTGAAAAGAATGAAGAAAAACAATGTATATTAATAAATGAATTCTCAAGAAATTTGGAGTGGAAAACCTTTTTATTTTTATTTTAGCCCTGTGCTGTATCGTAACCGGATATGAAAATAAGCTCACATGTATTTCATGTACACGTATGTCTGAAAATAGCCCAATTCCTGTAGACATTCGCTTGTCCGTTTCATCATCTGACATCTGTTAATTATTTAAAAAGGGTGGCACATGAAGGAAAATAAAAAATAAAAAATGCAGGACTTCGGAGATTTCGTACATATATTCAGAGACATATATATACATTATATATTTCTATTTAGGTCTCTGATATATTGTACAAGTGTATAATCGTTCTTGTATGTATACACTATTTAGGCTCATTTAAGGACTTAGTAGACAAAGTGATGTGAAAACTGCTTTCAAACTTAAGTGTGTACAATTATTTGTATTGATGATATTATGTATACAAGTTTTATTATTGAAAAGAATGAAGAAATACAATGTATATTTATAAATTAATTTTCAAGATTTTGTCTATACTTAGATGGAGCATATGTATGATGCTTTGCCAAAAATGTTATTCAATTAACGCACACAAACATATATATATTTGTATCAAGTTTGTGTACAATATGTTATAATTTGTCTTGTGAATCCATGTCTAACTGACACTCTGCCTTGGCGTCATTTATAAAGTTATATTGACATAAAAGTAGTGAGGCTACACTGTTTCTAGGTCTAAATTACATGTGTATGGTCAGTTAAGACTGGTGAGACTGCATAATATGATACATAGGCTCATCTGAGTCTTCACTGGATACAGATGCATTATATCCACAAATAACTTAATGCAGATCAATAATGGCAAAGTATCTATTATAAACGGACTATTTTATTATTCAAATCATAGCATACGTATATATTGATAAAAAATGGTTTTGCGCAGACATGTATACACATCTTGATTTTATTTTTATTGTGCAATCAGTAACTTTATGTATTTTTGTTTCGTTTCAGATCATGAACATGTTGACAGATTATATAATGCACAATACGCAACATTACTTGTGAAGAAGATTCATAATGTCAGTGTATGGGACATTTTTACAATCAACCTATTTGTATTGGAAAAGTTGGGGTATATTAACTGTTATTTCCGGTTTGGTTTTTAGTTGAATCAGAGAAATAAAAGACAAATGGCAAGTCGTGGACGCAACAAAACGGGTAGAAAACAAAAACAAAACGACGTTAATGACATTCTTCAAAGATGGTAACAGCAGCGAGTCGTTGTGACAAGTATTCTGGATGAAAGTGTTTATTCTGTAAAGGTAATTCGGAAAACAATAACGGAATGGAAGGACACATATCTAGACTAGATATAAACGACACAAATACGAATCAAGGATGCAAAATGTGATCTGTTTTTGTTTACTATACTACAGGAAGATAACTGTGTAATTAACTAATTACTATGAACAAGACATTCAAGTAAATCATTTTGAGCTATAATACAGAGATGACACTTCTACATGATAACTAACATTAAGTAGATCATTTTGAACTACATATTGTGTCACACAGGGGGATCATTTGTTTTGTTAAATGACCAAATATGTAAAATTTAAAAATAAAACTGTAAGTTTACTAGCATTTGTCAACAGTAAGAGACATGAGTAAAAAGCATTGTGACAAAAGGAGAAATTGCTTGTATGGAGCAATTTCTTCCTTTGCTTTCATGATTTCAAAACGCCGTCTGCTGCAGAGGCGTCAAAAAAAAGTGTCTATTTGTGGGAAAGGGTGATCGAAATATTATAATTAGCTCGACTGGCTGAAAGCCAGTCGAGCTTATGTCATGGCGAATTGTCCGTTGTGCATGCTTTAACTTTTTGCTTCAAACGACTTCTTCTTCCTAACCACTTGGCCAATTGGAATGAAACTTAGGAAGCATCCTCTCAATGTGCTCTCCTAAATTCCTTCAAATTGTTTGGATCCATGCAAAAAAAATAGTGAAAACTTAAAAAAAATCCTCTCCGAGGAAACTGTCAGGTCGATTTTCAAATAATTGTGTAGAAATGTTCCTTGGGTGACCCTCTATCAGATTCCTTCAATAAAAGTTGATTGGTCGAAGAACATGGTCGCCAGGGGGACGGGGCTATTTTGCCTTATATGGCTATAGTGAAAACCTAAAAAATCTTCTCCTCCGAAAGTGTCAGGCCGATTTTCAAATCATTTCGTAGAAATGTTCCTTGGGTGACCCTCTGTCAGATTCCTTCAAGCCAAGTTGATTGGACGAAAAACATGGTCGCCAGGGGGGCGGGGCTATTTTGCCTTATATGGCTATAGTGAAAACTTAAAATATCTTTACCTCAAAAAGTGTTTGACAAATTTTCAAATAATTTTGTAGAAATGGTCCTTGGGAGACCCTCTATCAGATTCCTTCAAACCATGTTGATTAATCGAAAAACATGGCCGTTAGAGGGTGGGGCTATTTTGCCTTATATGGCTATAGTGAAAACTTAAAAAATCTTCTCCTCCGAAAGTGTCAGGCTGATTTTCAAATAATTTTGTAGAAATGTTCCTAGGATGGCCATCAGGGGGCGGGGCTGTTTGGAGATTTAATTTTTGCCTAATGGCCGTGGAGCGATACTGGCACTCTTGGGCCTCTTGTTTTTTAAATCTTATCAAAGCTTTCTCTGTCTATATTCCAGAGAGTACTGGTACATGTACATAAGAAGAATTAATTTCTCAATGAAATTATTGATCACAAAAGGAAAAAGCACATTATGAGATTTAACTTCTGACATAAAGTTTAAAGATTTTCTGTTGCATCATTATTGTCTACATCCTATATACATTCAAAGGTCAGTTTACTATATTTTTCTATGTATATTCAAGTTGATATATACTCATCATGCAACAGAATTTTCATGGACAAAATATGTCCCCAATGTTTCAATTGTTGAACATAGTAATGGGAAGAAAAGTTTGAATTTTTAACAAAACTGTATATTTTGAGCTGTTGATTGTTTTTGCAAACTTCAAGGATTGGAAGAAATATTTGAACGGAAACAATATCACAGGCTCTTTTTAAAAAAAAAATACCCAAATTTAACCAATCTACAGCAGACAACTTTGAAAATATCTTTGCAAGCTCACTTTGGTACAGCATGTTTCCTATTTTATTACTCAGTCTACCGTAGCTCAGTCAGTAGAGACACAGGCTGTTAATCCAGGGGTTGTGAGTTCGAACCCCAGCTTGGCCTACATTCCCTCCGACATTTGACGTGACTACCACCAATGGGCTTTCAGACTATGTGGAAAAGCAGCCAGTTGCTTGGAAAGAATGGTGTGTGAAGTACTGGTATGAGAAAGCCAAGAAACATATGAGTAGTTGAACTGGCTGCCGTGATATGACTGAAAGATTGATGAAAATGGTGTTAAACCCCAATTAATCAACCAAACTATTTTATTACCTAATACTTTGAGACTTTGAAAACTTGTTCATCTAATACCCTTCTTCTCATTGTATACTAAATATGCTGAGTGTAGCCTATTTTTCGGGGTAAAAAGTATAAATTTTGATGTATTTTGGTTGTATTAGAGAATTGGACATTGTTGGTTAAGTTACAGGTCAATTTGACAGAAAATCCGCAGGTAAAATGTGTCTATCCTTGTAAGCCTGTGTGGCATTGTTAGGCTGATCCGGATCAATACTTTACGCAGAGTCCACAATGTTGGTTTCCTCGCAGGACTGCCCAAATTAAAGGAAATTCTAGTTAACACTCTGGAAGCCGCATGTTTTACTTCAGCATGTTGAAACTTCCTCAGAATATTTGCTTGTATGATATCTAGCCTAAGTTCGAATATGTGTCAGATCCAGTAAAGAACGAGGTCACTTAGCCAAACACTGTAGACAAATCTTGTTAACACTATAGACACTGCATTGTTGTATTGAGCAGTTTGAATCCTTGTCAGAAAGTTTGTCTTGATGATAAGCCAATTTCAAATATTGGTTATTTTAGATAAAACATTAGGGCACTAAGCCAACTTGGAGGAAAATCTTGTTAAGACTCTGGAAGCTGCACTTTTAGCTTGAACATGCTGAAACTTTGTCAGACTGATTGTTTTTATTATATTTAGTTTGAATATGGGTAATGTTTGTTAAAAAATTAGATCACTATGCCAAGTTGTAGGACAATCTTGATTTAACACTTAAGAGACCACAATTTTGACTTTAGCGGCTTGAAACTTTGTCAGACAGTTTTTCTTGACGATATACAGGCCAATTTAGACATTGGTCATGTTGAGTAAAAAATTAGGTCCCTTGATCAAATTTAAGAAAAATCTTGTTAATGCTCTGGAAGCCATGTTTTTAACTCTAGCATGATGAAACTTTACCAGAATGTTTATCTTGATGATATCTAGGCTACGTTCGAATATGGTCTGGTTAAAAACTAGGTCACTAGGGCCAATATTGAGAAATATCTTGTAAACACTCTAGTCACCACATTTCTTTCAAATGTTCATTGGGTGACTCTTTACTAAGAGTGTTAAAATTAAGTTGATATTTAGATACTATAGATAATAAATAGCTTTGCTACAGGTACTATTTTACCCTTTCTTCACTACAGACACATGTTGTCTAATCTTCAACGGATGGATCGAATGAGAAATTTCGACAGTTTTCTCAATGTTTTCCTCATACGTCAATACTTTTAGTTTCATCAATACAAATTTACCAACATCTTTAGTTGTTACATTTTTGGAAATTATGTGACTTGTGTTGTAACTTTCCAAAAAAATGGAACAGTTGACCATCTTTTTTCCCCCTCATACAATGGGTATCGTTCTACAGAACTTTCAGTGCTTTGATTAACTATTTATTTATAAGAAATTACTGCAATTTTACAGTTATTTTATACCCAGACCGAACTAATGAGTTATGTCCTAGCTGATCACAGGCTTCCTTGATAGTTAATTGTCACACAATTCCTTCGTACCCAAAATAACATGTCTTAACATGGCGCCAAAAGTAGTGTTAAAGTTTCTTATGACGCGCTCGTCTAGAGGATAGTTGATTGTTCGGGAATATATATGAAATCCGTATTGATCAGACCAGTTGCGTATCAAGGGTAAATTTAAAGCTTTTCCAATCATTTCCTTTGGGCGGCATAGCGTTCCGTTCTCGACGTGGATTATACTGGGGTACTTGCGTGCCAATATTTTGTTATAAATCATCGCATTATAGCCGTAATGTTTCGGTCGGTAGTGATGTTCGTAGCCTTTCATCCACAGTGATAAAAACGTGGCGTTCGGTTTGGAAATTATGAATGCACTTAATAAGATCCCGCCATTCTGTGTACACATAGTCAGTTCGTAGTTTCTGAAGAAGTCCAGATTTTTAAGAACAATGTAATCTGTATCCAGATATATTCCACCGAACTTCTGAAGAGCTTCAATTCTCATTATGTCACCGGAATGTTCATGAAAATGGATTGTTTTACCGAAAATGGTTGTGTAACGGGCTTGTTTCAGATGGACGATATTTGGGAAGATGTTCACAATGAAGTCCCAGTATCTACCATAAGGAACGTAATCGCCATGAAAAAGGATCAAACACGGCCTGACAAACTTGATAACACTCAACATACTCACGAACATGGGGAATTTCATCTCGTTGTTAAAGTACCACACATAATGCACGACGTTCGGTACTGCGTTGCCATCGTAACAGCATTGGTTGATGTACCTTGATAGACAGGAAGTGTTGTTCATGGTTACAGTGTAAATATCATCTGAGGCGTTTGTGAGAGTTAGAGCAAGTTTGGCATCCTCTTGTTCACAGTCAAGAACGTATTTATCCCGATATGTTGTCGGCGGAAATTTTTCGAGCGCGAAGTCTGGACATTTTGTTCGCTTTGTGAACGTCCAGTCACCACTGGCAGAATATGGTCGGGGAAGATGAAGATTCGTTTGAGGTTTTGTTTTTGAGGAACAGAATAACTTCGTTGAACGTTTGTTAGAAAGTGATGTTTTGTCTGATGGAAATGATTCTTCGGTTGAACGGATTTCTTCACCAGGCAGAGTATAGCTTTCTACACTCCTCGAAATGTTACTTGTATCTGTATTGATTGATGGCGCCATTTTGTAGGGGTTTGTTTTGTCCTCAACGGAATGGTGTTTTCCATCAGTAACTGCTTGAGTGTTCAAATTCCTCCAAATGTAATCTGAAATGAAAACATCTATAGATTATACATAACTTGTTGACAACTCTTCTTTTTTGCCAGAAGACCAATTTAGGTCTTTATAACATAACAGCAGAGAGTGAGAAATCTGGTGAGATTGTTCGTATTAAAAGGCTCACCAAAGTCTACACTGTACGCAGGTGCAACAAGGAAAGACCACCCCGATGGTGTAATGGTAGAGCGTCCGGCTTGGTTGTGGGAGGTGGGTCAAACAAAATACTGTAACATTCTAATCCCACGTCATCGCTCATTGTTGTTTGGTTAGCATTACGAATTACTGGCGTCAGGTTAAATGGACTAGTAGTACTGGTAACTCACCCAGGAAACATCGGGATATAAATACAATTGTTGAAAGCAGCGTAAACACCATAAAAGCAAAAATAAACCAATTTAATCGAGAACTATATGATTTGTTTTCAGTCCTTTTAATAAAAAATACATGCTGCAGCACGATTTCGTTGTTCAATTGTATGTTGTCGAGCCGCGATAGATCCATCTGAAACGATAATGAAAGGAATTTCGGCCATTTGCTTTTTTTCTGCTGGGTTTTAAAACTAGATGTGACAAGTGTCATTTGTCTACCCCGAATGGGCTACACCTTGTCCAATGTGTGAGTGTATTCAGTTGCATGTGTACCTGTTTGTAAGGATATTAGTAAAACTTCGGTGTATGTGAACTGTGGTGGTGCAACTGAAACAACTGTTGAAAATAGCAATCAATCTAAATTTAAGTTTTAAGGGAAATAAAGTTCTTATCACAATTTCGATGGTAAATTGATCATGCAATATAAGAACTCGTTTAGCAAAGTGACGTAAAGTTTATTTAAAAACACACACAAAAAAGCTTTTATTGCAAACTTACGCCACTGAAAGAAAATAATTCTTAACACATCACTGTTTACGTAAATATGTGTACCGCCTCCGTGATATATATACGAACAAGAGGAAGTTGATGCAAGGCATCAATGTTGCCGGAAAAGACTTCATTGATTTATTTTCTAACACACATGTATTCTTGACTTCCATTAGTCTAAACATACACATAATGTTTTCATTAAGGACTAATTCCAGTATTTTTGAAATTCCACATACAAATTTCAGGATTTCTTTTGGTCAGGATTTTGTATTTTTTGTATTTGTCAATAAAACCACAACAAATACAGTTTTAGATTTAAATCTACATGCAATAACAAGCTATTTAACCCTTTCCATGTCTGAAGCCACAATGAAAACCTTTAAACGTTTAAAACATTGAGAAAGTGGTTAAATTGCTGAAGACATGAACATTCTCCTTTTTAATAATAATTATAATAAGTATTTCACAGATGTTATAATTTATCCTCATATGTTTAAAAAGTAGACCACACTTGAAACAACATATCAGCTAAATTGTTTATTTAAATCATTGATGCATACAATATATGTATGGTCTTCAGCAATTTAACCACTTTCTCAATGTTTAAAACGTTTAAAGGTTTTCATTGTTTCTAGTCCAATTACTATTTAAAAGGTGGCAATAATGATATTAATTGGGTGCGAAGGAGCAGATTTTCTTTATTTCTAAAATTATTGTTTATCACAGTTTGTTCTTTTCTTAATTTATTTCAAGCCAATTAAACATATAATATCACATATATTTAATCATTTAAGTGTGTAATATTAGCTATATATCAGTAATATTAGGTGTTTGAGCATTCTTTCGAAATGTTGACCTCTTGTCTAGATCGAGTCGTTGTGACATCGAAGAAAGAGAATAAAAAATCAGGCAAGGCTTTAGTGCATGTTTTATTCCACTGCATTCTAGAGAACAAAAGCGTTTATAACATTTTTTTTTCTCCTACATTCGGCCCATGCACTCGTTTCGTGACGTATAAGAAATACATTTTTCGAGCGACATTTTTTGTCTGCATAACTCGTCAGTTTTCTAAGTTTACATTTTACTTTCGGTTACTCCCCTTTATATTTTGGGAATATGAAATTAGGTCACGAACTTAGGAAAAAGCGTTTTGACATTAACGACCGATATACAGGCATATATTTGAGACATATTTTCACAAAATATTTCTTATTTTTGCTTCTGTTACTAGTTTATGTTGATATTTATCTAAATCAAAATAATATTTTGACCACTCGCTTTTTCATATCGAAATGCGCATGTGCGAAAATCGATGACATGTTAAAGGTCACTATATCTAGCTTAGAAACAGTTCCTATTTTAGATATACATGGATTAATTTATTAAATTAATTCTACACAAATCAAGACATCTCTTTGAACATGAAAGTAACATGAAAGTAAGTTAAAATTGCTATTAAAAGGAGAATTCAACGTGATTTTTATCTCAATATTGACACATAACAGTCTGCAGCAAGTCTAGCAGGGACTCTTTTGTCTTCGTAAATAAGACATTTTTTGTTTAAATGCGAGTCAAAATAAAAGAAACTACAAATACTTAAAACATCGGATTATTTATTTTACTTCAGATGTGTCATAACTAAGTGTTTTTAAATAAACACAATTGTAATATGTTCAAGACATTTAAAAAAAAAAAAATTCTAGTAATAACTTTCCTCCTCCGTCATATTAAAAATATAAGTAGCGGGCTTCTGCCCGTCGACTGACTCACTGGCGTCAGGTTAAATGGACTAGTAGTACTGGTAACTCACCCAGGAAACATCGGGATATAAATACAATTGTTGAAAGTAGCGTAAACACCATAAAAGCAAAGATAAACAAATATAAACGAGAACTATATGATTTGTTTTTCCTCCTTTAAATACAAAATACATGCTCCAGCACGAATTTGATGTTCGATTGTATGTTGTCGTGCCGCGATAGATCCATCGGTAACGATAATGAAAGGTCGCTCGGCCATTTAGTTCTGTCTGCATGTGCACCTGTTTGTGAGGATATTAGCAAAACACGTGTGTATGTGCTCTTGTCGTGAAGGTGCAACTGAAACAACTATTGACAATAGTGGTGTTAAGATGGTAAACCCTTGATGGGGATCAACATTTTAAAATATTGCTAATAGTGACAACACAGTAAGTAATAAGTAAAATTATTTTGGCAGTAAATGTTGAAAAACTGTCAATTGAAAGTCATGAACATGTTCACTATTTGGCTTACTGGGTCTGTCTCAAACTCAAACATCTTTATTAGTAACATGGCCACACGCACAAACACAATACACATCCTTATCATAACAAACAGGTAAGAGACATACATATATAACACTATAAAAGTGATTTTCATCTTTCTAGTGAATAAAAAATATATATTTTTTATAATATTTCCTTTCGTTTGGCTCATTAAACAGTTGATTTTTGCAATAGTAGGATAACTACAGAAACATGTCGGTATATAAGTTACCCTTAACTCATTATATATATATTTTTTATAATATTTCCTTTCGTTTGGCTCATTAAACAGTTGATTTTTGCAATAGTAGGATTACTACAGAAACATGTCGGTATATAAGTTAACCTTAACTCATTATATACGTTAAATTCAAGTATAAAATGGTACTCTGTTTCAAAAGACTGACAACCCAAGGGACATAATCATTCAGCGCCATCCAATCTTACCATCTTACTAAAACATAGTACCAAAAGACAGACCTGCAACACTACTAGACTTATCAAAGTTGTTTAGCTTTAAACATCATCTCCTCCTAAACCACAGGACTAATTTCAACCAAACTTCACAGAAAATTGGCTTTTGTGGTCTTCTTTCAAAAGTTTTCAAAGATGTAAATTCTACGGAGAACTTTGGTTGCTGCGGCATCAGAAAGGGGGAAAAATTTCTACTCTGAATCTGCTTGTCAGATTCCAATTTAAATTGGTAGAAATATTCCTTGGGTAGTCTTTTACAAAAATTGTTCAAGCCATACCGATTGGTTAGACTTTACAGGAAAGTTCCTGTCGTGGTCCTCTTTCAAAATTGTTCAAAGATTAAGATACCATGGAGAACTTGGGTTGCTGCGGCATCAGTAAGGGGGCAAAATGTCAAAACTTTAAGATTCTTCTCCTCTTAATCTGCTTGTCACATTCCAATATCATTTGGTAAATATATTCCTTGAATGACCCTTTACAAAAATTGTTCAAGCCATACTGATTGGTTGAAAAACATGGCATCCAGGCGGCATAAGAAAATGGGCAAAATGACAAAACTTAAAAATTCCATTTTTATGAAATTGCCTGTCTGATTTTAAGACAATCGAATAGGAATCATACTTCAATGATCCTCTACTTTATTTGTTCAAGACATTATGACTGATTACACAATTATAGCAACCATGCGTCATCAAAAAGGGGTAAATTGAACTTTTAGCTTCAAAAAACAACTCCTACCATTCCACTAGACCAATAACAACTTAACATCAAAGAAATGTTTCTTTGTTGGTCCTCTTTCAAAATTGTTCAAAGAATAGTATTCTGCAGAATATTGGTTGCTGCGGCATCAGAAAGTGAGAAAAAACAACAAGACTTTAAATCTTTTCCCTTAATAATCCGCTTGTCCGATTCCAAGATAACTTGTAATAAATGTTCCTTGTGACCCTCTACAAAAACAGTTCAAACTATAATGGTTTCGTTAAAAAACAGGGCAGCAAGTCGCCATCAGGAAAGGCACAAAATGACAAAACGTTATAATTCCATTCTTATTATAGTTCTGGTTAGAGTTCAAGATACAAATGGCCTTTACTTATAATCTATTTCTCCAACAGTGTCCTCTCCTTGCAGATTCATTTGCACTCCTGATATAATTTTCCCAGATATTTGCAGATAAATATTTACTACTAATTTACTATCATTCAGGTGATCGATTTAGGGCCATCTTGGCCCTCTTGTCTTTCTTCGTCCTACTTCTGTCACTTGTTTTAAACATTACAATGCGAGAGAAAGGCACCAATGTGAATCAAAATGTTTGGTTTGTAAACTAGATACATGTCACGAATCAAATTGTATGATGTCTTGCCATAACTGCCATATGACCTGTCGTTCATCGTTCAAAGAGCATTTGAAACCAAAGAAAACAAAAAAAGATGACGAAACTCTATCAGAATGTCAAAAATGGTAGAGATGTAATACATGTAAGAAAGTATCCAATCGAAGACAACGAGAAATGATAACAAATACCACATCAATGCAATGAATGGTACTGTAACTCATGCAACTGTTGGGTTAATATGAATCATTTATGCTACATTTTTCCAGATAAACTAAAAGAAACAGATCCAAAGTTTATATTCTTTGATGTGGAAACTACTCAAGATAGTTTTTATCAATGTAAGGATGGCTATTTTCCACATTCATGTGTAAAGTGTACTGAATTATCGCCATGTCATAAAAGATGTCCGCATTGCGATACGTCATGCTGTGGACAGATGCAACATGTTTCAAATTACATCGTAGCACAAACGGCATGTATGTCATGTCATGTCATACATCAGAAGCAGGCACTTGCTCTTACAGTGATGCAACATTAGGTATATATGTGCGCGACCCCTGTTATGGAAAGTGTTTGGTAGTGAACTTGCGAGCAGTGAAATCGTGTATTTTAGTCAAATTCTGATTGTTTACGTTATAATTGTCACTTCAAAGACGCAAGTGTCGAAGAATGTAAGGTAAAGATTATATGAAGAATGGACTCAAATACGGTTTTATCGAAATTAATACTTGTAATACTACTTTTAAGCATCCACGAGTAGGTTAAACTGCGAACAGGTTCCATTTTCATCCATAGTCAATGAAAACAATTCACAAAGTTTACATTCTATTCGATTACAGGTTACGTCTTCAAAACCTTTATAATCAAAATATCATTGTTGAAATTCAAAACAGTGATTTGTCATTGTAATTATTAGAAGCGTACATTGATAACAGTGTATTTTTATACTAATTATTATGACACAAGATTATTCTATGAACTGTAAACTATTTACGGTTCATAGAATTATCTTATCAGTGTCATATTAGTTGACAAGTGAAATATTTTACCCATAACCTGCAACCCTTTTTCCCCCAACAACAAAAATGTAAATCAGAAACAAACAAAGCGAAATATGTTTCATTTATTTTAATTAAAAGGCTTTCGTTCACAGCAGCGTAAGATTGATTATATCATTATAAACGATTACTGTGTCTAATTAAAAGAAACAAAACTATATATATAAACTATTAACTTTTAAAAACGCAAACTAATAAGTTTATATGTTTTGTTGAACCCTTTCTCTCTCACATCCCTCTTTTTATCATTATATTTCAACATTCATCGGATATTGAGATGTTAAAAAACATCTATATGTGAGAAAGGTTAACCATTTTTCACATATAGATGCTTTTAATCACCTCTACATACTATATATTTGTTAATACATTGAGACAAAAGGAGAAATTGCTCAAAACGAACAGTTTCTCCAAACCATAATGTTTTCAAATCTTTTCAATAATTTTACTTTCATTTAATTACATATGCAATATGGGCCGTCCCGCGGGAATACCAACAGTGTGTAGTCTGCGTTAAGTATCGACCCGGATCAGCCTAAGAATGCCACGCAGGATTACCCGGATAGACACGTTTCGCCTGCTGTGGATATTCTGATTAAGTAATTATTACTGTATACCTTTATCCCCTCTTGAGACGGAATATGTCGGCCCGGATCAGTCTGCGCGGACTACGCAGGCTGATCTTGGTCGATACATTACGCAAAGGCCATAATGTTGGATTTCTCAATTATTATTCTTTTAGGATTAAGGGAATGATATTTTTTATTCAAATTTATAAATGTATCACATACTATAAGTTTACTCTGAAGTGATTGTTTGAAATATGTAGATATATTTAAGAGATTGATATGGTTTTTGTTTTTTTGGTGCTTAAACATGTTTTTTTTTTATAAAAAGTATATAACGTATTGAATATGTTGTTTCAATCCGTTTCTCATATAGAACAAATCTATCTATATCTACTTCTAAAATATTTAGTTAAAATAATGGAAAATCTTTTTAATAAGTTTTGAACATTAAGGGTCAAAACCGTTTACAGGGACTGTGTAGAACCGAGAACCTGTCTTGTTCCCTTCAGTTTTATCCATTGACGTTCATGTAAAATAGTTGACGTTCATGTAAAATATTTGACGTACATGTAACATATTTGACGTTCATGTAAAATATTTGACGTTCATGTAAAATATTTGACGTTCATGTAACATATTACTCCTTGTGGTTATAAACACGTGTTGGCAATTTTCCTTTTCATTTATTTAACTGAAGGGTGAGGCTGGCGCAATTCAATTATTTTTTAATATGATGGAAATTATTTCATCTCGTATTGGTAAAACATTGGTGTAATGGGGCTTGTTATAACCCTATGTTACTGTCAAACCTACATGCAATGTATCTTTGTGTGTTATAAGCTTGCTATCACATATTGGCCGATGCAATGAGGGAAATAAATGAAAATAAATTATTGAAAAGATTTGAAAACATTGTAGTTTGGAGAAACTGTTCGTTTTGACAAGTGTAGATTAGGGTCTACCCGCACATACACCACACATGATCCAGGTGTATACTGTTTGTCCGAAGTTTAACAAAGGGTTATTTTACCTTTACACCTAGATGCGGATTAAATTGTATGGATTTGCAAGCTGATCTGTTTCTTTAACGCTCACAAATGCATGAAAGTTTGTTTTCGTTAAGCAACGCTCAGTTATACATCTATTATTGAATAATAATTACACAAAACAATGTGTTTTGTATCCGTAATTTCAATCACACGGTTTTGTTTCAAAGACTTTTGTTTTTCTATGACTACAAGTTCAAAACCTTATTATGGGCTCTATAGTATTAAATATACTTTTCGCAGATGGAGATAAACCTTTTTCTCATACAGTCTTGATTAATACCATAACAGCGTTAAAATATATTCAGTTTTTATTTAGATTGAAAGGTGATAGCTATAAATAGGTACACACAATTCACATAATCAAAACCAAGAACGAACATGCGTATGTGTCAATAGTAAAAACCATTACAAATCATCCTCAGAAACTTTTTTTTTTTACTATAAAGCATAAATGGTTCATTGAAAGGGGGAATTCACAAATTATGAAAAACAAAATAGTTAAAATGAATATTGATATAGATCTACATATATATATATATATATATATATCTGTTTACTAATCTACGCTCGTGCTTGTTGAATGTTTTGAATCATTAATAAATTATTCCAATAAATGGGGCAGATTAACCGGCTTGTAACAGTATGTCGCTCTTCATTTCATCCGCCTATGGATATGATGTTAATAAAGCAAATCAACCTTTTAGTAAACATGTGAGTTTACTTCCGCGTACACACACACAAATGACGTTAAACTCTGAGTGATGATTACGTCATTTATATGCTTTGTCACTATCACCGGTTTTCTCATGGAGCGGCCCATATGTTTTAATCAATTATTGGAAGACACAGTGACTTTTGTCACTCATCGAAAAGAGTAGGGATGTTGGCCAAACGACATGATGAATTCAAATAACATACAGGTAGTTCGAACAATCTGATCAAATGTCTATATAAACTAAATGGTAAAAGTAAGAAATGTGTTCTAAGGGCCTTGGGGCCTTGTTATTTAACTTCAGCAAAAAAAAACACATACACACACACACACACACACACACACACACACACAATGACAATGACAATGACAAATATTTTATTGAAAGTAATTAGGCCACCGGCCCATAGTACAAAGCATTCTATTTAACAAATAGTATATAACTGAGAAAGATGTCCTTATCATGTTTTCATTGACATATATATGAAATATGAAAGTTTTTTTTTATTTCATCAGGATTGTCGTTTTGAAGCAATGTATACAAATCATCAATGTTGGTGTCGCCTACATACCAATCAAATAAAAATACAGTTCTTAATTTATCAAACTTTTGGCAGCGAATATTCAACAATGTTTTTCTTTAACTTTTGAAAACAGTAAATGCATATCCTTAGTTCACGATCAATACTATTGTGACGACCAGTCTCGATGCCAAATGTGTGGTTCGAGCAACGGAACTTAGCAAGAGCTATTCTATATTTGAATGGGATGTAAATCAACAGATATCTTTCAGTTTTTAGCAGAGATTTATAGTATTTGTAATGTATCAACGATCGGATGCATTGATTCGTTCATGCCAATTTTGTTTGAAACAGTCTATCAAGCGCTGTTTGAAACATTTGACAAAATGGTTGGCGTTTCCAACGTCCTATGCAATCCAAACATAGCCAAAACCATAGAGAAAAAGTAAAGTTTTGACGTAAGTACTCCAGGTTCTTCGTCTAAAGGATTTTTGCATTAATCTGTTATTTGGCATTACTAATAAACGACACAAATATTTGATACAGTAAGAATAATACTCAATATAAATAGGATATCTACCACATTCTCCCAATGCTACCATGTTATTTGTTTTACTATTTAACTTTAGATATATCTTTTACAAAAAGCAAAGTGGACAGATTCGACGACTTCTGAATATGTATGGCCCCAAACTTGCGCTCCGTAGCACAATATTGGTTTTATCATCGAGTCAAACAACTTAAAAAGATCTTTACAAGGAAAATAACCAAATACTCTCTGATATTTATAAAAAGAAAAAGTAGCTTTCCTGGCTTGAGCTGCAAGCTTTTGTTGAGCTGAAAACCATGACAGCATAGGGGTGAAGATCAAACCCAAATATTTGTAATGTGATGATATTCTGATTTGTTCTTCACCCAAAAACCATTTTTCATTATTTCTTAGTAGGCCACCATTTCTGAAAACAATGATTTCTGTCTTTTCAAGATTGATTTCCATACCTGTGTCAATGCAGAATTCGTTTATAACATTAAGTTGTTTCTGTAAATTAACGACAGTACGTGTTCATGACATTTTATATGAAATTCTAGTGCTGCATGGAATTTTTTTTCAACGCATCTAGAAACTACTGTTTAAAACGCCGGTTATATTGTTTTCTTCTTAACTAAATAACAGACGTGGAATATAAATTTTAAATCTAGTTTAACTTTAACGAAAGAAATTCATTGCATGTATTAGATTTGGTAAATAATATTTAAATATTGCATGGCTTCCAGTGTGACAGTACATATTGTTTACATGATGAAATACTGTTTCCCGAAGCGAAGCCATGCACTATATATTTCATTATACCGAGCAAAATTACAAGTTTATTAAATTTATTCTGTACCTTTGGAGGGGAGGTGAACATGGGTAAATATACTACAATATAACACACATATATGCATATACCGTTTAACAGTATACTGTTACCTGGCATGCGCGTCTAAACGGTGACGTTATTGTTTTAAATGACGTCATGCACGTGCCTGAGCAGCATTTTAGACGCACGTGTCATGTATACTGTTAACCGGTCAAAAACGTACTGTTAGCATCAGACAGTAAGAAATTGCCCATGATGAGTATATGAGAATTTACCATTACAAAGTCACGTGAGGTACAATAATTCAGAATATAGCTGTTTTGATAATATTCTTACAGCATGATATAACATATTGATTATACAGATAACGCATTGCTTAAGTATGATTTTGCCAAATGATGTATCCAAGAAAAGTTGTTGAGTAATGCGATACAAAAACGAACTGACCTTTGGAGGTTTTCAATCAATGCAGATTTATGTTATATTGCATACTTCAGCAAGTTCTTAGATATTCACAGGTCGAATGTGAAACAAACTGGACCATTCTGAGCAAAGGAGTATGCTATCAGACTTTCTTTTACCGCAAATTCCAGAAGGTTGCGTTACAATTTCTTTAATTGATTGAACAAGTCATTGTGACTAACGTTTTCAAACTATCACGCTATATAAACAGACAGAATGAATAATTTGTGAATACCGCTAGAAAACAATTCGGTTAACGAACTTGTCAGCATATTAACAGAAGATCTGTATCGTAGTATTACACTAAGCCAGCACGAATAGCAGCATCAAGCGTAAACCCGACAACTTATCAAGTATCTTTCACCTAGCTCCGTAATCCACGCAGTATTAAACATATCCCGAATTAGTGATCTTAAAAAGTTCGGTAGACAAAAGGCGTCGACAGTGTTCCTCTGATCATGCATAGCATTTCGTTGATATAATTTTGATGTACTATTTACATGAGCAATGGATGACTTCAATAAAATACTTTATTCAGACGCTGAGTATGTACATGATACAGAAAACAAAGCTCTGCAACATATTATACATCGTTATCAGAGTGCAATCAACGGCGTTATAATGAAAACAATATAAGAACGAAATTTAGAATAGGAGAAAAACGTTTAATTATTCATTTGTTACTTTTTTATATTACACATATATACAAACCAGGTGTATATGCCCGTGGTATATATGATAGTTTGATATGCTTTTGTCTTGTTACATGTTTAATTAGTTTCCCTTTTTCGAAAAAAAAAGGGAAATGATCATGGATATCCAGTTTGTACATATATCATCAATTTGGGTCAAAACGGGATTAATAATTAGGTCTTCTAATTTATCATATGTAGACGCACGTTTATCTGCATCCATTACATTTTTTTCAGAACGACGACATTGCTTCAACGTCGAATAATGTCAGTGGTTTCTTTGGAATATCATATAAGTTAAAGGCTAGCAAAACATGAATCATTGCTAGTGCCCTGAAATTCGACAATACATATATATGAGCCGTTCAACCAGAAAACCAACAAGGACTCTGCGTAATCTATCGACCAAGATCAGCCTGTGCAGTCCGTCTCAGGGGTATAGAGGTATGGAGTAAAGATTCCTGAAACAGAACATCCACAGGAGGCGAAACGTGTCTGTCCGGTTTTGCCTGCACGGCATGTTTAAACTGATACGGGTCGACGCAGAGTCTACACTGTTGATTTTCTCGTGGAAAGGCTCCTATATGACAAACAAAATACATTTTAAACATGTGGATGTGAGAAAAAGGCTTGTTATGCTACCAAGCCATTTTATTCAAACGTTAATGCTGTGTTATAATTTCTCAAAAGCTTTGGTGACTAACTCGAGAATAGTGGAATCAATATCAGACTGGGATATGTAAATTGATCTAGAGCTACATTGATTACAACTCTATTCAATTCAACTTTAGCAATCGGCATGTGATCCACCTTTAGCCATATAGAAACAACTTTAAAGGAAACATGTCGTAAACCCACATCAGTATACATACAGTCGATTAACAGAAGATCTGTATCGTATAGCCTCACATATAAGTCAATACATATTATTAATATACCTGTAATATATAGCAATTTATCGTTATGCAGTATTTGTTCAATACATATTTAAAAAAAAAAAATCAATATATCATCGACTTTCATTGACATTATATACTATCTGCGACTACCAAGACATCTCTCTGAACCCGAGATGGTGTTCAGAAACGAAGACCTGATATAGAAAGACAGATGTGAAGTAATTCAATGGCGATATTGTAAAAATACTGGTCTAGATTCCATTCTCAAAACGATAAGTGTCTTCGGATTTCGCCTACTATAGCAATTGGCTCTAACGAGTCCCTTCCTAAAATTGACCGGCAAAGAGAGCAACCCCCAAAAAAATCGATCGATGTTAGTTTAATACAGCAAAAGATAATAAAACAGTTTTTGTTTTCACCTTCAAGATATAAAAATAAACAGTGGAGGTCAATCGGTTTTTGTATGGCGTTTAACGCCGCTTTCTATATTTTGTTTCAGTTATATCACGACCATGCCTGGGTAAGTTAACATTCCTACTGGTCCATTTATCCCGACAACAGCGAGTTAGTCGTAATGCTAACCCGTAAGGCGTGAGCGTCAAGGGGGAATACCGTAACAACCATTGTATAAGGCGTTTGTATGAACCGGTCGGTGATCGAACCCGAGGCAGACGCTCTACCCATTTACCACCAAGGTGGTCAATCGGGCTGATTCCATCATACTCATATACAACAAGAGGTAGACGCTCTACCCCTTTACCACCAAGGTGGTCAATCGGGCTGATTCCATCCCACTCATATACAACAAGAGGCAGACGTTCTACCCCTTTACCACCAAGGTGGTCAATCGGGCTGATTCCATCACTCTCATATACAACAAGAGGCAGACGTTCTACCCCTTTACCACCAAGGTGGTCAATCGGGCTTATTCCATCACACTCATATACAACAAGAGGCAGACGCTCTACCCCTTTACAACCAAGGTGGTCAATCGGGCTGAAATTCCATCACACTCATATACAACAAGAGGCAGACGCTCTACCCCTTTACAACCAAGGTGGTCAATCGAGCTGATTCCATCACACTCATATACAACAAGAGGCAGACGCACTACCCCTTTACCACCAAGGTGGTCAATCGGAGTGACTCCATCACACTCATATACAACAAGAGGTAGACGCTCTACCCCTTTACAACCAAGGTGGTCAATCGAGCTGATTCCATCACACTCATATACAACAAGAGGCAGACGCTCTACCCCTTTACCACCAAGGTGGTCAAACGGGCTGATTCCATCCCACTCATATACAACAAGAGGCAGACGCTCTACCCCTTCACCACCAAGGTGGTCAATCGGGCTTATTCCATCACACTCATATACAACAAGGGGCAGACGCTCTACCCCTTCACCACCAAGGTGGTCAATCGGGCTGATTCCATCACACTCATATACAACAAGAGGCAGACGCTCTACCCCTTCACCACCAAGGTGGTCAATCGGGCTGATTTCACCCCACTCATATACAACAAGAGGTAGACGCTCTACCCCTTCACCACCACGGTGGTCAATCGGGCTGATTCCATCCCACTCATATACAACAAGAGGTAGACGCTCTACCCATTCACCACCAAGGTGGTCAATCGGGCTGATTCCATCACACTCATATACAACAAGAGGCAGACGCACTACCCCTTTACAACCAAGGTTGTCAATCGGGCTGATTCCATCCCACTCATATACAACAAGAGGCAGACGCTCTACCCCTTTACTACCAAGGTGGTCAATCGAGCTGAAATTCCATCACACTCATATACAACTCGAGGCAGATGCTCTACCCCTTCACCACCAAGGTGGTCAATCGGTGTGACTCCATCACACTCATATACAACAAGAGGCAGACGCTCTACCCCTTTACAACTAAGGTGGTCAATCGGGCTGATTCCATCCCACTCATATACAACAAGAGGCAGACGCTCTACCCCTTCACCACCAAGGTGGTCAATCGGGCTTATGCCATCACACTCATATACAACTCAAGGCAGATGCTCTACCCCTTCACCACCAATGTGGTCAATCGGAGTGACTCCATCACACTCATATACAACAAGAGGCAGACGCTCTACCCCTTTACCACCCAGGTGGTCAATCGAGCTGAAATTCCATCACACTCATATACAACTCGAGGCAGATGCTCTACCCCTTCACCACCAAGGTGGTCAATCAGAGTGACTCCATCACACTCATATACAACAAGAGGTAGACGCTCTACCCCTTCACCACCAATGTGGTCAATCGGGCTGATTCCATCACACTCATATACAACAAGAGGTAGACGCTCTACCCCTTTACCACCAAGGTGGTTAATCGGAGTGACTCCATCACACTCATATACAACAAGAGGCAGACGCTCTACCCCTTTACAACCAAGGTGGTCAATCGGGCTGATTCCATCCCACTCATATACAACAAGAGGCAGACGCTCTACCCCTTCACCACCAAGGTGGTCAATCGGGCTTATTCCATCACACTCATATACAACTCGAGGCAGATGCTCTACCCCTTCACCACCAAGGTGGTCAATCGGAGTGACTCCATCACACTCATATACAACAAGAGGCAGACGCTCTACCCCTTTACCACCAAGGTGGTCAATCGAGCTGAAATTCCATCACACTCATATACAACTCGAGGCAGATGCTCTACCCTTTCACCACCAAGGTGGTCAATCGGAGTGACTCCATCACACTCATATACAACAAGAGGTAGACGCTCTACCCCTTCACCACCAATGTGGTCAATCGGGCTGATTCCATCACACTCATATACAACAAGAGGTAGACGCTCTACCCCATTACCACCAAGGTGGTTAATCGGGCTGATTCCATCCCACCCATATACAACAAGAGGTAGACGCTCTACCCCTTTACCACCAAGGTGGTTAATCGGGCTGATTCCATCCCACTCATATACAACCAGAGGTACAGGAACACAGCTACAACTCTATTTAGCAAAACCCGATCTACACAATGTGTTATGTTGCTTAACATTTCCCCACATACTGACACCTCTTCAGCAGACGATTTTTGAAATGAGCAATTTCCGATTTTGCCACATTGTTTTCGACTCTATTGTAATTGTATTTTCATTTAAAGAGCTTTTTTCTATTCATGCAATAATGCTTCCAAATTCGAAAGCTGCAGATTTGATGTTAGTGGTGAAGGATTATGATAAACATAGACATTTCTTTTTCAAATTCAACGATGATGATGATGATGATGATGATGATGATGATGATGATGATGATGATGATGATAATGATGATGATGATTATTATTATTATTATTATTGTTTAATATTCATATTATTATTACTATTAGCATTATTGATATAACAATTATAATGATTGACTTTAACATACCTGATTCTAATTTAGTCTCCATAAAAATAATTACCCCAACACTGAATAAACACAGAATAATGAAGAACCGATTCATGTTCGTCTCTCACAAAGTGTTTCTCGCTTATTAAGACTTAACGTATAATGTTTTGCTCATCTAGATAGATGTATACACGTATACAAATGATTAATCCTTTGATGTGTGGTTCATTTAACAATGAAATTACGATTACAATCAAAGCGCTGAAAGCACTTTTGGTATAGGTACATCTGTAGGGCGAATTGATTGATTTGGGTTAAACGCCGTTTTCAACGATTTTTCAGTTATATCGCGGCGACCAGTTGAACTACTCATGTGTTTATCACACCATTACTCCACACAACATACTTTCCAAGCAACTGGCTGATTTTTCACATAGACTGTTAGCCCATTGGTGAAAGACAAATGACGCTTGTCACAATGACTTTTGTCAAATGTCGGAAAGGATGTTGGCCGATCTAGGGTTCGAACTCACAACCCCTGGATTGACAATCTTATCACTACCGACCGAGCTACCGGTGTTAGGTCTGTTAGGCGAAATCATATGGCATAGTTGATAGTAGCAAATATAGCTCAAACAATGTACCATCGCGCTCTATACAAACACAAATGTTTGGAGCAACATACTACTTTGCCTGCCAGTATCCAAAACCCATTCATCAAAGTTTAAGGCTTTATTCTAATAATGCATGGTGGTCAAACATATAGACAAACTGCAGAGCAGAGACTCTTTATAATAATACTTCAAGTTCAAAGAACACTAAAGAGCAGCACTAAATAAAGAAATAATCCTGATGAATTACATCATAATCACGAAAGAAGAATGCATCTCCTTTTAATTCATGGATATAACAATATAATAAGCCACACTTCATCCTTTTTGTGACACCAGTATTTACGAATTCTGATCACCATCCATAACACAACATCATTTGAATAAGTCCATACGTTATAATTTGCTTCGGACGATATTGTGAAGAGTTGTACTGGACATTCCGACCGTTGTAGTCTTCTGGCGTACCTTCTCAATGGCTGTTATATCCCAGAAATATGATTCTAATATTTCAAGACAATATTTGAACAGTTTTTATACTTTGACTATAATCAAGACAATCAATCTTAATTTTAGTTATAACGGAAATCAAGTTATTATCACAATTTCAATGGTAAATTGATAATGCAACATGAGATAAAAAACTCATTTAGCATAGTGACTTGTGTATGTATTTAAAAACACACACAAAAGTTTTTCATTGCAAACTTACGCCACTGAAAAAAAATATTCTTAACCCATGACTGTTTACGTAATATGTGTACCGCCTAGGTGGTATATACACATGTAGTAGTAGAGCTTCCGCTTCGGGCGCGGGAGGTCGTGGGTTCAGAACGGGACGTAAAGGCTGCCCTCCTTAGCTTAGGTGTATGGCATAGTTTCCTTGGTACTAATGTTCAATTTATCCTGACAACATCGAGTCAGTCGTAATGCTTGCTTACCAAACTAATCTGAGTGACATGGGTGGTAGTTCATCTCGAGGGCTTGGCGTGAAACGGTTGTAACAAAAATTGGTATTTTTTTACCAAGGTTAATCACCTCGCCATAATGTCTTTATAAACGTTAAATCTTTTTTTCTTGGTAAACAATGGAAATTTAAGTGCCATTGCTCGTTCTGAGCAATGGCACCTAAATTTGCATTGTTTACAAAATGGTCAAAATGGCCCCTAAACTAGGGTTTTCAAAATAGGTTTTTAGTTACAACCGTTTCACGCCAAACCCACGATCTGCTGGCAGCGACTGAATTCCTTAATATGAACCTCGCCTGCCATTGAGGGGACCAAATGGATCCCCTACATGTAGTCGACACCATTTAAATAGACATTGGTATGACCCTAATAGAGCCACATTACCTGCTTCTCGCCAAAAAGGTTAATTTATGTATACAATGTATATAACATATGCAAAGGGTGAAATATTTGTTGACACTACATGCAAATGCACAGGCTTACATGAGTTTTCACTGTACGCAGATGTAGACCAAAACAATGATTATATCAAGGCGGCCAGTTCCTATTTAATGCTGATTTATTTCCCACATATGTCCTCGTTAAACATCATTATTTCCAGTTAACTGATAAGAATCACATATATATGGGCCACTCCATGAGAAAACCGTTGATAGTGACAACTTCATTTTGGTATTTTCACATTTTCATATAGTCCTACCTGTCTAGTTTTGTTTGATATATATATGTGGATTTCGTATTAGGAATGTATACGCCGTCATGGTGGTCAAAGAAAGACATGTGTTAATTATCGTTGAAATGACGTCGAAGTTATTTTCATAATTTATGCTCGAAACAATTTCGTCATTTACAGCAACGTTATTCTTAATTTTATCAAAATGGTTTGAGTACATGTTAAGTCATTCAACGTATAACTTCACCTGTAAAGCAGTACTACATTGAATAGTGGTGCATTTTAAAGAGTTCAAAACAAGCGGTAATCATAAAAGAGTAAAAGAATTACAAAAGAGCAAAACAAAGTGAACAGAGCAAAACATCATAACAGTGATGTTTGCTATTCCAACACTTCTCTGGCAGCAGACGACTCTGAAAACATTAAGTCAAATATAGAAGATCTTTACAAATGCACGAACAATTATTGAATAAAGTTATTTCTCGTTATTTTCTCAAAATTCGTATTCTGCATGAGCGTCAGACAGCGGCTATATGTGGGAATGGTTATCGTAGTCTTTACTCGTTCATAATGAATCAAGTTTTGAAGAATGTGTAGTAAAGATTATAAGAAGAATGGACTCAAATACGGTTTGATCGAAATTAATAATCCTTTCAAGCATCCACGGGTAGGTTGAACTGCGAGCAGGTTCCATTTTCATCCATAGTCAATGAAAACGATTCACAAAGTTTACATTCTATTTGAGTACATGTTATGTCTTCAAAACCATCATTGTAGAAATTCAAGTGATTTGTCATTGTAATTATTAAAAGCGTACATTGATAACAGTGTATGTTTATACTAATTATTATGACAATGATAAGATTATTCTATGAACTGTAAACTATATACGGTTCACATAATTATGTTATCAGTGATATATTAGTTGACAAGTGAAATATTTAACCCATAACCTGTAACCCTTTTTCCTCCAACAACAAAATTGTAAATCAGAAACAAACAAAGCGAAATATGTTTCATTTCTTTTAATTTAAAGGCTTTCTTTCACAACGTAAGATTGATTATATCATTATAAAGGATTACTGTGTCTTATTAAAACAAACAAAACACAAACAATATAAACTATTAACTTTTAAAAACACAAAATAATAAGTTTATATGTTTTGTTGAACCCTTTCTCTCTCACATCCCTCCTTTTATCATTATGTTTCAAAATTTATCGGATATTAAGATTTTAAAAAGGATATATATGTGAGAAAGGTTAACAATTTTTCACATGTATATGCTTTTTATCACCTCTAGCTCTACAGTTTCTCCAAACCACAATGTTTTCAAATCTTTTCAAATAATTTTACTTTCATTTAAATACAAATGAAATACGGCCGTCCCGCGAGAATACCAACATTGTGTACTCTGCGTAAAGTATCGACCCGGATCAGCATAAGCATGCCACGCAGATAGACACTTTCGCCTCCTGTGGATTTCCTGTTTAAAAACCATTACCTTATACCTTTATCCCCCTGAGACGGAATGTGTCGGACCGGATCAGTCTGCGCGGACTGCACCGGCTGATCTGGATCGATACATTATGCAAAGGCAATAATGTTGGCTTTCTCAATTATTAATCTTTTAGGATAAAGATAATATTTGTTTTTATTCAAATTAAGTGTTTGTTTGAAATATGTAGATATATTTAAGAGATTAATATTGTTTTTGTTTTTTTGGTTCTTAAATATGTTTTTTATAAAATGATTATATCGTATTGAATATGTTGTTTCAATCCGTTTCTCATATCGAACAAATCTACAGCAGACAACTTCTTAAACATTTAGTTAAAACAACGGAAAAAATGTTCAATAAATTAACATTAAGGGTCATATTGTTTCCTTCAGTTTTATTCATTGTCGTTCATTTAAAATATTATTTCTTGTGGTTAATTAAACGCGTGTAGGCAATTTTCTTTTTCATTTATTTGACTGAAGGGTGAGGCAGGGGCGAATCCATTATTTTTGAATTTGATGGAAATTATTAATCTATCGGTAAAACATTAGTGTAATGGGGCTTGTTATAACTTATAACCCTATGTTACTGTCAAATATACATGCAATGTATCTGTGTGTGTTATTAGCTTGATATCACATATTGGCCGATGCATGACAGAAATAAATGAAAATAAGTTATTGAAAAGATTTGAAAACATTGTTGTTTGGAGAAACTGTTCGTTTTGACAAGTGTATATTAAGATCTACCTGCACATACACCACACATGAGCCAGGTGTCTACTGTTTGTCTTTATTTCCGTCATAATAATAGCGTTAACATATATTCAGTTTTTATTTAGATTGAAAGGTGATGGCAATAAATAGGTACACACAATTCACATAATCAAAACCAAGAACGAGTGAACGAAAATGCGTATGTGTCAATGGTAAAAACCATTACAAATCATCCTCAGAAACTATTTTTTTTTACTCTTAAGCATAAATGGATCATTGAAATGGGGAATCCACAAATTATGAAATCTAAAATGGTTAAAATGAATATTGATATAGATCTACATATATATCTGTTTACTAATCTTACACGCTCGTGTTGAATGTTTTGAATTATTTATAAATTATTCCAATAAATGGGGCAGATTACCCGGCATGTAACAGTATATCGCTCTTCATTTCATCCGCCTATAGATATGATGTTAATAAACCAAATCAACCTCTGTGTAAACATGTGAGTTTATCTCCGCATACACACACACAAATGAAGTTAAGGTAGTTCCACACCTTTGGCAAGAAAATGCTAAAGTTATCCAATATCTTTCAAACTTGGCATACAATACCACTGACATCTAGGCTGTCAAACGGCAAGATGCATATCGAATGAATACACGTGCACTTGACGTCAAATGGCGTCCTTAAGTCTAGTTATGTATACGGGTCCTGTTCATACAACGGGTATATGTCCGAACTGTAATTATCGATTTTCATGGTTTAACTTTCCTTTATTAGGTGAAATATTGTCCTTATTGTTAATCATATTTTCCAATCATGTAATTCACTTAATTCGTTGGGATTTAACGATATAACGATTTTCCATTTTTAAAACGTCGTATATTTTCAACTTCAATGGTTCAATTTCTGACGTTTTTCTAAAAAAGTAGTTCGATTACCCCATATGATTTTTGAATATGTTAGACTCGAAACGTTTTGACGTAGATTTATCGAATAAAACCGATATGTCGTCGAACTAGATTTTTTTTAAATCGACGTTGAAAACAAAGTTGCCCTTAACATTTTGTGTAAATAACGTCGACGTCATATTATCTTCACGCAGTTACGCTTATTTTTTCTAGATTTCCACAATAGATTTGCACTTCAATTGGTTCATAGCATCGTTCCGCAGAATAAAGTTGTAGTTTTGTAAGTTGCTGAATCATATCACATGTTTTATTAAAATATCCAACCTACCTTATTAAATCTTATATATATGATTTGATAATAGATGCTAAGAATTAAAATAAGTTGTCTGGACACATATAAAGTAACATAAGACATGTTAGTTCCATATTATAAATTCACATGTTATTAGTTTAACTTTTATTTTATACAGAATCATGACAATGAAAACATATTTTTAATTTTTGATGCTCACACCATACTGTGCGGTGCAGTCTGAGCAGAGTCCAACATTTCTGCATCATGCAGACACCGATTCGGTTCTATTTTGACTGCACTCATGGCAAACTAAGGTTTGGTCAGACGTTATGGTTTTCTCCTCAAAGCGGCTTCCTGTAGGAATGCTTCGAAATTTAGCACAAGCAGATAATTAGACCTGCCAGTGTGACCACATATCTTGATTTCTCTTTGTCCTTACTAAGTATATTAATTTAAGGTAATGACTTTTAAAACATCCCTTTTACACTTTATATACATGTATGAGTTATGTCGTTAGCGGCCGCGCACAAACTCTGGTTCCCGAATAAGGTTAGGAGCTAAAATAAAAGACAGTACCATTCATCTATAGTCTATTTATAGATTTTCATTTTTATCGTAGCATCTTAATTTTTCAATCTATGCATTTGCTTTGTTTTTAATATTCTGACTTTCATGATCAGTATAATATCTTTAATGATTTCAAAGTATGTCAGGTTAAACATCATTGAATGCTAACTATGCGTTTGCTTTGTTTTTAATAATATGACTTTCATGTTCAGTATAATATCTTTAATGATTTCAAAGTATGTCAGGTTAAACATCATTGAAATCATTGTGGCAAAAGAAGTAATTGCTCATAAGGGCAATATCTGCATTTGCCACAATAATTTCAACACTTTTCAATTATCATACGATCATTTATAGGGATTTTTTATATTTTATACTTGAGAATTTCAAAGTCGTGCGCACGAGATTCTATGTCGTGCGCACGAGATACTAAGTCGTGCGCACGAGATACTTAAGTCGTGCGCACGAGATACTATGTCTTGAGCACGAGTTTCTATGTCGTGCGCACGAGTTTCTAAGTCGTGCGCACGAGATAATTAAGTCGTGCGCACAAGATACTATGTCGTGCGCACGAGTTACTAAGTCGTGCGCATGAGATACTATGTCGTGCGCACGACATAATTAGCCAATCAGATCGCCTAAAAGAAACCGAGTTTCTTCATACGTTAACCCTGCATTAAAATATAATAGAATAAAATTGTTTCTGCTATCAGCCATTTTCGAACAACATTCATGTATGTAAAGTGTATCCTGATTGGCTAATTATGTCGTTCGCACAACTTAGTAACTCGTGCGCACGACTTAATTATCTCGTGCGCACGACATAGTATCTCGTTCGCAGGACTAAGTATCTCGTGCGCACGACATAGTATCTCGTGCGCACGACTTAGTTACTCGTGCGCACGACATAGTATGTCGTGTGCACGAGATAAATAAAAACATACACATGTCACCTCTGTGCCACCGTAGTTGTTCGCCATTTTCGTCAAATGCGAAAATTATTTTTAATTTGATAATATTTTCCGTGATTTGCGAAAATAATTGGCGAAAGGATATCAAGATTTACCTGTACGGGTTTTTTTTTCTTCATATTAGACAGTTTGTGTTTTTCACACTTGTTTTATTGTTGTCAAGGACTACTAATTATATTAGTAGTCACAGTTGTTGTGTTAATTCAGTTTTAATTCCGACTGACCAACAACTCTCAGCGATATTGATACAAGGCCGTATACATATGAATGTATGTACATGTACTTGTAAATTGGTAAATGTGCTGCACTTGCTATGTCATTTGTAATGTTTTTTTTGTGTATTTTGTTTTTCTCACGGTTCATGTGGCCTATTGAATTTATATTATATTTGAAATAAACTTCTTCATATGACAATTGACCATTATAGATCCATTAAATAAATAGGCACACTTTTTAAAGTGGGTTTCGACGATCGACACAGGCCTTTTAAGATTGAATTACAATGTAAGTTTGTCAATATTGATTTGGGAAAAACTATGGGATTATTTGTTTCCTTTCTTTCTTTCTCCCTTTTTTTCTTCTCCTCTTCCCAAATAAAGAAAAGTTGCGAACAATAGATAAAATATTTATCTAAAGTGGCGAATATAAATGGCTCCTAAAAAATAAAGTGGCGATATATTTTTCAATTTGGCGAAAGTGGTGGCGAAAGAAAAAATCTAACGCAGAGCAGAACCTGAATAGTTGATTGCTTTTGGTACAAATTGAAATTTATCATAACCTCTTGTCCATTTATATTATATGTCACGTTTCATGATTAGTTTAACTCATCTCATTCACTTAAAACACAGACTTTGCCAGGTTAAATATCCTACATAAAACTTATATCTCCAAATACCGATATCCGCATTACTGACTACAGATGAGATATTTCTAATGTTTGTTAATTTGAATGTTCTTGTTTGCTTATTTCTACATGTGCAACGAAATATTGCGGCTTCTCGTTGATACTTTGCGTCAAACTTTCGTCTTGTACTCATTCTTAAACGAATCAAAGCTTCACCAGCGTCCATTGCATCTTCTTTAAACAATTATTACACACCTCTGTAGACAGTTTGTGCTGGCTTTGTATTGTGTTTTAGTCGATTATAACAGTATTTCAGTAATATGATGTCGATCCAGTGTAAAACACTACTATTAACGGAAAGCTTATCATTTTAAAGTGTTGAGGAGAAAACCATAACGTCTGACCAAACCTTAGTTTGCCATGAGTGCAGTCAAAATAGAACCGAATCGGTGTCTGATGCAAAGAGGTTGGACTCTGCTCAGCCTGCATCGCACAGTATGGTGTGAGCATCAAAAAATAAAAATAAGTTTTCATTGTCATGATTCTGTATAAAATAAAAGTTAAACTAATAACATGTGAATTTATAATATGGAACTAACATGTCATCTATGTTACGTTATATGTGTCCAGACAACTTATTTTAATTCTTAGCATCTATAATCAAATCACATATATACGATTTAATAAGGTAGGTTGGATATTTTAATAAAACATGTGATATGATTCAAAAACTTACAAAACTACAACTTTATTCTGTGGAACGATACAATAAAAAAGTTGGAGCGCAAATCTATTATGGAAATCAAGAAAAAATAATCGTAACTGCGTGAAAATAATATGACGTCGACGTTATTTACACATAATGTTAAGGGCAACTTTGTTTTCAACGTCGATTTAAAAAAAATCTAGTTCGACGACATATCGGTTGTATTCAATAAATCTTAGTCAAAACATTTCGAGTCTAACATATTCAAAATTCAGATAGGGTAATTGAACTACTTTTTTAGAAAAACGTCAGAAATTGAACCATTGAAGTTGAAAATATACGACGTTATAAAAATGGAAAATCGCTATATCGTTAAATCCCAACGAATTGTGTGAATTACATAATTGGAAAATATGATTAACAATAAGGACAATATTTCACCTAATAAAGGAAAGTTAAATCATGAAAATCGGTATTTGCAGTTCGGACATATACCCGTCGTATGAACAGGACCCGCATACATAACTTGACTGAAGGACGCCATTTTGACGCCATTTGACGTCAAGATCGCGTGTATTTATTCGATATGCATCTTGCCGTTTGAAAGCCTAGCTGTCAGTGATCTTGCATGTTAAGTTTGAAAGATATTGGATAACTTTAACATTTTCTCGCCAAAGGTGTGGAACTACCTTAAACTGTGAGTGATGATTATTACGAGCATAGCTCGTTATGAGGTTTAACCTTAATAAGGGGAAATTTCCTATATTCAGTATGGAAAAAAATTGGGTGCAAAGATACTACGGCCCAGCTCATGAAATCCAAATGAAATTACATAGAACAAAGCAGGGAACCATGGCCGACATTTATTCATATCCGGCCGACGTCACATCCGTCCAAATCAAGCTGGTTCCCGAGATAACGACAATAACTTTTTTGTTTACAGTAAAGGCTGATAACCAGAACCTATCGGCTACGATTCCCTTGTTTCAGGTAAGAATTTTTATCTCTCTCGTTTTCGTAACATATATTAACACAGACAATATCATTTTGGCGTTCTTGTAGGTAAAGATATAAGATCTAGCTGTATTGTAAATTTGAATGTTTTGCATTCATTGACGGATGTTCCTTGCGATGGAATAACTGTCTGATCCAAGATGCTCTTCGTGGTAAATTTGTTTCACTAGATCAATGACAATGCTTCACAGACCTACTAAAGTCGTCAGTCCTTCTGACAAAACTCCTTTGGACGGTCAAAGATCGATGCAAAAATTGGTTGAACATACACCCTGTGACACAAATCAGAGACATGTATTTATGTCTCTGCCCAAATACACCAGAACAATGTTCAAGTCCCTATGCATAAATGTCACAAAAATAGCACATGTATAAGAAAGTAAATCTATTTTTAGAAGTGTTCTCGAGTGCAGATTGTTTACACATTTAATGACGTAATATCTTATGTGTCTACTGCATGGCATCCACTTCATTTTTTAGTGGTGAACACATTTGCAATGTGGACGGAATATTTAAGACTAATGGCTAATCAGGTAAAACTAACAGCTTTTTAGGCGAAAAGAACCCAAGAAGAAACGTCCCCAGTGTATTCAAGAGACATATCGGGTGTCCAAAAAAGGAAGTTTGAACAAGTTTTCTAAAAGCCTTGACTGGAGACACATATCCGTGGCCGAGACGGATTTATATAGGCATGCCTTGTGCTGTGTGTCCTTAACAAAATTTAAAAAAATGTTTTTACAATTGATAAATGGATGTGATTTATTAATCAAAAATTAATCTTAACAAGGCACATTGCATGTCAGGACGGTAGCCAGAAATCTCGACCCAAAGAATTCTCGACCCCATTATCGGATTATATAGGTGTGAATGGATGGTTTAACACACAGGTGTCATAAACAAAATACTGATTATTGATACTTACTTACCTGTTGATTGATTATTTAAATGATCTCGATGTGTTCTAAATAGTTAATCTGCTGCGGACGACTTTGAAAACATTTGGTGAGAAAAGGAGAATATGTACATGACAGGTTGACTTCTGGCTAAGGTATAGTTATATTAATGAATAAGGAAGATTGTGAGAAAAGGAGGAAATGTCCTCTATGAAACAATACTTCAAATCTTAAGAATACTTTGAAAACCATGATATAGGATAATTTATAACAATGTTGAAACATACATCATTATTACATTAATCATTATCTAAATGTAGTGATTATACAACAAAAGAACCATCCTTTCACACCTATATAAACAGGGGTCTAAATTGGGGTTGACTATTCTTAGGAAATTGGGGTCGAGAATTCTGGAAGCCGTCAGGACCACTGTGATGCTTTAAAAGAATCCATCCTGCAGCTAAACATCATTCAAGTAAGTATATTAGAAAATGCACAATTGATTTTAATTCAAAAGCATTGTGAGAAGTATAATTGCATATTGTCGACCTTTTTTCACAATGCTTTCAAACATCATATGCTGTAAGGTCAAATGTCATCTTCATAAGATAAACACAAATGTAAGTTACATCTGTATCATCAGTAATTATAATAATCCTATGTCAATTAAAATGTTGATTTATCTTTGATTGTCAACAATATCTGTATAAACCCCTCAATGGCTACTTTTTCTGAACACTAGTGGGGAATTGGCCCCTTTTCAAAAAATTATAGAAGCATCTTTGCCCAAATATACTCAAATGAAAAATGTATAAAAATACCAAAATACACCGGAATCCTCAATGTCTACCTAATTCTTAAAAAAATGCCCCAAATACCTGAATCAGAATTCAGTGAAGATTGGGATTTTCCGCACACATTGGGCGAGAACTGGTTGTATCTCCAGAACATTGTGCGTGATTAATATAAGATTAAAGCTTGTTACACAATTGATGTAAAAAAGATAAGTTTAAAGTCACTGGTTTAAAGGAATAATCTAGATAAGACTGCACAGGGGTACAAACTGGTCTAAAACAAAACTGGTTGCAGAACCCAAAGCTTGGCTTTTTGACATAACTAATATACATGTATATTGTTTTCAATTCTGGTCTATTTTTTAAATATTAGGCTATTTAAAAGGAAAAAGGTATAAATAGTGTTTGTAATCTCATTCTTTAATTTATCATTTCGTTTTATATAATATTAGTTATTTGGTCCCAGTATTTTTAAAATTCCTAGTATTAAACCCACTATAATAATGAAATGAAACAATATCAATTTGTTTTGCTTATGAAAGGTGGTTGATGAATAAATCAGTTATTTGGTCTGTTACTGACCCATTACGGAACAATTTTGTGTTCAATTTCATAAACACAATTTACAGTTGTAATATTGTTAGTGGTTTCCGTGATTTTGAGATAGAAAAAGGTGAATCGATGAGTGGCGGCCGTTTTGTCGACTATTGACTTTGCAGTTATTGTCTGATGTCATTTATTATAACTGCATCAAGTTTTATTTTAAAACAGAATGGATTTAGAACGTCCCATACAATCATGGAATAACAGTTCTGATGGCCATTACTGGAGAGGAAATTCATATAAGCAGTTAGTGATATACCCCTGCAGTTAGTGATATACCCCTTGGTCATTGGTACCTGTCTATACAATGAAAATATCATGCATCTTTGACTGTGGGATAATATTCTTTCCTGCATACACATCAAAACAGTAAATGGATTGAGATCAACCTGTACAATCATGGAATCACAGCTGTTATGGCGATAATGGGAGAAGAAGTTCATATAGGCAGTTAGTGATATACCCATTGGTCATTGGTGCCTGTCAAAACAATGAAAATTGCATGCATCTTTGACTGTGGGATATAACTTCCTGCATCAACATCAAACAAGGGAATATATTGAGAGAAACCCATTTACTGATGGAATTACAGCCGTTATGAGGAGGACAGGAGAGGAACTTCAGCTGATTACCTTTATTACTAATGGATTCATACAAGGTAATCTTTTTTAATGGATAAGTTTATCAAAATCATATCAAGCTTGTTTTATCTAATTAAATGTAGTATATAAAGGAAGTCCTGTTTTTTTATTGCACAGTTTGTGTTTTTTATGATCAGGTTTTGTCTGATGTCCTTTGGTCATACGCCATCAACAATTGCCTTGTGAACAATCTACAGGCAACATTTTACAACATCCAATATGAATGAAAGTTTATCAGAAAATCATCTCCATCAAATCTTGGCCAAGTTATAGACTGGGTCCTGTGAGGTGAAAAACTAGGTTTCAATGTCAATTTGAAGGAACATATTGAAAACACTGGATGCCTTATTTTAAACTTAAGCATGTTGAGATGTTTTCAGAATAACTGTTTTGATGATATCTAGGCTAAGTTTAAATATATTCGGTCATAAACTAGGTCATGTTGGGTCATAAACTAAGCAAATTGAAGGAAAATCTTGTTAGTCTAGAAACTACACTTTGCCTTGTACAGCTTGATGCTTTGTCAGAATGTTTGTCTTGACAATATCTAGACCTAGTAAGAATAAGGGTCATGGTGGGTCAAAAACTAGGTCACTAGACCAAAATGAAGTAACATTTTGAATGCTGCATTTTTTATTTTAACATGTTGAAATTTTGTCAGAACTGGTGTTTTGGTGAAATCTAAATTAAAATATAGGTCATGTTGGATAAAACCAACAATGAATTCCAAAGAAAAACATTTGAGAAAAAGCTTGTAAACAGCTTGACCTCAAGGTTTGATTCAGCATCTTGAAACTTTGTCAGAATGTTCGCCTGATGATTATTGATATCTAAACCAAGTTCAAATATTGGTCAAGTCGGGTCAAACATAAGGTCACTAGACCAAATTAAAAGAAAATCTTGTTAACACTCTGACAGCTGTTCTTTTAATGTTAGCATGTTGAAACTTTGGCAGAATAGATATTTTGAACATTGCTTTTAACCCAGAAACTATGTCACTAAGCCTAATTGAAGGAAAAACTTGTTTTCACTATTTACTTATTTTACCTTTCTGTATTGATTATGTTCATGTGATGAATTGAATGTTAAAATTGTTGAAGATTTGACTTTGCACCAAGAGATAAAGTAGGAATAGTGTACAACAGCTGTCTCAGTTCCGACAGCTTGAAACAGATTCCTTTATCATGGTAGTCACATACCTACAGGCTAGACCCATAATAGACGCTGTGCTCGTGATGAGGCTTTGCCTTTTTCATATTAGGTTATTGACCCTGTACTGTGAAATCATCGTTGGACCGAGTTCTTTGGTTGACGTTGCCGAGCTTGCGAGGCTACGTTCGCCAAAGAACGAGGTCCAACTTTGATTTCACAGTACAGGGTCAATAACCTTTTTATTGCATACTTTCATATTGTAAACTATTTGCTTTACGTTGTGGAGGTTTTTTTATTATCTAGAATTGATAAATCTGCTTCCGAATTAGAAACAAACTGTTTGTTTACATAAGTAGTAATTTTTGTGCTAATGCCGTTTGAATTTTAACGGTGACGTAATTTTTATAAATGACGTCATGCACGTGCATAACCAACATTTTAGACGCGCGTTTTAGACTGTTTTCATGTCAAAAACGTACTGTTAGCATGGGACAGTAAGAAATTGTCCATGATCAATATATGAGAATTTAACATTACAAAGTCCCGTGAGGTTTAACAATGATATTTAGGTCAGCTATGTTTGTTTACATAACAAAAGTAGTCCCTTGCATGTTAATTATGCAGAATTTTCGCACGTCCTTATCTACGGTCATGATCACTCCTTGACAGCGGTCATGATCGAAAAATCATGACCACTTTCTTCAATGCAAAGTGAACGGGACAATATGAAAGTATGCAATAATACGTCATTCTCATGCTTTGTCACCATCACCGGTTTTCTCACGGAAAAGCCCATATGTTATAATCAATTATTGGAAAACACAATGACTTTTGTCACTCATCGAAAAGAATAGGGTTGTTGGCCAAAAGACATAATGGATTCAAATAACATACAGGTAGTTCGAACAATCTGATCAAATGTCTATTTAAACTAAATGTTAAAAGTAAGAAATTAGTTCGAGGTACTGAGCTCCCTTTACTTATCTTCAACATTAAAATGTAATGACGCAAGAACAAATAAATTTAAAAAAGAGATAACATGATTATCATCTACATATTAAATAGAATGTAAACTTCGTGAATCTTTTGCATTTACTATAAACAAAAGAAGGGTTATACTTTTGACGGGTTTTTTAATGGAGAACAAGCATTGATGCATAAGTTGACAAAAATTTAAATAATGTTTATCATTGTGATAATCGAAATGATTACAATGTAAGCAATAAATGTTTGTTCTAATTAAATTGTGACACTTATATGATCAAAATGGAATCTGCTCGCAGGTTAACATACCCGTGGCTGCTTGAGAGTAATACTAATTACGATCAAACCGTATTTGACTCGATGCTTCTTATAGTATTTACTGCACATTCGTCAACACTTGATTCATTATGAACGAGTAGAGACTATCCTAACCATTCCCACATAAAGCCGCTGTCTGACGCTCCTGTAGAAGACGACTTTTGAAAACATAATTAGCAATTTCTCCCTTGGACACAATATTTAAAACTTTATTTAATAATTGTTCCTTCATTTGTAAAGATCTTCTATATGTTTTATTTAATGTTTTCAATGTAGTCTGTTGCCGAGGAAGTTTTATTCTGGGAATAGCAAACATCACTTTTATAATGTTTTACACGGTGTTTTGCTATTTTGTTATTCTTTTACTCTTTTATTATTTACAACTATTTTGAACTCTTTCTTTTGGTCTTATAAAAAGTAATCTCCATTAAATGAGTTGACATGTGATGTATGTAACCAGTAACTATTGATGTTTTTGACTATCCAAGTTTGTATTATTTGTCAGATTTTAGTATATAAATGTCGGTCTGTAGTATGGGAAAACGTTAATATTGGATCTTCGGCGATTAAACAGTTTTACCGTTAACAGAAAAGCAGCTCCGAGTCGGAGAAGAGGGCATTTTAGGCTAGCATGAGGGCCTAAGGGGCTGGGAGGAGAGCCTCAGAGGCAGGGATAAGGGCCTCATAGACTGAGATTGACAGCCGCATATATTAGTTATGTGTCGGTCTAGCAAATTATGTAAACAGTAGATAAACTGATATAAACCTCTTTTTAGATGGAACAAACTATGTAGGCATTGTTTTCTATTTATATATTTATTATTTATAAAACATAAGTCTAACGATATAATACCATATTCCCATCTCATGTGAGATAGTAAGAAGTTACTTAACATTTGTTATGACTCTGTTGACGACTTTCAAATCGACGTCCAAAGATGCTAATTTTAGGCTGGTTCATTTTCCTTTCTAGTTCACTTTCAACCCATCGTTCGACCCGCTGCCCTGTCCTTCTGCTTCGTTCTGCAAGATATCTCCACCGCCTTCTTGTTTTATTGATAATGGTTGCGAAACCTCAGGAGGTTCGTATTTCTTCAGAATCTTATGTTCTCCTCTCCGACTCGGAGTTGCCCTTCTTTTTTTTTTTGTTAACGGTAAAACTGTTTAATCGCCGAAGATCCAATCTTAACATTTTCCCACACTACAGACCGACATATAGCTGCAGATTTGTTGTAAATTGGAAATACTTAAATTTAACTCTTCACATCGTAGAATATTTTAGATTTAACTGCCTTGAAAACATCTGAGGTCAAAATACGTTATCTGAAATAAAAGGGATGTTTGAAATTGAGGCAGATTATAAGGTATTATAAGGTATTATGGGAAATGGAGAAATTGCTTGTTTGTAGTAAGATTTTTAAAGGTCTTCTTATTGCCGTAATGCCAACATTTATCAGTATCATGATAACTCTTTCCCACATAAAACAAATCTGCAGCAAACGACTTTGAAAACAAAGAGAGAAAAACCTGAAAAATCTCCATAAAAGATAGCTTAATTGTTAAATAAAGTTGAAAACATTGTGGTCAAAGGAGATATTGCTCACAATGAGCAATTTCACCTTTGGCCACAATGTTTTCTAATGTCGTCTGCTGCTATTGCGTCAAAAATTATCTGCAGGTGGGAAAGGGTTAAGTGTTAAATAAGAATTGTTAAGCAATTAATGATATATTTTCTTTTTAGATTTATAGTACTGAAAGCATTGAATAAAAATACCAATGAAAACAAATCAATATATTCCCTCCCCCTTCTTTCTTTTCACCAGGCAATGGTCAGCCATTCAAACCACGACCACCGGGTAAACAGGACAGAGACAACTTCAATCAAAATAGAGGACAGTCACATGGTAACCTTCAAGGTCAAATGCCAAGGTCACAGGGACAGAATCAGTAACATCCAATAGAAATATAAGGAGATAACATCCGCCTCACTATTATTTAGGAGATGGTTGACTGAATGAAATTGTCACTCAGATTATATGTGGTTACCCGGATTAAGCCTTACAGGAGCCAGTCAATGCGAAAGGATACCTGGTGGTATTTCTGTACAGTTTTAATCGAGATCAGCATGTAAATCTACTCCATCTAAAGCTACACAAGTTTAAGAAGTTTTTAACAACATTATGAATGTAATATGTGAATTGTGTTACTCAGGCTGCAGATGCACAGGCTGGTCTGTTTCCACACTGTTCACGAAAACCACTGTATCTTTTTGCACAGCTTTGCTATCATAAAGTTTGTTTTCCTTCAGGAAAAAAATAATGTGGTGTGAAAAGGAGTCAAATTGCACATGCAATCAGTGCAGACAAGCACTTTCATTAGAATGACATTTGTCATTTTGGCCATTTCCGGCTGTCATTTTTATCAACCTATCAATATAGCTTGGACAATTTGTAGAGGGTCACCTAAAGAACATTTCTACTTATTTATCTTGGAATTCGGCAAGCGGATTCAGAGGAACGTTTTGCAATTTTAAACCCTTCCTGATGCCCGGCAACCAAATTTCTATATATATTTTAAGTCAGTGATTTTTTTTTTTGATCAGGTTCACCAAGAGATTATTCATGTGAAAATGGGTTAATATCGCACCACCAGTTTCAGAAAATACGATTTGACAATTTCAGGACAGTGAGTTATCACAATAGATAACATTGAGCCTTCGGTTTGAAGTTGATCTAAAAGTCAGTAAAACGTGTAATATTAAAGCGACTGAAATCCAGATGGCACAAAAAAAATAAACTAAAATAAAAAAAAATTGAATTCGCCCTAAATGTTATTCTTTATGTTATCCAAGTAAAACCAGGGTAGAAAATGTATCGTTTTTTATCAATAAAGTGAACTTGAGTCGTTTTCAATTGTCCCGATGAAGGGGTTTCCTATTTAAAAATACTGACCCCGTTACTAGAATTTGCGATGGAAAAAGTATCGAAAACAAGAAAATCTCAGCGATTATAGGGGTATGTAATATGTCAGTTATCATATTTTAATGCCACAAATACAAAAATAACACTTATTTTCTTAAAATTGGAAATTTTATTTTTCTTTCGACAGTTGGGTATCTGGAGTTCAGTCCCTTTAAAGCTCGAACCACATTCTCACTCACATACAAGGAATTTGAATCAGATTATTTTTAAATTGTCATAGTCTGGAGGAAAGCAGGATATATCTCACTGTAAGAAATTACAATTCTGAGATTAAATGCAAATCAAAGTGGGAAAGTAGAAATTAATCATCCTGAGAAATTTCTGTTTTTCCCTCACTACGTGTTTACATGTCGCCTGCTTCTGACACGTCAGAAGTAGTCTGTAAGTGGTAAAGGGTGAACCCTTTTCTACATGTAGATGCTTTCTGACGCCTCTGTAACAGACATATTCTGAAAACAGTGTGGCAAAAAGAAATATTGCTCATAATGAGCAATTTTCCCTTTTGTCAACATGTTTTCAACTATATGTAATAATAACACTTTCCAAAATGTTGTCTTAATGTTTTCAAAGTTGTCTGCTGCATATTTGATGCATGTGGGAAAGGGTTTAATAACTGTAATTACTCTAAAATGTATTTACCTGTATCATCATTTAAATATAAATATATATTTTTTCGTATTTTCAGTCAAGTGTAATTTTCTGTTTTTAATTCTTTATTCTTTTGAAACATCTGAAGCATTGATGTATTAAACATACTGAGAAAAAATAAACAGTGTGAACAATGTATTCTTTTCTTTTAGGACATTTCACTTTTCCTCAAAATGCAATTGTCTACTGTCTATAACATTCATATATTTCCCACATTCAACAAATGTACAGCAACCCTTTGAAAAAGAAAATTGGCAAAAAATACTGAAATGTCATTAATTATTGAATAGAGTTAAATGCATTGTGGTAAAAGGAGAAATTGCTCATTTTCAGTATTTTCTCCATTTGCACTAATGTTTTCAAAAGCTGTCAGACAGCGTCTGTATGTGGGAAAGAGATATATAAGAACAAATCTAAAAATTATTTATATGTACATCTAGGCACGATAGGGAGTTTCTCTTTTAATTTTCATCTAGGCACGCTCGGGAGTATCTCTATAAAAACATCTAGGCACGATAGACAGTATCTCCATAAAAAACATCTAGGCACGATAGGGAGTATATCTATAAAAAACATCTAGGCACAATAGGGAGTATCTCTATAAAAAAACATCTAGGCACGATAGGGAGTATATCTATAAAAACCATCTACGCACGATAAGGAGTATCTTTATAAATAACCATATAGGCACGATAGGGAGTATCTCTATAAAAACCATCTAGGCACGATAAGGAGTATCTCTATAAATAACCATATAGGCACGATATGGAGTATCTTTATAAATAACCATATAGGCACGATAGGGAGTATCTCTATAAAAACCATCTAGGCACGATAAGGAGTATCTCTATAAATAACCATATAGGCACGATATGGAGTATCTTTATAAATAACCATATAGGCACGATAGGAAGTATCTCTATAAATAACCATCTAGGCACGATAGGGAGTATCTTTATAAATAACCATATAGGCACGATAGGGAGTATCTCTATAAATAACCATCTAGGCACGATAGGGAGTATCTTTATAAATACATATAGGCACGATAGGGAGTATCTTTATAAATAACCATATAGGCACGATAGGGAGTATCTCTATAAATAACCATCTAGGCACGATAGGGAGTATCTCTATAAATAATCATCTAGGCACGATAAGGAGTATCTTTATAAATAACCATCTAGGCACGATAGGGAGTACCTTTATAAATAATCATCTAGGTACGCTAGGGAGTATCTTTATAAATAACCATCTAGGCACGATAGGGAGTATCTCTATAAATAATCATCTAGGCACGATAGGGAGTATCTCTATAAATAATCATCTAGGCACGATATGGAGTATCTCTATAAATAATCATCTAGGCACGATAAGGAGTATCTTTATAAATAACCATCTAGGCACGATATGGAGTATCTCTATAAATAATCATCTAGGCACGATAGGGAGTATCTTTATAAATAACCATCTAGGCACGATAGGGAGTACCTCTATAAATAATCATCTAGGCACGATAGGGAGTATCTCTTTAAAATAATCATCTAGGCACGATAGGGAGTATCTTTATAAATAACCATCTAGGCACGATAGGGAGTACCTCTATAAATAATCATCTAGGCACGATAGGGAGTATCTCTTTAAAATAACCATCTAGGCACGATAGGGAGTATCTTCATGAAAACCATCTAGGCACGAAAGGGAGTATCTCTATAAATAACCACCTAGGCACGATAGGGAGTATCTCTATAAATAACCACCTAGGCACGATAAGGAGTATCTCTATAACAACATCTAGGCACGATATGGAGTATCTCTTTAAATAACCATCTAGGCACGATAGGGAGTATCTCTATAAACTTTCACCTAGGCACAATAGGGAGTATCTCTATAAACGTTCATCTAGGCACGATAGGGAGTATCTCTATAAATAATCATCTAGGCACGATAGGGAGTATCTCTATAAATAATCATCTAGGCACGATAGGGAGTATCTCTATAAATAATCATCTAGGCACGATAGGGAGTATCTCTATAAATAATCATCTAGGTACGATAAGGAGTATCTTTATAAATAACCATCTAGGCACGATAGGGAGTATCTATATAAATAACCATCTAGGCACGATAGGGAGTATCTCTATAAATAACCATCTAGGCACGATAAGGAGTATCTTTATAAATAACCATCTAGGCACGATAGGGAGTATCTCTATAAATAATCATCTAGGCACGATATGGAGTATCTCTATAAATAACCATCTAGGCACGATAAGGAGTATCTTTATAAATAACCATCTGGGCACGATAGGGAGTATCTCTATAAATAACCATCTAGGCACGATATGGAGTATCTCTATAAATAACCATCTAGGCACGATAAGGAGTATCTTTATAAATAACCATCTGGGCACGATAAGGAGTATCTTTATAAATAACCATCTAGGCACGATAAGGAGTATCTTTATAAATACATCTAGGCACGATAGGGAGTATCTCTATAAATAACCATCTAGGCACGATAGGGAGTATCTCTATAAATAACCATCTAGGCACGATAGGGAGTATCTCTATAAATAACCATCTAGGCACGATAGGGAGTATCTCTATAAATAACCATCTAGGCACGATAGGGAGTATCTCTATAAATAACCATCTAGGCACGATAAGGAGTATCTTTATAAATAACCATCTAGACACGATAGGGAGTATCTTTATAAATACATATAGGCACGATAGGGAGTATCTCTATAAATAACCATCTAGGCACGATAGGGAGTATCTCTATAAATAACCATCTAGGCACGATAGGGAGTATCTCTATAAATAACAATCTAGGCACGATAGGGAGTATCTTTATAAATAATCATCTAGGTACGATAAGGAGTATCTTTATAAATACATATAGGCACGATAGTGAGTATCTCTATAAAAAACCATCTAGGCACGATAGGGAGTATCTCTATAAATAACCATCTAGGTACGATAAGGAGTATCTCTATAAATAACCATCTAGACACGATAGGGAGTATCTCTATAAATAACCATCTAGGCACGATAAGGAGTATCTTTATAAATAACCATCTAGGCACGATAGGGAGTACCTCTATAAATAATCATCTAGGCACGATAGGGAGTATCTCTTTAAAATAACCATCTAGGCACGATAGGGAGTATCTTCATGAAAACCATCTAGGCACGAAAGGGAGTATCTCTATAAATAACCACCTAGGCACGATAGGGAGTATCTCTATAAATAACCACCTAGGCACGATAAGGAGTATCTCTATAACAACATCTAGGCACGATATGGAGTATCTCTTTAAATAACCATCTAGGCACGATAGGGAGTATCTCTATAAACTTTCACCTAGGCACAATAGGGAGTATCTCTATAAACGTTCATCTAGGCACGATAGGGAGTATCTCTATAAATAACCATATAGACACGATAGGGAGTCTCTCTATAAAAACCATCTAAGCACGATAGGGAGTATATCTATAAAAAAATATCTACGCACGAAAGGGAGTATCGCTATAAAAAACCATCTAAGCACGATAGGGAGTATCTCTATAAATAACCATCTAGGAACGATAGGGAGTATCTCTATAAATAACCATCTAGGCACGATAAGGAGTATCTTTATAAATAACCATCTAGGCACGATAGGGAGTACCTCTATAAATAATCATCTAGGCACGATAGGGAGTATCTCTTTAAAATAACCATCTAGGCACGATAGGGAGTATCTTCATGAAAACCATCTAGGCACGAAAGGGAGTATCTCTATAAATAACCACCTAGGCACGATAGGGAGTATCTCTATAAATAACCACCTAGGCACGATAAGGAGTATCTCTATAACAACATCTAGGCACGATATGGAGTATCTCTTTAAATAACCATCTAGGCACGATAGGGAGTATCTCTATAAACTTTCACCTAGGCACAATAGGGAGTATCTCTATAAACGTTCATCTAGGCACGATAGGGAGTATCTCTATAAATAACCATATAGACACGATAGGGAGTCTCTCTATAAAAACCATCTAAGCACGATAGGGAGTATATCTATAAAAAAATATCTACGCACGAAAGGGAGTATCGCTATAAAAAACCATCTAAGCACGATAGGGAGTATCTCTATAAAAAAAACATTTAGGCACGCTAGGGAGTATCTCTATAAAAAAAACATATATAAACGATAGGGAGTATCTCTATAAATACCCATCTAGGCTCGATAGGGAGTATCTCTATAAATATCAATCTAGGCACGATAGGGAGTATCTCTTTAAAAACCAACTAGGCACGATAGGGAGTATCTATTTAAAAACATCTAGGCACGATAGGGAGTATCTCTTTAAATAACCATCTAGGCACGATAGGGAGTATCTCTATAAAAAAACATCTAGGCACGATAGGGAGTATCTTTATAAAAAAACTATCTAGGCACGATAGGGAGTATTTCTTTAAATAACCTTCTTGGCACGATAGGAAGTATCTCTTTAAACTTTCATCTAGGCACGCTAGGGAGTATCTCTATAAATAACCATCTAGGCACGATATGGAGTATCTCTATAAATAGCCATCTAGGCACGCTAGGGAGTATCTCTATAAAAAAACATCTAGGCACGCTAGGGAGTATCTCTATAAATAACCATCTAGGCACGCTAGGGAGTATCTCTATAAATAACCATCTAGGCACGATAGCGAGTATCTCTATAAATAACCATCTAGGTACGCTAGGGAGTATATCTATAAAAAACATCTACGCACGATAGGGAGTATCTCTAAAAATAACCATCTAGGCACGCTAGGAAGTATATCTATAAATAACCATCTAGGCACGATAGGGAGCATCTCTATAAATAACAATCTAGGTACGCTAGGGAGTATCTCTATAAATAACCATCTAGGCACGCTAGGGAATATCTCTATAAATAACCATCTAGGCACGATAGGGAGCATCTCTATGAATAACAATCTATGTACAATAGGGAGTATCTCTATAAATAACCATCTAGGCACGCTAGGGAGTATCTCTATAAATAACCATCTAGGCACGATAGGGAGCATCTCTATAAATAACCATCTAGGCACGACATGGAGTATCTCTATAAATAACAATCTAGGTACGCTAGGGAGAATATCTATAAAACACATCTAGGCACGCTAGGGAGTATCTCTATAAATAACCATCTAGGCACGATTGGAAGTATCTCTATAAATAACCATCTAGGCACGATAGGAAGTATCTATATAAAAACATATAGGCACTCTAGGGAGTATATCTATTAACAAGAAAATGTGTCCATGGAACACGGATGCCCCGGTTGTTAACTATATTTTAAAACAAAAAATTATGTGAAGTTTCATAATGATAGGACATCAAGTTCACTAAAATCTAACTTGACCAAAAACTTTAACCTGAGAATGGAATGGACGAACAGACAGACGAACGGACGGACGAACAGTTGGTCCAACCTCAAATTGATACACTTTTTTAAACAATGATATGTTGATTGTCATTTGTGTGAAGTTTCATAATGATAGGACATCAGATTCACTAAAATCTAACTTGACCAAAAACTTTAACCTGAGAATGGAATGGACGAACAGACAGACGAACGGACGGACGAACAGTGGGTCCAACCTCAAATTGATACAATTTTTTAAACAATGATATGTTGATTGTCATTTGTGTGAAGTTTCATAATGATAGGACATCAGGTTCACTAAAATCTAACTTGACCAAAAACTTTAACCTGAGAATGGAATGGACGAACAGACAGACGAACGGACGGACGAACAGTTGGTCCAACCTCAAATTGATACAATTTTTTAAACAATGATATGTTGATTGTCATTTGTGTGAAGTTTCATAATGATAGGACATCAGGTTCACTAAAATCTAACTTGACCAAAAACTTTAACCTGAGCGGGACGGACGAACGGACGGACTAACAGACCGGAAAACTATATGCCCCTCATACTTCGTATGCCGGGGCATAAAAACATCTAGGCACGATAGGGAGTATCTCTATAAATAACCACCTAGGCACGCTAGGGAGTATATCTATAAAAAAACATCTAGGCACGCTAGGGAGTATCTCTATAAATAGCCATCTAGGCACGCTAGGGAATATCTCTATAAATAACCATCTAGGCACGATAGGGAGTATCTCTATAAAAAACAATCTAGGTACGCTAGGGAGTATATCTATAAAAAACCATCTACGCACGATAGGGAGTATCTCTTAAAATAACCATCTAGGCACAATAGGGAGTATCTTTATAAAAACAATCTATGCACGATAGGGAATATCTCTATAAAAACATCTAGGCACGATAGGGAGTATCTCTATAAATAACCATCTAGGCACGATAGGGAGTATATCTATCAAACCCATCTACGCACGATAGGGAATATCTCTTTAAATAACCATATAGGCACAATAGGGAGTATCTTTATAAAAACCATCTAGGCACAATAGGGAGTATCTCTAAAAAAAACATCTAGGCACGATAGGGAGTATCTCTATAAAAACATCTAGGCACGATAGGGAGTATATCTATAAAAAACATCTACGCACGATAGAGAGTATCTCTTGCAATAACCATATAGGCACAATAGGGAGTATCTTTATAAAAACCATCTAGGCACGATAGGGACTATCTCTATAAAAACATCTAGGCACGATAGGGAATATCTCTTTAAATAACCATCTAGACACGATAGGGAGCATCTCTATAAAACATCTAGGAACGATAGAGAGTATCTCTAAATAACCATCTAGACACGATAGGGAGCATCTCTATAAATAACTATCTAGGCACGATAGGGAGCATCTCTATAAATAACCATATAGGCACAATAGGGAGTATCTCTATAAAAACATCTAGGCACGATAGGGAGTATCTCTATAAAACCATCTAGGCACGATAGGGAGTATATCTATAAAAAACATCTACGCACGATAGAGAGTATCTCTTTTAATAACCATATAGGCACAATAGGGAGTATCTTTATAAAAACCATCTAGGCACGATAGGGAGTATCTCTATAAAAACATCTAGGCACGATAGGGAATATCTCTATAAATAACCATCTAGACACGATAGGGAGCATCTCTATAAAACATCTAGGAACGATAGAGAGTATCTCTAAATAACCATCTAGACACGATAGGGAGCATCTCTATAAAAACATCTAGGCACGAGAAGGGAGTATTTCTTTAAATAACCTTCTTGGCACGATAGGAAGTATCTCTTTAAACTTTCATCTAGGCACGCTAGGTAGTATCTCTATAAATAACCATTTAGGCACGATATGGAGTATCTATATAAATAACCATCTAGGCACGATAGGAAATATCTCTATAAATAACCATCTAGGCACGATATGGAGTATCTCTATAAATAGCCATCTAGGCACGATATGGAGTATCTCTATAAATAACCATCTAGACACGATAGGGAGTATATCTATAAATAACCATCTAGGCACGCTAGGGAGTATATCTATAAAAAACATCTAGGCACGATAGGGAGTATCTCTATAAAAAACCATCTAGGCACGATAGGAAGTATCTCTATAAATAACCATCTAGGCAGGATAGGAAGTATCTATATAAAAAATATCTAGGCACGCTAGGGAGTATATCTATAAAAAACATCTAGGCACGATAGGGAGTATCTGTATAATTAACCATCTAGGCACGATAGGGAGTATATCTATCAAAACCATCTACGCACGATAGGGAGTATCTCTTTAAATAACCATATAGGCACAATAGGGAGTATCTTTATAAAAACCATCTAGGCACAATAGGGAGTATCTCTATAAAACCATCTAGGCACGATAGGGAGTATCTCTATAAAAACCATATAGACACGATAGGGAGTATCTCTATAAATAACCATATAGACACGATAGGGAGCATCTCTATAAAACATCTAGGAACGATAGGGAGTATCTCTATAAAACCATCTAGGCACGATAGGGAGTATCTCTATAAATAACCATATAGACACGATAGGGAGTATCTCTATAAATAACAATCTAGGCACGATAGAGAGTATCTCTATAAATAACCATCTAGGCACGATAGGGAGTATCTCTATAAAAACATCTAGGCACGATAGGGAGTATCTCTATAAATAACCATCTAGGCACGATAGGAAGTATCTCTATAAATAACCATCTAGGAACGATAGGGAGTATCTCTATAAATAACCATATAGACACGATAGGGAGTATCTCTATAAATAACCATATAGGCACGATAGGGAGTATCTCTATAAATAACCATCTAGGCACGATAGGAAGTATCTCTATAAATAACCATCTAGGAACGATAGGGAGTATCTCTATAAATAACCATCTAGGCACAATAGGGAGTATCTCTATAAAACCATCTAGGCACGATAGGGAGTATCTCTATAAAAACCATATAGACACGATAAGGAGTATCTCTATAAATAACCATATAGACACGATAGAGAGTATCTCTTTAAATAACCATATAGACACGATAGGGAGCATCTCTATAAAACATCTAGGAACGATAGAGAGTATCTCTATAAATAACCATCTAGGCACGATAGGGAGTATCTCTATAAAAACATCTAGGCACGATAGGGAGTATCTCTATAAATAACCATCTAGGCACGATAGGAAGTATCTCTATAAATAACCATCTAGGAACGATAGGGAGTATCTCTATAAATAACCATATAGACACGATAGGGAGTATCTCTATAAATAACCATCTAGGCACGATAGGAAGTATCTCTATAAATAACCATCTAGGCACGATAGGAAGTATCTCTATAAATAACCATATAGACACGATAGGGAGTATCTCTATAAATAACCATATAGACACGATAGGGAGCATCTCTATAAATAACCATCTAGGCACGATAGGGAGTATCTCTTTAAATAACCATCTAGACACGATAGGGAGTATCTCTATAAATAACCATATAGACACGATAGGGAGTATCTCTATAAATAACCATCTAGGCACGATAGGGAGTATCTCTATAAATAACCATCTAGGAACGATAGGGAGCATATCTATAAAAAACTATCTACGCACGATAGGGAGCATCTCTATAAATAACCATATAGACACGATAGGGAGCATCTCTATAAATAACCATCTAGGAACGATAGGGAGTATCTTTATAAAAACCATCTAGGCACAATAGGGAGTATCTCTATAAAACCATCTAGGCACGATAGGGAGTATCTCTATAAAAACCATCTACGCACGATAGAGAGTATCTCTTTAAATAACCATCTAGACACGATAGGGAGCATCTCTATAAAACATCTAGGAACGATAGGGAGTATATCTATAAATAACCATCTAGGCACGATAGGGAGTATCTCTATAAATAACCATCTAGGAACGATAGGGAGCATCTCTATAAATAACCATATAGACACGATAGGGAGCATCTCTATAAATAACCATCTAGGAACGATAGGGAGTATCTTTATAAAAACCATCTAGGCACAATAGGGAGTATCTCTATAAAACCATCTAGGCACGATAGGGAGTATCTCTATAAATAACCATCTAGACACGATAGGGAGCATCTCTATAAATAACTATCTAGGCACGATAGGGAGCATCTCTATAAATAACCATCTAGACACGATAGGGAGTATCTCTATAAAAACCATCTAGGCACGATAGGGAGTATCTCTATAAATAACCATATAGACACGATAGGGAGCATCTCTATAAATAACCATATAGACACGATAGGGAGTATCTCTATAAATAAACATCTAGACACGATAGGGAGTATCTCTATAAATAAACATCTAGACACGATAGGGATTAACTCTATAAATAACCATCTAGGCACGATAGGGAGTATCTCTATAAATAACCATATAGACACGATAGGGAGTATCTCTTTAAATAACCATATAGACACGATAGGGAGTATCTCTATAAAAACATCTAGGCACGATAGGGAGTATCTCTTTAAATAACCATATAGACACGATAGGGAGTATCTCTATAAATAACCATATAGACACGATAGGGAGTATCTCTATAAAAACATCTAGGCACGATAGGGAGTATCTCTATAAATAATCATATAGACACGATAGGGAGTATCTCTATAAATACATCTAGGCACGATAGGGAGCATCTCTATAAAACATCTAGGCACGATAGGGAGTATCTCTATAAATAACCATATAGACACGATAGGGAGCATCTCTATAAATAACCATATAGACACGATAGGGAGCATCTCTATAAATAACCATATAGACACGATAGGGAGTATCTCTATAAATAACCATCTAGACACGATAGGGAGTATCTCTATAAATAACCATCTAGGCACGATAGGGAGTATCTCTATAAATAAACATCTAGACACGATAGGGAGCATCTCTATAAATAACCATATAGACACGATAGGGAGCATCTCTATAAATAACCATATAGACACGATAGAGAGTATCTCTATAAATAAACATCTAGACACGATAGGGAGTATCTCTATAAATAAACATCTAGACACGATAGGGAGTATCTTTATAAAAACCATCTAGGCACAATAGGGAGTATCTCTATAAAACCATCTAGGCACGATAGGGAGTATCTCTATAAAAACCATCTACGCACGATAGAGAGTATCTCTTTAAATAACCATCTAGACACGATAGGGAGCATCTCTATAAAACATCTAGGAACGATAGGGAGTATATCTATAAATAACCATCTAGGCACGATAGGGAGTATCTCTATAAATAACCATCTAGGAACGATAGGGAGCATCTCTATAAATAACCATATAGACACGATAGGGAGCATCTCTATAAATAACCATCTAGGAACGATAGGGAGTATCTTTATAAAAACCTTCTAGGCACAATAGGGAGTATCTCTATAAAACCATCTAGGCACGATAGGGAGTATCTCTATAAATAACCATCTAGACACGATAGGGAGCATCTCTATAAATAACTATCTAGGCACGATAGGGAGCATCTCTATAAATAACCATCTAGGCACGATAGGGAGTATCTCTATAAATAACCATATAGACACGATAGGGAGTATCTCTATAAATAACCATATAGACACGATAGGGAGTATCTCTATAAATAACCATATAGACACGATAGGGAGTATCTCTATAAATAACCATCTAGGCACGATAGGGAGTATCTCTATAAATAACCATCTAGGCACGATAGGGAGTATCTCTATAAATAACCATCTAGGCACGATAGGGAGTATCTTTATAAATACATATAGGCACGATAGGGAGTATCTCTATAAATAACCATCTAGGCACGATAGGGAGTTTCTCTATAAATAACCATATAGACACGATAGGGAGTATCTCTATAAATAACCATATAGACACGATAGGGAGTATCTCTATAAATAACCATATAGACACGATAGGGAGTATCTCTTTAAATAACCATCTAGACACGATAGTGAGTATCTCTATAAATAACCATCTAGGCACGATAGGGAGCATCTCTATAAATAACCATATAGACACGATAGAGAGTATCTCTATAAATAAACATCTAGACACGATAGGGAGTATCTCTATAAATAAACATCTAGACACGATAGGGAGCATCTCTATAAATAACCATATAGACACGATAGGGAGCATCTCTATAAATAACCATATAGGCACGATAGGGAGTATCTCTATAAATAACCATCTAGGCACGATAGAGAGTATCTCTATAAATAACCATATAGACACGATAGAGAGTATCTCTATAAATAACCATATAGGCACGATAGGGAGTATCTCTATAAATAACCATCTAGGCACGATAGAGAGTATCTCTATAAATAACCATATAGACACGATAGAGAGTATCTCTATAAATAACCATATAGACACGATAGAGAGTATCTCTATAAATAACCATCTAGACACGATAGGGAGCATCTCTATAAAACATCTAGGCACGATAGGGAGCATCTCTATAAAACATCTAGGCACGATAGGGAGCATCTCTATAAATAAACATCTAGACACGATAGGGAGCATCTCTATAAATAACCATCTAGACACGATAGGGAGCATCTCTATAAATAACCATCTAGGCACGATAGGAAATATCTCTATAAATAACCATCTAGGCACGATATGGAGTATCTCTATAAATAACCATCTAGGCACGATAGGAAATATCTCTATAAATAACCATCTAGGCACGATAGGAAATATCTCTATAAATAACCATCTAGGCACGATATGGAGTATCTCTATAAATAACCATCTAGGCACGATAGGAAATATCTCTATAAATAACCATCTAGGCACGATATGGAGTATCTCTATAAATAGCCATCTAGGCACGATATGGAGTATCTCTATAAATAACTATCTAGGCACGATAGGGAGTATCTCTATAAAAACATCTAGGCACGAGAAGGGAGTATTTCTTTAAATAACATTCTTGGCACGATAGGAAGTATCTCTTTAAACTTTCATCTAGGCACGCTAGGTAGTATCTCTATAAATAACCATCTAGGCACGATATGGAGTATCTCTATAAATAACCATCTAGGCACGATAGGAAATATCTCTATAAATAACCATCTAGGCACGATATGGAGTATCTCTATAAATAGCCATCTAGGCACGATATGGAGTATCTCTATAAATAACCATCTAGACACGATAGGGAGTATATCTATAAATAACCATCTAGGCACGCTAGGGAGTATATCTATAAAAAAACATCTAGGCACGATAGGGAGTATCTCTATAAATAACCATCTAGGCACGATGGGAAGTATCTCTATAAATAACCATCTAGGCACGATAGGAAGTATCTATATAAAAAACATCTAGGCACGCTAGGGAGTATATCTATAAAAAACATCTAGGCACGATAGGGAGTATCTGTATAATTAACCATCTAGGCACGATAGGGAGTATATCTATAAAAAACATCTAGGCACGATAGGGAGTATCTCTATAAATAACCATCTAGGCACACTAAGGAGTATCTCTATAAATAACCATCTAGGCACGATAGGGAGTATATCTATAAATAACCATCTAGGCACGCTAGGGAGTATATCTATAAAAAACATCTAGGCACGATAGGGAATATCTGTATAATTAACCATCTAGGCACGATAGGGAGTATATCTATCAAAACCATCTACGCACGATAGGGAGTATCTCTTTAAATAACCATATAGGCACAATAGGGAGTATCTTTATAAAAACCATCTAGGCACAATAGGGAGTATCTCTATAAAAACATCTAGGCACGATAGGGAGTATCTCTATAAAAACCATCTACGAACGATAGAGAGTATCTCTTTAAATAACCATATAGGCACAATAGGGAGTATCTTTATAAAAACCATCTAGGCACGATAGGAAGTATCTATAAAAACATCTAGGCACGATAGGGAATATCTCTATAAATAACCATCTAGACACGATAGGGAGCATCTCTATAAAACATCTAGGAACGATAGAGAGTATCTCTAAATAACCATCTAGACACGATAGGGAGCATCTCTATAAATAACTATCTAGGCACGATAGGGAGTATCTCTATAAAAACTTTTAGGCACGAGAAGGGAGTATTTCTTTAAATAACCTTCTTGGCACGATAGGAAGTATCTCTTTAAACTTTCATCTAGGCACGCTAGGGAGTATCTCTATAAATAACCATCTAGGCACGATATGGAGTATCTCTATAAATAACCATCTAGGCACGATAGGAAATATCTCTATAAATAACCATCTAGGCACGATATGGAGTATCTCTATTAATAGCCATCTAGGCACGATATGGAGTATCTCTATAAATAACCATCTAGACACGATAGGGAGTATATCTATAAATAACCATCTAGGCACGCTAGGGAGTATATCTATAAAAAAACATCTAGGCACGATAGGGAGTATCTCTATAAATAACCATCTAGGCACGATGGGAAGTATCTCTATAAATAACCATCTAGGCACGATAGGAAGTATCTATATAAAAAACATCTAGGCACGCTAGGGAGTATATCTATAAAAAACATCTAGGCACGATAGGGAGTATCTGTATAATTAACCATCTAGGCACGATAGGGAGTATATCTATAAAAAACATCTAGGCACGATAGGGAGTATCTCTATAAATAGCCATCTAGGCACGCTAAGGAGTATCTCTATAAATAACCATCTAGGCACGATAGGGAGTATATCTATAAATAACCATCTAGGCACGCTAGGGAGTATATCTATAAAAAACATCTAGGCACGATAGGGAGTATCTCTAAAAATAACCATCTAGGCACGATAGGGAGTATCTCTATAAATAACCATCTAGGCACGATATGGAGTATCTCTATAAATAACCATCTAGGTACGCTAGGGAGTATCTCTATAAATAACCATCTAGGCACGATAGGAAGTATCTCTATAAATAACCATCTAGGCACGCTAGGGAGTATCTCTATAAATAACCATCTAGGCACGATAGGGAGTATATCTAAAAATAACCATCTAGGCACGATAGGGAGTATCTCTATAAATAACCATCTAGGCACGATATGGAGTATCTCTATAAATAACCATCTAGGTACGCTAGGGAGTATCTCTATAAATAACCATCTAGGCACGATAGGAAGTATCTCTATAAATAACCATCTAGGCACGCTAGGGAGTATCTCTATAAATAACCAATTTGGCACGATAGGGAGTATCTCAATAAAAACCCATCTAGGATCGCTAGGGAGTATCTCTATAAATACCATTTAGGCACGATAGGGAGTATCCGTATAAATACCATATAGGCACGATAGGGAGTATATCTATAAAAAAAAAATCTAAGCACGGTATGAAGTATCCCTATAAATAACCATCTACGCACGATTGGGAGTATCTCTATAAATAACCATCTAGGCACGATAGGGAGTATCTCTATAAAAACCATCTACGCACGATATGAAGTATCTCTATAAATAACCATCTACGCACGATATGAAGTATCTCTATAAATAACCATCTAGGCACGATAGGGAGTATCTCTTTAAATAACCATCTAGGCACGATAGGGAGTATCTCTATAAAAACCATCTACGCACGATATGAAGTATCTCTATAAATAACCATCTACGCACGATACGGAGTACATGTATCTCTATAAATAACCATCTAGGCACGATAGGGAGTATCTCTTTAAATAACCAGCTAGGCACGATAGGGAGTATCTCTATAAATAACCATCTACGTACGATAAGGAGTATCTCTATAAATAACCATCTAGGCACGATAGGGAGTATCTCTATAAATAACCATCTAGGCACGATAAGTAGTATCTCTATAAATAACCATCTAGGCACGATAGGGAGTATCTCTATTAAAACACATAGACACGATAGGGAGTATATCTATAAAAACCATCTAAGCACGCTCGGGAGTATATCTATAAAAAACATCTAGGCACGATAGGGAGTATCTCTATAAATAACCATCTAAGCACGCTCGGGAGTATATCTATAAAAAACATCTAGGCACGATAGGGAGTATCTCTATAAATAACCATCTAAGCACGCTCGGGAGTATATCTATAAAAAAACATCTAGGCACGATAGGGAGTATCTCTATAAATAACCATCTACGCACGATAAGGAGTATCTCTATAAATAACCATCTAGGCACGAAAGGGAGTATCTATATAAATAACCATCTAGGCACGATAGGGAGTATCTCTATAAATAACCATCTACGCACGATAAGGAGTATCTCTATAAATAACCATCTAGGCACGATAGGGAGTATCTCTATAAATAACCATCTAGGCACGATAGGGAGTATCTCTTTAAATAACCATATAGGCACGATAGGGAATATATCTATAAAAACCATCTATGCACGATAGTGAGTACATGTATCTCTATAAATAACCATCTAGACACGATAGGGAGTATCTCTATAAATACCATATAGGCACGATAGGGAGTATCTCTATAAATACCATTTAGGCACGATAGGGAGTATATCTATAACAAACATCTACGCACAACATGAAGTATCTCTATAAATAACCATCTACGCACGATAGGAAGTACATGTATCTCTATAAATAACCATCTAGGCACGATAAGGAGTATCTCTTTAAATAACCATCTAGGCACGATAGGGAGTATCTCTATAAATAACCACATAGGCACGATAGGGAGTATCTCTATAAATAAAAACTTATAGTTATTATTGAACAGAGCTGAACATATTATTGCAAAGTGAGAATTGGCTCATTATGAGATATTTCTCCGTTTGCCACAATGCTTTCACACAGAAGCTGTAGATGCGCCAACGAGCGTATGTATGTAGGTTTAGGGTCAGTCAGAAACAATCCTTAAGAATGCGACACTATTCCTGCTAAAGACATTCGAGGAATCAGGTGTGAGTACTTTAATTGTGATGGTTCTATCTCCAGTAATGTCATGCCGCCATCAGGGAGGAGCACTTCAATTGGTTTGGTTCTATCTCCAGTAATGTCATGTCCTATCTCCAGTAATGTCATGCTGCCATCAGGGGTGATCATTTCATTTGGTTTGGTTCTATCTCCAGTAATGTCATGTCCTATCTCCAGTAATGTCATGCTGCCATCAGGGATGAGCACTTCAATTGGCGTGGTTCTATCTCCAATAATGTCATGTCCTATCTCCAGTAATGTCATGTTCTATCTCCAGTAATGTCATGTCCTATCTCCAGTAATGTCATGTCCTATCTCCAGTAATGTCATTGCTGCCATCAGGGGTGATCATTTCAATTGGTTTGGTTTTATCTCCAGTAATGTCATGTCCTATCTCCAGTAATGTCATGTTATATCTCCAGTAATGTCATGCTGCCATCAGGGGTGATCATTTCAATTGGTTCGGTTCTATCTCCAGTAATGTCATGCCGCCATAAGGGGTAAACTCTTCAATCTGTTTGGTTCTATCTCCAGTAATGTCATGCTGCCATCAGGGATGAGCACTTCAATTGGTTTGGTTCTATCTCCAGTAATGTCATGTCCTATCTCCGGTAATGTCATGTCCTATCTCCAGTAATGTCATGTTATATCTCCAGTAATGTCATGCTGCCATCAAGGGTGATCATTTCAATTGGTTTGGTTCTATCTCCAGTAATGTCATGCCGCCATAAGGGGTAAACTCTTCAATCTGTTTGGTTCTATCTCCAGTAATGTCATGTCCTATCTCCAGTAATGTCATGCTGCCATCAGGGATGAGCACTTCAATTGGTTTGGTTATATCTCCATTAATGTCATGTCCTATCTCCATTAATGTCATGTTCTATCTCCCAGTAATGTCATGTCCTATCTCCAGTAATATCATTGCTGCCATCAGGGGTGATCATTTCAATTGGTTTGGTTCTATCTCCAGTAATGTCATGTCCTATCTCCAGTAATGTCATGTTCTACCTCCAGTAATGTCATGTCCTATCTCCAGTAATGTCATGTCCTATCTCCAGTAATGTCATGTTCTATCTCCAGTAATGTCATGCTGCCATCAGGGGTGATCACTTCAATTGGTTTGGTTCTATCTCCAGTAATGTCATGTCCTATCTCCAGTAATGTCATGCTGCGATCAGGGATGAGCACTTCAATTGGCTTGGTTCTATCTCCAGTAATGTCATGTCCTATCTCCAGTAATGTCATGCTGCCATCAGGGGTGATCATTTCAATTGGTTTGGTTCTATCTCCAGTAATGTCATGTCCTATCTCCAGTAATGTCATGCTGCCATCAGGGATGAGCACTTCAATTGGCTTGGTTCTATCTCCAGTAATGTCATGTCCTATATCCAGTAATGTCATGTCCTATCGCCAGTAATATCATGCTGCCATCAGGGGTGATCACTTCAATTGGTTTGGTTCTATCTCCAGTAATGTCATGTCCTATCTCCAGTAATGTCATGTTCTATCTCCAGTAATGTCATCCTGCCATCAGGGATGAGCACTTCAATTGGCTTGGTTCTATCTCCAGTAATGTCATGTCCTATCTCCAGTAATGTCATGTTATATCTCCAGTAATGTCATGCTGCCATCAAGGGTGATCATTTCAATTGGTTTGGTTCTATCTCCAGTAATGTCATGCCGCCATAACAAATGTCGCACGATTTGACGCACTGTCAAACAGAAGAATAACAAATGAATTGAACATAGACAAGTTAATCCCTGATCTATTTATCTTTCCCTTATTCCACAGATATGCAATAGACCAGAGCTCTAGATAAGGGGCATGTTCTAAAATCCTTATCTGACATTAAAACCCTATGTTGTGGGTACTCAAAAGAACCGTCTCAGTGAGACGATTCTTTTGAGTACCAACAACATAGGATTTTATTAAGTAATAAGAGAAATATTATTGGGAAAAGACCTGTTCACTCCCTAGAATTTAGTCCTCCGAATAGACGACGTTAGAAATATGTAGACAAAACATGGAACATTAAGAGTACTACTATTGAATAGAGTTGAAAATATCCAAAATGTTTTGAAAAAACGTCTGCTGCAAACGCGTCTAAATGAGTCTGGTCGTTTGCAATGGTAAAGATAAATATTGGAAGCGAGAAATGCTTTGTGGAAAGCACCATTTTTTTTATCTAGGTATATAGCATCTAGGCATCTAGGCATACATATAGGAAATCTTTATAAATCAAAGTACATAAACATTGTGGAGAAAACATGGAAGTTGCTCATTATGGAGGAATTTGTCATTGTGCCACAATGTTTTCATTGTCGTCTGCTGGTAAGGCGTCATATGTCGTCTGTAACAGGGAAATGGTTACATGTACTGAGGTATATCAGTAATGATTCCTGAAACAGAAAATCCACAGGAAGCGAAAAGTGTATGGACGGATTAGCTTGTGCTGAATGCTTAGGCTGTTCCGGGTCGTTAATGTGTTTTTTTTCCTCATGGAACAGCTCATGTATATCGAGATCAGCCTTCAAACCCACACAGTCTTATCAAGAGCTTCACTGTTCGCAAATTACTACCATATGCTTGCTTGCGATAAAACCAAATCGAAAATTATTGATTTATTGGAACTTAACCCGGTTATAGATAGTATTTCAGTTATATCACGGCGGCCAGTTCACTCAATGCCTGTTTCCTGGCGTTTCGCATGCACCTGTATACCCACAACAGTCTTCCATGGCAACTGGCTACGTTCCAATATACACTATTTAGTCCATTGTTGGAAGACGAATGACACTAGTTCTAATGTGGCATTGTTAGGTATGGATCTGAGTTTAATTATGAACAATTGACATTTATGGAAGAAAACACCTTATCGTCTCCGCAGTTTCCGTACGAGCTTGATATTTTGTAACAGTATATATAGGTTTGGATATTTCCGTCCTAATATCAATGTAATAATGTTTCAATATCAAAAATACCACATTTTATGAACGTTCTGGTGAAAAATGACTAATAATAATAATAAATATTTATAAATAAAAATTAAAAAAAAAAGAAGAAAAACCATTCATAAATGCTCGTACACTTCAAGTGAAGCGGACCACCTCGGTGGTACAGTGGTAGAGCGTCCGCCTCCGCTGCTGGAGGTCGCGGGTTCGATCCCCGGTCATGTCATACCAAATACCTGAACAAGTTGGAAGCGGCGTAAAAAACACCTGAACAATCAATCAATCAAATAAAGTAAAGCGAAATTACTTTCGTTGATGATAAAGCTCGTTTTATCACCGACTTCGTAGACATATTCCTTTTATTTGATGCCAACTTGTGTATATTTGAAAAATACGTAGCTGAATTGATGTCCCGAGATTGAGATATAGTATTGTTCTCACTTATATTTACTGTTATTTCGACATCTAGTTTGTGGATGTAATAAAACTGAAACTATGATGACAATGTTTATACATCTCCACAGAAACCAACATATACACTTGTAAACAAACTTCATTATTAATACAAACTTACTAATTGCCGTGAGTACCAAAGACGAATTCAGTCAATTGAAACAAAAACTACATGAAATATTCACCTACAAAGTACTAGTGGTTTTAGATCGCCGCCATGGGACCATTCCATATCGCTTGTTTTAAAGTACTAGCGGTTTTAGATCGCCGCCATGGGACCATTCTATATCGCTTGTTTTAAAGTACTAGCGGTTTTAGATCGCCGCCATGGGACCATTCTATATCGCTTGTTTTAAAGTACTAGCGGTTTTAGATCGCCGCCATGGGACCATTCTATATCGCTTGTTTTAAAGTACTAGCGGTTTTAGATCGCCGCCATGGGACCATTCTATATCGCTTGTTTTAAAGTACTAGCGGTTTTAGATCGCCGCCATGGGACCATTCTATATCGCTTGTTTTAAAGTACTAGCGGTTTTAGATCGCCGCCATGGGACCATTCTATATCGCTTGTTTTAAAGTACTAGCGGTTTTAGATCGCCGCCATGGGACCATTCTATATCGCTTGTTGTAAAGTACTAGCGGTTTTAGATCGCCGCCATGGGACCATTCTATATCGCTTGTTTTAAAGTACTAGCGGTTTTAGATCGCCGCCATGGGACCATTCTATATCGCTTGTTTTAAAGTACTAGCGGTTTTAGATCGCCGCCATGGGACCATTCTATATCGCTTGTTTTAAAGTACTAGCGGTTTTAGATCGCCGCCATGGGACCATTCTATATCGCTTGTTTTAAAGTACTAGCGGTTTTAGATCGCCGCCATGGGACCATTCTATATCGCTTGTTTTAAAGTACTAGCGGTTTTAGATCGCCGCCATGGGACCATTCTATATCGCTTGTTGTAAAGTACTAGCGGTTTTAGATCGCCGCCATGGGACCATTCTATATCGCTTGTTTTAAAGTACTAGCGGTTTTAGGTCGCCGCCATGGGACCATTCTATATCGCTTGTTTTAAAGTACTAGCGGTTTTAGATCGCCGCCATGGGACCATTCTATATCGCTTGTTTTAAAGTACTAGCGGTTTTAGATCGCCGCCATGGGACCATTCTATATCGCTTGTTTTAAAGTACTAGCGGTGTTAGATCGCCGCCATGGGACCATTCTATATCGCTTGTTTTAAAGTACTAGCGGTTTTAGATCGCCGCCATGGGACCATTCTATATCGCTTGTTTTAAAGTACTAGCGGTTTTAAATCGCCGCCATGGGACCATTCTATATCGCTTGTTTTAAAGTACTAGCGGTTTTAGATCGCCGCCATGGGACCATTCTATATCGCTTGTTTTAAAGTACTAGCGGTTTTAGATCGCCGCCATGGGACCATTCTATATCGCTTGTTTTAAAGAAAGACGGTGAAAGATGAAAGACAACATGAGCCGTCCTACGAGAAAACCAACATTGTGGACTCTGCGTAAAGTATCGTCCCGGATTAGCCTAAAACATGCCGCGCAGGCTAATCCGGACAGACACTTTTCGCCTCCAGTGGATTTTCTGTTTCAGGAATCATTACTCTATACCTTTATCCCCCTGAGACGGAATGTGTCGGTCCGGATTAGCCTGCGCTAATGTTGGTTTCCTCATAGAACGGTTCATATGTATGTTAGTTCAAGAAACGAGCTATAAGTGGTAAACAGTGGTGAAGTGATAGAGCGCATGTCTATCGTACAAAAGTCCCCGGTCGAACCACGTATCTTTCCAAACGAACTAAAATAATGAATACTTTATCTCTCAATTATGATACTACTTCAAAAATAAGGTTCAATGGTTTCATATCTTGTTTCACAGAACTTATGTTTCACAGAACTTATGTTTCACAGAACTTATGTTTCACAGAACTTATATTTCACAGAACTTATGTCTAGTATATATATTTTGTTTATTCAAAAGCAAATATGACAACAACAACGTCATCATCAACAGCAGCAACATGTTTACAATGCCGCAACAATCAAAACAAAGGGCAGAAAATCCTTTAATTCTTATGATGTATACAACTATGCAGAGGTTTATTTGAGGCATTATCACACATCAATCTGAGTACGGAAGGAAATAATTGGCAAAAGCGATTAATGATGAGTTTGTAAAGATTGAACAATGCGTATTTGACCATAACAGTTCTCCTGTGAAAACTACCAAAAAGCAAAATAAAAAACAACAACAAATAACCAATAACAAAATACATAAACCAAAAAACCCAATACGCCGCATCCAAGAAGGAGCAACACACATATATATATATATATATAGCATAAATGTCTAATTGAGAAACGCCAGACAAACATGGTCTTGTTTCGTCTGCGAATAGTGAATAAATTGGTGATCCTGTCCGTGCGCAAGGCCCAACAATCAAAGCATTCGACCACCTCGGTGGCGTAGTGATCGAGCTTCCGCCTCGGATGCGGGAGGTCGCAGGTTTGATCACCGTCCTGTTCATACCAAAGACATTAAAATGATTGTAACGGATTTTCCCCTTTGACACTCAGAGTTATTGTGTTTAGCATTACGACTCTGACTCGATGGTGGCAGGATAACTGGACCAGTAGTACTGGTAACTTACGCCGTGATTTAACCCTTTCCCACATAAAACAGTTCTGTAGCAGACGACTTTGAAAACATACCCCAACACAATTGGACACTCCCTTTAAACATTAGTACGGTTATTGAATAGAGTTGAAAACGTGGTGACTAAAGAAGATATTGCTCGTTTTGAGCAATTTCTTCTTTTGTCACCATGTTTTCAAAGACCCGTCTGCTGCAGAGACGTCATAAGGCGTCTATATGTGGGAAAGGGTTAACTGAACATTTGTAGAAAACGTCGTATAACACCATAGCATGGCTTAGAAGAGAACTGATGAAGGTTTTGTTGGAAATCTATCAGAAAGCCGCGTCTAGTGAGTTGGTGACTTAACCCTTGTCAACATATAGACGCTTTCTGACGTCTCTGCAGCAGACGGCTTTTTGAAAACATAGTGACAAAAGAAGAAATTGCACAAAACGTGCAAATTCATCTTTTGTCACAATATTTAACACTTTTTGTCATAGGTTATCCATTCAATTATGGAGATTTGCTATGTTTTTACAAAATATATTCAAAGTCGTCTGCCGCAGAATTGTCGTATGAGGGAAAGGGTTAATAACATAATACACTTTATACGACCAAGCGGTTAGCAAGTAAACAAATATCATTATAACAAGACTAACAGTAAACAAGTAACATAGTTACACTATAAACAGACAGGCAGGCAACCAGTAACATAATAACATTATGAACAGACTAACAGGAAACCGGTTACATAGTAAAACTACAGACAGACAGACAGGCAACAAGTAACATAATCACATCCTAAACAGACTAACAGGAAACCGGTAACATAGTAACACTACAGACAGACAGAGTGACAGGCAACCAGTAACATAATCACATCCTAAACAGACTAACAGGAAACTAGTTACATAGTTATACTATAAACGGACATAATGTAAACCGAAATAAATAACACTATACAGGTAATAGAATAGTAATACTATAAACAGACAGGAAGGTAACCAGTTACACAGTTACACTATACACAGATAGGCAAGCAACAAGTAAAATAGTTATACTATGAACAGACATATAGGCAACGAGTACGTTATAATAATAAATAGAGAATATTATGTCCCTGACGTAAGATATGAACTTTATCTGACGAGGTTGAGAGAATTGATAATTGGCGAGCCTCTGGCGAGACAATTATCCTTTCTCACAGCCGAGTCTGATAAAGTTTATGTCGAAAGTCAGGGACGTAATATTCTATTTATCTGTTAAATTCTGTTTTCAAGTAAATATACACTCATTCTTACTAGTTTTAAGAAATTACATTCACAATAACAAAAGCCCATTCATAAATGACGTCACGCGCGTGCACAAATACGCGCCGAATTACATTGTGTACACACGTCATATGGAAGCTAAAGAGTTCCGAATGAAACAGAAAATCCACATGAGTCGAAACGTGTCTGTCCGGTTTAGCCTGCGCGGCATGCTTAGGGTGATCCAAGTCGATGCTTTTCACAGTCAAAACAGTTGGTTTTCTGGTGGAACCGCTTATTTATATTTCAGAAAAGAAGTTCTAGCGATTACGTCATTTCTAAAAATAAGTAGACTGATAAAGATAAAAGTTTATCATACCAGTGTTATACGTCACGTAATCTGCTCATTGCATGATAAAATGTACTATAAGGTAACAGGTTAAATTAAAATACTAATAACTTGTAATTCTTGGCTATGGCAGAGTAAAAGATTACTTCTTGATTAATTGTAGGGAAGTAGAAATCTCTCATATAAGAAACAATTCTACTTTCCACAAAAAACATCTGTGGACAGAGATAATATAAAGAACATTGTTGAAAAAGGAGAATATGCTCATAATGATTTATTTCTTCATTTCCAAAAATATTTTCTTTTCAGGAATTACATTATAATAATATCATTGTCATGATATGAAATGTTAGTGGCCCAAAGCTCTATATACTTTTAAGCAAGCATAAGTGTTAAACCCAGTCCCATATGCAGATGAATTATAACTATAAAGACATTGTAATTTCTCATTTTGTCACAAAGTTTTCCATTGTATACAATAATAGCATGACCATTGATGTTTGTTGTATAGATTTTTGCTGAGTTGTTTTCAAAAAAGTCAAAGAAGTCTGATTTATATGAGTTTGTTAGTCTCAAATTTGTCCGCTCCACATGGATACGTTCAGCAGCTATCAGATCCATCAAGTTTCTATTGTCTCTGCTTATGAAAATTGCTTCCTTCTGTATAGTAAAACTTCATTCAGCTATGATTTTATCACCAACAATATTTTTTTTAGACATTTCGGAATTCTTAGTTATGTGTATATGATTGTTCACTAACGGAGTTAGAGTGTAAGCAGTCATTGAAATTAACTTTTAAAAATCACTAACTGAAAATCCTTACTGTTTACATGGTTATTGTTATCAGGCACGTAGATAAGAGGGATGAGTAACTAAGTTGTATACTAAAATATCACACGTCCAACATTTGCAGCAAGTAAAACTCAAAAACTATTCAAGAAATGAAAACAACAAAGACATTTTCTGGAAGTTTAAACATTCCTCTATTGCAGTAGATAAAAATATTTTAGTATACTTCACGTTTTGATAATATTTCATCCTTATGAATAATGTCAGTCTATTAAATTTGGAACAAAATTAATATAATTCAGAAATCACAATATCTGTGTCTTTTAAACCAGTCATTATTCAAAAAACAAAGAAATTCCATTTGTTCATTGTATCTCTAACCTTAGTTGAAATGTTGAGCTTTCAGAATCTGTATGTTTTGTTTATGAGCCAAATGTGACTTCAAAGTTTTATTTGCTACAAAATGTGAAAATTATGTGGGGTTTTTCCATGAGATATTTCAACCAGATAACAAGTGTACAGGTGGAGTTGCTTATGGCTCTCATCTACGTCCCTGTTGTTATATATAACGTGTAAACTTACACTGGCCAAAGGGACTTTTTCACTAGTACGAACAAAAAGTTACTGGCCAGTGACCATAGGACCACTGCTAATTTCCATGACTAATTGTAGGTCAGGTTTGGCTCAGAATAGCATTCTATTAGGGGAATTAACAACGCCTCTTTATCTTTTTTTCTGTATCAACGAGGCACAGCCCGCCATACAAGAGGTATCATTCCTGGTGTTGTCTCCTGTATAGAATAACCCATATTACATATTAGGGACAGGAAATGGGTTTTCCTTGTTTGGTCGACCACAACTAAAATGGACTGAATATGCCTGAAATGTGAATAAAAAACATAGCTAGAAACAAATGTGTGTCACTTTGGCACAAGTACATGTATAACAAGTTCACTGTATGATTACAAACTTTTGAATCAGAACTTATGTTATGGGAAAAACATTAACATCTAACCATTACAATACCACACTCATGTGATTACATGTGAAGTTGAGAACAATACTCAAGCCCATTGATGAATTGTGATACATAAATAATGTGACATGAACATGTGGAATGAAAGAAATTGTTGATTTTCCCATCATATCTTCAATTGTTGAAAATTTGTTTCAAATGTATATAGATCGAATACAAAAAGACAATTTGATAAATGCTGAGGATTGTACCACCCGTGTTTTTAGGTGTGAACATTGTCTAAGACCAAGTATGTGTCACTTAGTCCATTGGATCGTTTGACATACTTAGAATTGAATGTCTTTTCTCGAATCACACTTATATATGATATAATGTTCACGCCTTAAGGTGTGATAAATTGTAAATGTATATCTGTTTGAGTATTTAAAGGCATAATAACAACATGTTTAGTTGCGTGAATGTGTCAATGTGTAAATTTGTCATGTGCATGCATTGTTTTATTAATAATTAAGTTGTATGATGAACAATGATGTATAGTTTAAGTAAAAAAAATTATATGTATGTAGTCTATAACCAACAACAAGGCTTAAGCAGAATGTGTCTATATATTGTATTGTATCAAACAGGAATGTAGTGCAAAAAAACCACCGATATTTTAATAATACATATCGTGTATCATGTATTTCGAAATTGCAGTTGTGCGAAGTAATCAACATCACGAAATCTTTTAAAACAGGTAAGTCCGAAAGCTCTATTTAATCTATTTCCTTCTTTGTTCAACCAGGAATCTAGAGTATCATTCTAGGTTCAACTAATTATTGCATGCAAAGTACAATGTGCATTTACCATCATATATGGCACATAGGCTCCTTTCCAATTCGCCACAAACTAAATCCTTATCAAATTCATTGTTGCCATGGCAACACAATTTCTCCTAAAAAAAATAGGAAATTAAGGAAAAATACACGAGAGACTTCTATGCAACACATTTCTTTTAGTTTATCAGAAATAAATATTATATTTAAACATTTCTTCAAATTCATTTACAATATACGAAAGAAATTTTTTTTAACAATAAACAAAAGTTACTATGGAAACAGGCCATGGTTTCAACATATTAAAGAGGACTTATTTAGTAATGTTCAAGTAATGCACAGACTTACTTTGTGGAAATGGATTGATATAAATGATACTCAGTATATAAGAAAAGAAAATTATGTAAACCTTGAATTTTCAAGAAAATGCATAGATTAAAGAGATATCATTGCAACAAAATTGTAAAACATGATAGAATATTATTATCTCATTGACATACATGTGAAATATAAACAAAAAAATATATATTTATAATATATTAAACTATGCTTTTAGTCTAGAAGACTTGTGATACATAAGTCATAGTCATCATGAGGTAACGAAAATTATGAGTTGTGCAACCATATGAACTTGTTAAAGCTGTATCTCCTTAATTCAAAATAGGATGGTCAAATAACTTGCCATGTTTGTTAAACTTGATAAGATAATGTGTCTTATGAAACATATAGGATGGTAGCTCAGAGTTTAAGGTCAAATAAATGAAGGTCAAAGGTCAACAATTGATTAAAGTAGCTTTTAAAGGCAATAACCTCTACCTTCATTTAAAGATTATCAAACAACTTGGCTTTGTTGTTCATTGAACAAGAGGGTGTGTTGTGTACATGACAGAGAATAGTAACTTACATGTCAAGGTCATATTTTCAGGTTAAAGGTTAAATGCAGATAGCATATAGCTTGTCAATGCTAAAACAGTCATACATATATTACAGTCATAATGGAACTCGAAAGTAACCAATCAATGATGAAATGAAGCCTGTCCTGGGTGTGACCCGCTAAATTGATGAAACAATTCATGTATATCACATAAAACACCAACGGATGTAGGTAAATGGTCAAGGTCATTGCAATTATTTAAACTCAAAGCAAAAGACAAGAGGGCCCAGATTGCCCTTAATCGAGCACCTGAGTGATAGTATTAGTAGCTAATGTTACTGCAAACAAAATAATAAAATTGATCAAGAGTGAGAATGAACTGCTAATCATTAAAGGACAATAATAATTATGCATAAAATATTTTAACAATTTGAAAGTGGACATAGGGATTGAACAAATTTTGTACAGTTTCACAAAAGCTCAACCAGTTTGAAATCAGACAAGAACTTTATATGCAGGGAATTTTAAATTTGTATTTGTGTTCCCTTTTTATGATTCCGTCTGGTGACCATGTTTTTAACCAATCAATATGACTTGAACAATTTGTTCAAGTACCCTTTATACCAAATTATCTTGGAATCAGACCAGCGGATTCAGAGAAGAAGAATTTGAAGTTACGGCATGTTTCTCCCTTTCTGATGCCGCAGCAACCAAGGTGCATATATATAGAATGTATTTCTTTAATCAATTTTGAAAGAGGACCACCAAAGTTAAGTTAGGTTGAAATTGATAAATTTGGTAAGGAGTAGATGGCATTTGAAGCTTAAAATTAATTTACTCTTTTTCTGATGCAACCTGTATTCATTGTCTCTCAACCACTCACTTTTGCTTGGAAAGAGTATTGTTTAGAGAGACACTGAAGGTACATATCTACACCTTTATCTTGAAATCAAACAAGCTTTTGGAAATGGATGTTTAAAAATTGTTATTTTGCCCCTTTTCTACTGCCGCCTGGCTGCCATGTTTTTCCACCAATTACTATGCCTTGAACACTATAGGGTCATTTAATGAACATTTTCGGTCTAGTTATAGTGGAATGGAACAAGTAGATTCAGAGGATAAGAATTTATAAGATCGAACTCCCCCAATTAAAATGCCACAAAAACCAGTTCATCATAGAATTTAAATCTTTGAATAATTCTGAGACCACCAGCGAATATTTCCTGTGAAGTTTGGTTGAAAGTGGTCAGTGATTTAGGAGGAAATGTTGTGTTTAGCTAAATGGTAATGCCGATGGACGGACAGACAGTGATCAGAATTGACATGACATGAGATCATGTTTTTCAGAACCAACTTCGTTATAATTGCATAAGTAACAGATTCGTTTATGTAATGGCGTATTAATCCACCTCCGTGTTTAGATGGGAATCCCGAAATTTGAAGGTCAAAAACGAAACATCGTTTATGCATAATTCGTAGGTAGAATCTGCCAGTAATTCTCGATTTTATATTCTGGTTTAAAATATGAATATGTGATGCCTTTGTATGAGTGTTGCTTACTTGAGCTGCAAGTGTGTTTCATTTGATCAAGTAATATACGTTTAACCAAGTATTCAATGGATTTTATTTATTTATCGAAGATTGGTATAACAGAATATCTGGTCTGCCATTTTCCGAAATGATTGAATTTACGTTTAATGAAGTTATCCATTATAAAGACACCAATCCCACCTGACTTAGTATTTATATGCTTACCAAACAACTGATATCATTTAACATTAACTAAATCGTGTTAACTTAAATTGGTTTTTAGAACACAAAACACATTCCGGATAAGAAAGTCTGCGCTTTAGACCATTAACATACCAAACTTCTAATGTTAAACAAATCACTTCTCAAACTACTGGAAGGCTGACGGGCTTTCCCCACAAATCAAATTGATTGCTTGTAAATTGGATTGCAGAAGAAAATGATAAAGTGACAAATTGAAACCATACACTCATAAGCTTAATGGATTTATTTATTTATTTATTTATTGGTATTTTACGCCGCTTTCAACATTATTTCAGTTATATCACGGCGATAGTTCACTTATTCATGATCCCTGGGTAAATAAGCTTAATGGAAGAGAGGGTAACAACATATATAGTTTTTGTTTTATATAAATGATACCTATGTTCAAAGTATTGATTCTAAGTGACTCAAAGATGACTTTGGTCTGGTTGTCCCTTTCCAAACATATGTATAATTTCTGATGCGTCTGCAACAGAAGAACTTCGAACCATTGTGGCAAAAGGAGACATTGCTCTTAACAAAATGTTTTTTAAAATATAATAATTGTTCAAAACTATTTCATGTATGTTTTCAAAAACGTCTGCTGTACATGTGTCGTGTGTGTGAAAGGGTTTTAACTTCGATTTATCGCTTTTCTTCTTCGTATCTCTTTCATTCCTTAAAAGGACGTGTTAGATTTGATCGAATATTTCATCATATTTAAAATCTGCTATAGTTTTACACTACAGTAACACACACATCAACGGCTAGATATGTTATTTATGTAGCCAATGTATAAAGGAACACTTGGCAGGTCGGATCTTTTAGGTCTGTTACAATAAAGGACAACTTAGAGCCTCAATAACATCTCACAACATTCTCAGACTTCGGAAATTCGAGAACGAATGTTTAGCTTGGAGGGGGAATATGTTCTGTTCCCGGCGTATATGTACAAGGGGACACTGATACTGCCTTACTAAAGAGAAAGCGTTTGTAGAGACGTTGTAGAACGTTCGCATTCGGATCAAAAGGTCCAAAGTTCGAGCCTTTGTCATGTCAGAACATTCAGAACTGTTTCATTTATCAAACCGGTGAAATAAATCAATTCTAGGGATAGAAATGAGCACATTTCAGGATTTTGCCATGCCTTTTTGCGTTGCGTGTAACTACACTGGGATAATTTAACTTTGTACATATTATTCTTGATCATTTATCAAGATCAAGGGACAAGTTCTTATAAAGCTTCCAGCATAACTTTGGACCGTCCGCACACGAACAATGTGTTTGTTTGGATGGTTCTTATAAAGCTTCCAGCATAACTTTGGACCGTCCGCACACGACCAATGTGTTTGTTTGGATGGTGAATAACGCCGCTTCTAACATGTTTTAGTTGATTCATCGCGTTTCCTGGATATGTTACCAGTTCTACTGGTCCATTTATCCTGACACCAGTGAGTCAGTCGTAATGCGTACCCCACACTCCCGAACGCCACTGAGGGAAGCTTTTACTACCATTTTAAAGTATTTGGTATGACCCGGCTAGGAATCATACCAACAGTCATCCACACCCAAAGCGAACGCTCTACCACTACACCATCGAGGCAAAGGAACACAGACGGCCAAATTGTATCATAAACTCTTAGATTATGTTTAAGTGGCGCCATTTCGATAACAACAATTGGTCCCCGAATCTCTTTTCCTAGCATTACCGATTTTTACAAATTAAACAAAAAGTGAGAAACCCGAAGAAATGCGTAACACATCAATATCTCATTTTGTGACAGATTTTGGGACAGTGACCATTAACATTTTCAATCCTGAATCGTTTAAAGTGGATTTGTCCAGCTTGTATATAATATTATATAATAGGAACATTAAGATAAAACTGTTGCCTTTAGCAGCAAACAGTATAGGGCCTGGTCAGACTGCGTTGATGGACAAGCTGGCCTGGCTCTATACTGTACTCACAGTCTCCACACAAATGGTTCGAGCAGTCAAAGGTAAAAAACGGCCATCTTTGGTAATTACCATTCGTGTGTTGTCGCTTTTCAATGGTATCCGTAACAAATCAACTCAAAAGTACAGTTTATTCAGACATTGAGTTCATGAGAGTGTCAAGTGGAAGTGTCACAGTTCCACTATCATTTAGATACCGCGTTATTAACCCTTTCCCTCACACAACAAATGAGTCGTCCCGCGAGAAAACCAAAATTATGGCCTCTGCGTAATGTATCGACGCATATCAGACTGCGCAGTTCGCGCAGACTGATCCGGGACGATACATTCCGTCTCAGGGGGATAGAGGTATAGAGGAATTATTCATAAAACAGAAAATACAAAGGAGGCGAAAAGTGTCTATCCGGGTAAGCCTGCGCAGTCCACAGTGTTGGTTTTCTCGCGTAACGGCTCAAATATGCAGCTGACGACTAACACCTATTTTAGCAAAATTATGATAATAAAAAAACCGGATGTTTAATTACTGAAAATAGTTAAAAACACCGTGGCAAAATTAGAAATGTCTCAGTATGTTCAATTCCTTCTTTTGCCACAATGTTTTCTAAAGTAGTCTGCCACAAAGGCGTCAAGAAGCGACTACATGTGGGAAATGATAACCACGTATCCTTATTCCTCTAACAAGTCTCAACTTCTAAATCATTTTGTTAATCTAACTACATGTATGTGCAATAACAGCCATCGACAACTCAAAATATTTGAGGACAATCACTCTCCATTGGTGCAAAGTGTTACTACATGTAAGACTCGTTTGACTAATATTGTTTCAAAGCGTGTCTGTATGTAGGACTGGTTTGACTTAGATTGGTGCAACGTGTGACTGCATGTATGACCGGTTTGACTGAGATTGGTGTATAGTGTGATTGTATGTAGGATTGGTTTGACTGAGATTGGTGCAAAGTGTGACTGCATGTAGGACTGGTTTGACTGAGATTGTTGCAAAGTGTGACTGCATGTAGAACTGGTTTGACTGAGATTGTTGCAAAGTGTGACTGCATGTATGACCGGTTTGACTGAGATTGTTGCAAAGTGTTACTGCATGTATAACTGGTTTAACTGAGATTGTTGTAAAATGTGACTACATTCTGGACAAGTCATTGTGACTAGCGTCAGTCATCTACCTCCAATCAGCTGAATAGTACACGTGGAAAACTAGCTAGTTAATCGTGGAAGGAGTTGATGTGAACTGAAGGTGCGTAATGCCAGTAAAACACGCAAGTATAATTGGATTATGTAATATAACTCAACTACCATTGAAAACATCGTAAAACTTAAATCAATCAATCACTATTTTACCATATTTTACGAGTATATACATGAGGAAGAAAGCCAGATAAAGAATTTTCACTGATTTGTCAAGGTCAATGTCACTATTTCTAAACATTAGATTTGTGACTTTGTGGTCAACGATGAAAACCTGGTTTCGTAGACTTGCTGCCTTTCTTGATGCCTAGCATGATGATAATCTCGTGCTGCTATTTTACTATAGTGTGGAAGCTATTGCAAGCTAATTGACAGTTTGATTAATTGAATCGTTCAAATGAGTTAAATTTAATTATCACATATGGTGCAGTGATATCCCAGCATTTCCGATGTTTCCAAATTAAATAAAAAGTGAGAAACCCGTAAACAAAATCTAAACAAATCTGAAGTCCGTTTTGAAACAGATTTAAGGAGAGTGGCCATCAGCATTTTTAATCCTGAATCGTTAAAAATAGACTTGTCAAGCCTTCGTTTTAAATAGTCCCTATCAAATTCTAGAAATACCAAGATAAAACTGTTGCGTTCAGCAGCAAACAGTATAGCGCCTGGTCCGACGGCGTCGATGGGGATGCAGGCCTGACTCTATAATGTAGGCACAATCTCCACACAATTAGTTCGAGCAGACAAAGGGTAAGACGGCCATGTTTGGCAATTATCATTAGTGTGTTCTCGCTTTCCAATGGTATCTGTTACAAATCAGCTCAAAAGAACAGTTTAATCAGAAATTCAGTTGACGGGAGTGTCAAGACGAAGTGTCACAGTTTCATTATCCCTTGTAAACCGCGTCATTAATCCGTTCCCAAATACAACACATCTGAAGATGACGACTAACTCATATCATAGCAAAAATATTGAAAACCTAAAACCGAAAGTTTAATTACTGAAAAAGTTGAAAACACCGTGGCAAAAGGAGAAAATGATCATTAGGAGCAATTTATTCTTTGAAACAATGTTTTCAAAATGAGCTTGCTACAGAGGCGTCAACATGCGGATAAAGATTACCACACATCCTTTTACCTACAATTATCATTTGTGTGTTCTGGTTTTCCGTTGGTATCTGTTACAACTCAGCTCAAAAGTACAGTTCAACCAGACATTCAGTTGACGGGAGTGTCAAGACGAAGCGTCGAAGTTCCATTATCCCTTATAAATCGCGATATTAATCCTTTCTCAAATACAACACATCTGAAGATGACGACTAACTCATATCTTGGCAAAAATATGGAAAACCTAAACAAAAGAAAGTTTAATTACTGAAAACTGTTGAAAACACCGTGGCAAAAGGAGAAAATGCTCATTATGAGCAATTTCTTTTTTACCACGATGTGTTCAAATTGCGACTTCTACAGAGGCGTGAACATGCGGAAAAACCTTACCACATATCCTTTTACCTCTAACAAGTCTCAACCTCTAATGTATTTTGTTATTCTAACTATCTGAATTAACAGCCATCGGCAACTCACAATCTTTGAAGACAAACACTCTGAAGACATTTACTTTGTGCTGATGTATTCCTTGATCCTTCCTTTTATATTGGACATCCGGGAGATTAGTTGGCAGAGACGCGGTTTGTTGATCCAGGGTTTGTTAATTCGATCCTCATCTCGGCCAACATTTTGTTGACGTTTTCCAATAGCCAATGCGGCATGCGTCATTTGGCTTCCGCCAATGGGCTTATTATATGCATGGAAAAGCAGCCAGTTGCTCTGACCGACAGTTTGTTATGTGGAGTTCTGATGTGCGGAAGCCAGGAAACACATGGGTATGTGAACTGGCCTTCTTGATATGAGTGAAATATTGTTGATTATGGCGTTAAACCCCAATCAATCAATCAATCAGTTCGATTACCCATTTCCGCTCGTCATATATGTAACGATGTGATAATCGATGATGTTATCTGACTGATTTCGTTTTACTAAAATAGAGGAATCCCCATGATTAATACGTGTCCAGGTATGATATACAGGCCTTGATCTAATAGCAGAAATGCGGAATACATAGACTGTATTGGAGTAAAATAAAGACACCAGGCTCATAAGCCAACATTAAATAATGCGAATCATATTTTGAGCCGAATTATGAGAAAACCAACATTGTGGACTCTGCGTAAAGTATAGACCCTGATCAGCCTAAGCATGCCGCGCAGGCTAACCCGGACAGACAATGTTCGCATTCTGTGGATTTTCTGTTTCAGGAATCCTTACTCTATACCTCTCTCCCCCTGAGACGGAATGTGTCGGCCGGATCAGTCTGCGCGGACAGCGCAGGCTGATCTGGTCGATACATTACGCAGATATATTGATATGAGCCGTCTCGCGAGAAAACCAACATTGTGGACTCTGCGTAAAGTATCCACCCGGATCAGCCTAAGCATGCCGCGCAGGCTAACCCGGACAGACACTTTTATCCTCCTGTGGATTTTCTGTTTCAGGAATCACTACGATATATCATCTCTCCCAGAGACGGAATGTGTCGGCCCGGATTAGACTAAGTATACCGCACAGGCTAACCCGGAGAGAAACGTTTCTCTTCCTGTGGATTTTCTGTTTGATAATCACTTCCTCTATACCCTATCTCAAAGAGACGCAAAGTGTCGGCCCGAAAAAGCCTTCGCGGACTGCGCAGGCTGATATAGGTCAATACATCACACAGAGTCCATAATGTTGGTTTTCAAGTTGAAAGGCTCATGTATAAGGATAAATGTTTTAGGACCAGGTCGTAGGAGAACATGTCTTCAAACACTTCACAATTTATGGCGAATTCAACCATACACTTGTTTATTCATCAGTTTTTCAGTTATAATTTGTGCTATCAAGAGACCTTAAGAATTGTGGTACTGCAAGAAGACAAACACAACGAAGGAAGGTGGGCTGGTTCTACGCTGTTTGCAAATAGTGGAGCACGGTTTCCGTGGAATGTGGTTCTTACAAGTAACAAATGTATATATTTTGTATCTTACATCTACTTATTGACGCCGCGTGGGAGCGCGGCGTCAGTATGGGATAGGTTTTAATTTTGTACCATGGGGTGACGTAATCGAAAAGGGAGAAACCAATGTTATTATTGTTAAAAAAACCTCTGTTGTTTGATTGAAAAAAAAAACCTTTATGAATCAATAAATTGTATTAACTGATTTAAGAAACAACAAGATACAAAATACGTTTGTCTTCTACCGTTATTACAAAACTTTATACACATTTAATTTGTATTTAATAACTTTTCCCCAACTGTCTAGGCTACGCTGTTTTTGATTGTTTGGTTTACGGCCCTGACCCAATTCATCAAAGCTCAGAGAAAAAGTTCACTTTTCCCAAACTTTCTAGGCTACGCGTTTTTAATTGTTTAGTTTACGGGCCCAAAATTCGCCGGATGTTTTTGCCTATTTATAAAAGTGTGTGAAGTTGGCAGAGCATTAGACGTTAGACATTAGACATTCAAACAAAATATTCGAATGCCTAATTAGACGTTAGACATTCGATTAGACATTCGCTAATTTTGATTATCAAATGTCTAATTAGACATTAGACATTCAATTAGACATTCAGAAAAATCGCAAATGTTAAATATCGAATGTCTAATTCGACATTAGACATTCAATTAGACATTCGCAAATTACAAGATCTATAACCCAAATTCGTCGGAGGTCATTGTACATTCAAAAAACGAATGTCTAATTGGTCAGTTAGACATTAGACATTCGATTAGACATTCGCAAATTAAGGGATTTAGGTACCAAATTCGTCGGAGGTCATTGTACATGCAAAAAACGAATGTCTAATTGGTCAATTAGACATTAGACATTCGATTAGACATTCGCAAATTACAAGATATATAACCCAAATTCGTCGGAGGTCATTGCACATTAAAAAAACGAATGTCTAATTGGTCAGTTAGACATTAGACATTCGATTAGACATTCGCAAAGTAAGGGATTTAGGTACCAAATTCGTCGGAGGTCATTATACATGCAAAAAACGAATGTCTAATTGGTCAGTTAGACATTAGACATTCGATTAGACATTCGCAAATTAAGAGATTTAGGTACCAAATTCGTCAGAGATCAATGTACATTAAAAATAAGAATGTCTAATTGGTCAATTAGACATTAGACATTCGATTAGACATTCGCAAATTAAGAGATTTATGTACCAAATTCATCAGAGATCAATGTACATTAAAAAAACGAATGTCTAATTGATCAGTTAGACATTAGACATTCGATTAGACATTCGCAAATTAAGAGGTTTAGGTACGAAATTTGTCTGAGGTCATTGTACACGCAAAAAACGAATGTCTTATTGGTCAAATAACTTGAACATATTGATAACTCGAACATATCGATATCTCGAACATACCGATGACTCGAACACATCGATATCTCGAATACATTGATAAAACGAATGTTTTTAACTTGAACATTTATTGACAAATCGAACATATCGATATCTCGAAACTTTCGATATCTCGAACTTTCCAATATCTCGAAGTTTCGATATCTCGAACTTTCCGATATCTCGATTATTTTTTTTTTTTTTTTTTTTTTTTTTTTTTTTTTTTTCTTCTCGATATCTCGAACTTTCCAATAACTTTTCGATATCTTTAAAAAAAAAAATCTCGATATCTCGAACTTTATCGGAAATTTCGAGATATCGACAAGTACGAGATATCGACAAGTTCGAGATACCGAAAATTTCGAGATATCGGAAAGTTCGAGATATCGAAAAAAATATGAAAAAAAAAAATTGGTAAGTTCGAGATATCGGAAAGTTCGAGATATCGAAAAAAAAAATCTTTTTCGAAAAGTTCGAGATATCGGAAAGTTCGAGATATCGAAAAAAAAAAAAAAAAAAAAAAAAAAAAAAAAAAAAGATATCAATATGTTCGAACATTTCGATTTCTCGATTATTTTTTTTGATATTTTTTTTTCTCGTTATCTCAGAAATTTGCGATATCGTATTTTTTGTTTATCTATTCCGTTTTTAACTCCACTGGCTGAAAGCCAGTCGAGCTTATGTCATGGGGAATCGTCCGTCCTGCGTTCGTGCGTGCGTGAGTGCGTCCGTGCGTGAGTGCGTACTTACGAGAGTAATCTTGTTGGATAGTGTTTTTTCGTAAACCCCAGCCACCACCCTTATAAGACACTTTGATAAGTGTTTTTTTTTATACAATTGTGTTATGGGTATCTAATTAACATATTATTGCTATTTATTCCGTAAAGGGGGGATAATTACGGAATAAACCATGTGCTTGTTGGGTATACCCAACAAGAGAACATCAAAGGAAAACACCCAACAAACGCCTTTTGGACGTACGTGCGTGCATGCGTGCGTCCGTCCGTCCGTAAACGTTTTGCTTCAAACTGTTTCTCCTACCTAACCACTGGACCAATTAGGATGAAACTTTATAGGAAGTATCCTCTCAATGATTTCTCCTTAGTTCCTCAAACTGTTTGGGATCCATGCAAAATTCTGGTTTCCGAAAGAAAAAACAATGAAGACTTAAAAAATCTTCTCCTCCGTAGGTATCAGGCCGATTTTCAAATAATTGTGTAGTAGTGAAGACTTAAAAAATCTTCTTCTCCTCCGTAGGTATCAGGCCGATTTTCAAATAATTGTGTAGAAATGTTGCTTGGGTGACCTTCTTTCCTATTTTTTCGAGCCAAGTTGATTGGTCGAAAACTATGGCCGCCAGAGGGCAGAGCTATTTTTGCCTTATAATATGGTTATATTGAAAACTTAAAAAATCTTTTATATATATATATATGACCCTCTATCAGATTCCTTCAAGCCATGTTGATTGGTAAAAAACATGGCAACCAGGGCGCGGGGCTGTTTGAAGATTTAATTGGCAGTGGAGCGATACTGGCCCTCTTGGGCCTCTTGTTGTTATCATACTTCTGATAAACACGAAGGAGAATATACTTCACCCTCTCCTTCCAAAGCTTGTGTCACACTTAATTTATAACTAGAGACATTACATGTTAATATTTAAGCACCTATGTGATGTTTTTTTTATCTAATTGATCTAGTTAGAGCAGATTTGAAACCGTGTATTGGTAAAAAATTAAGAAACTTCATGTTGTATGGTAACCTTTTATTATAGGCTATGGTAGCCAGGTGAGCAATATAGGCACATCTTGGCCTTTTTGGTTATGATAAGGGACATTTGGCCTTCTTGTTCGAAATATTTACATCCTGTCTGTTTTCACACGTTATTTAAATGTACTGAACTACATCTGCTTCCTTTAAGTCATGCTTCAAAATCATGCGCGGCGTCCTTTGATGCTCTGCATCAAAATTCGTCTTGTCTCATATTGGAGAAGGTGCGTCCCCCCTCCGCTGGAAATACGGAAGCAATTTTCTGGGACAATAAATAATTTTATTCCGATAGTAAACCATTAAAAAATCAACATAAAGTGTTTTATAGCAGGGATATATCTGTAATAAATCTGATCCGGTGACTTGTATTGACATCTATAAATAGAGCTCACCGATACCATTAAGTCACGAACACACTCTTATCAGTCCAGTTAATAAAACTGTATTTAGGGTGTGATTGAGTGTTTGGCAACAGTTTTGTACTGTTTACGAATTGACCTTTGTTGCGACTGGGTCCCAATAAATATAACAACTTCTTTGACACAAGTCCTTCATAGAATGTGTATCTCTCTAATCGTTCTCTGATACAGACGACCTTTGTATACCTATTTGCATTTTCGAAAAGAAAAATATTCAAATTGAGTACAGTTATTCTTAAATATGAAGATATATTTTATCTTTGATTTAATATAACTTTACTAATTACGATTTTTTTTATCATATTTCATCATATTATGTTTTAAAGTAGATATTCTTCACATAGAACCGAGTTTGTTTTTGATCAATTATTGCTTATGTATAGACTATACAGCCGTACTGCATCGACTTGTTCTAAATCGTCCTTTATTTTGAAGATACAACATTAAGTCGGTAAATATTTTATTATAGTGACATGTGTATGTACATCAACAAAACAATAGTACACAATGTAGTAATTAACACCCTACCCGAAGGGTCTATAAGTCACTTTCAAAAGAAATATAATTAAGATAAAAAGAATAATAATATGGAAAACGTGTTGTTTTGGTATCTTTCTACTTCATAACGACACTATTAGATGATAGACAGACATGGTCTTTACCATTCGAAAACATCCATTCTAAAGACTATTTCTCTAAAAGACAAAAAAGGTAGATCTATATTAAAGTCGATATAAGTAGGTATAATTATGAATGAGATATCGTCACCCAAAACAGATCTAACCTCAACTGTAACATTTTCACACTGTGTCTAAATAATAAACAAGAATACCATTGATTGAACAGTGATACTAAGCATAGATAGGTATTGCCCTGTTGTCGTTGATTAATTGATTGAATAGTGATACTAAACATAGATAAGTATTGCCCTATTGTCGTTGATTAATTGATTGAACAGTGATACTAAACATAGATAAGTATTGCCCTGTTGTCGTTGATTAATTGATTGAATAGTGATACTAAACATAGATAGGTATTGTCCTGTTGTCGTTGATTAATTGATTGAATAGTGATACTGAACATAGATAAGTATTGCCCTGTTGTCGTTGATTAATTGATTGAACAGTGATACTAAACATAGATAAGTATTGCCCTGTTGTCGTTGATTAATTGATTGAATATGGATACTAAACATAGATAGGTATTGTCCTGTTGTCGTTGATTAGTTGATTGAACAGTGATACTAAACATAGATAGGTATTGCCCTGTTGTCGTTGATTAATTGATTGATTAATGATACTAAACATAGATAGGTATTGCCCCGTTGTCGTTGATTAATTGATTGAAAAGTGATACTAAACATAGATAAGTATTGCCCTGTTGTCGTTGATTAATTGATTGAATAGGGATACTTAACATAGATAAGTATTGCCCTGTTGTCGTTGATTAATTGATTGGACAGTGATACTAAACATATATAAGTATTGCCCTGTTGCCGTTGATTAATTGATTGAACAGTGATACTAAACATAGATAAGTATTGCCCTGTTGTCGTTGATTAATTGATTGAATAGGGATACTAAACATAGATAAGTATTGCCCTGTTGTCGTTGATTAATTGATTGAACAGTGATACTAAAAATAGATAAGTATTGCCCTGTTGTCGTTGATTAATAAATTGAACAGTGATACTAAACAAAGATAGGTATTGCCCTGTTGTCGTTGATTATTGATTGAACAGTGATACTAAACATAGATAGGTATTGCCCTGTTGTCGTTGATTAATTGATTGAACAGTGATACTAAACATATATAAGTATTGCCCTGTTGTCGTTGATTAATTGATTGAACAGTGATACTAAACATAGATAGGTATTGCCCTGTTGTCTTTGATTAATTGATTGAACAGTGATACTAAACATATATAAGTATTGCCCTGTTGTCGTTGATAAATTGATTGAATAGTGATACTAAACATATATAAGTATTGCTCTGTTGTGATTAATTAATTGCACAGTGATACTAAACATAGATAAGTATTGCCCTGTTGTCGTTGATTAATTGATTGAACAGTGATACTAAACATGGATAGGTATTGCCCTGTTGTCGTTGATTAATTGATTGTTGGGAGTGTAACGTAATTTTCACATTTATTTAGTCATATCACGGCTCCCAGTTCAACTACATGTATGTATGTGTTTCCAGGCTTTCTCCCACCAGTACTCCACATAACATACTTTCCAAGCAACTGGTTGCTTTTCCACATAGATTGTTAGCCCGTTGGTGGAAGAAGAATGACGCTGATCACAGTGATTTTTATCAAGAGTCAGAAAGAGGGTTGGCCGAGCTGGGGTTGGAATTCACAAGCCCTTAATTGACAGCCGACTGAGCTACCGGGGATCGGCTCAGTCTCATTCAATGATTATGATTGTTTTGTTTTTCTTACCCTCACCTTTCGGCATAAAGCCATTTGGCGTGCAGCTATATGCTTTCTCTCTCTAATTATTTTTTATTTCGGCGGTAGACCATATTTTGTTCTTTTTTCATTTTTGTTATTATATATTATTGACTTTTGATATTGTTTGATTTCTTTTCATTATTACATATCCCGCTTTCTGTTTATATATATATTGTTGTGTGTAGGTATATAAGTGTGTGTAAGTAAAACGCAAGTAAAAAAATATGATTGCAAAAAAAAAACACTGCCTAACAGTTCTACACAACGGCACCCCTGATTGGCCGAATTTCAATCCGCTTTTCTGGTCAAGCTCGACTTTCACGAACGAATCTCCGAGAAACACAAGTTGACCAAACCTAGCGTCCAGCCAATCACATGTCCCGTTGTACAGGTACGTGTTTTCCCTTTAACCCATAACAATGAAAAAACATAATTCTGACGAAGAATAAAATAACTTGATACAATTTTTGAATAAAAAATATTTTGTAGAAAAAAACCACTACCGAACATATTTTCGCAACGGAGCCTCTGATTGGGCGATTTTCAATCCGGTTGTTTTAATCAAACTCAATCCCCAACACACTATCAGCTATGGTTGTGCCTCGGAAACCGAGCAAGATCAAATTGTGTGGCCCGTCAATCGTTGGCCCCGTCGCGAGGTTGCTATATTTGTTAACGTTGATATAGCACAGTGTGGTTAAAACATTCATGATAAAAGCGTTAAACATAATTTATGTAGACCTGATGCTGGGCCTCCAGCAGTCCGGACATGCTATAGCAACAAACTACCCTTTCATCAGGGATCGTAAAAACAAATAGTTATATAACATATCCATTGTTACATGATAAGAACAAGTTCGAGGCTTGGTTGCAACACTGGCTCCTATTTTAATATGGGCTCCCCATCATACCGGGTCCAACAAGCCAGCCGCCCCAGGGATTCAGCAGCGGTGCCTCACTACACACTTATCCACGTGTGCACCCCAAACAGAGCATGTCGGGGAGGACATCTTTCGTAAATAACCCAGATATCACCATCCCCCCGACACGCAATGAAAGACGGGGACTTACACCCATATGCAGCAAGCCATACGCCACAAACTCCCTCCCTTTGGACAGTCCAGCCCGTCGTCCCACAACAAAAGAACATGTCACTGCAAATCGCAGGAGTATTTTTTAAAACACATGAAAGGATGATTCGGGAGCCCATTTGTTTTTATCCCATTTGGTACCGGCTAGGGCATAAAACAGTGCACATTGAAGGTAAAAACTAATAAACTTAAATGCAACCTACATACGGTCTCATTCAAGGATACACACTGTCCTATACATAAATGTACACTGCACACACACATCAAGACAAGTACTATACAAGGCCATTTAAACAAGACATAAAGGTGACTTTTTATATAAGCTTATCACACAATCATTGCATTTATTATTTACACCATAAAGGCAAGAATCAGTCGCTAATCTAAATTGAATTTAAATGGAAAATACAACACAGGTATTTTATAAGACCCAAAGCAAAAGAAAGGCCACTAAAGTAGAAGTTATCCCCCTAGATCAGATCAAGAAGGGACTAATTAGCAGTTGATTCTTGCTAGGATTAAAATTGCTGAAATAAAATACATGTAAGAAAATATGACATTATTTACAAAGATAAGGTAGACAAAACTATTTCGATTCGACCACAGATAAATCTGTTTTCAAGGAAAACTACTTGAACAGACGGAGTCTTTGCTAAACAGTTTTCTATTTGAGTGCATTTGAACGCGGATCTGGTAGTAATTGAACACACGTCTGTAAAAGGACTGGAGCCTAAAGGTCACACTACACCAAATACAATCCTTCTTTGTTTCCATGTAAATTAACCGGTTTCAACCCTCAATTGTCCCAATTGCTAAGTGTTGCTGGTGAAGGTATACACTCATTTCTTCGCAAACAAATGTCTTCTAGAGACTATTTAGATCGGCATGGCCGAGGATGTATTTGGTGTCATTTGACATATAGGCGAGATAACAACATTTGAACTGCGCTCCAGGAAAAAGCTCCACATATCAAATAACTTTTATGATGACAATGTTCCTACTTTGCATTAATAAATAAAAGCAAATATTGTGTTAAAATTTATAAAAGGAACATGTCGGCAGAGATATTCTTTCTCGAATTTATATTCCATGAAAACTGTTTAAAATGCCTCATGTTTGTTTGCGACATAGCAACTGTTCTATTTCCAGCATAGTTCTAAATCAAATCCAGATCAACACCGTTCTCTTGATACGAAGGTACAACTGTACCTCCTGTACCATCATGCAGCTATGTATTAACCCTTTTCCAAACACAACACATTTTCAGCAGACGACGCTGAAAACATACAGGTTAGTACGTGTAAAAGGAGAAAATGCTAACCACGACCAAAATGTATAATTTTTTCCAGTGTTTCCAAACGTCGTCTACTGCAAATGCGTCCTTATGCGTCTGCATGTGGGAACAGCTCCGTAAACATCTAGGGGACGTCTTGCGTGATTTAATTAATATTAGCCAGAGGCTTGTGTCGCAATCGATGAGAAATATAACAGTTAACCAAAATTAACATTTCCATACACATATGTTGGTGTATGCTGCTTAATACTAAAATGATAAAACTCAATCCACACCATTAGCACAATACAAGAATCATCATACGGAAAAAAGCTATTGACAGACTCAGGACCAACAGTTTTTCCGACGAACTTAAAGAGCTTTGACCGCCGTGTTGAGATTCAGTTGTTGTTGTTGTTGTGGGTGTGACCTCTGTTGGAAGGACGTCGATAATCTTCAACCTTCCTGTTGTGGTTTTACCAATCCATACGTCGTTTGTTTCGTACTTGCAAACCTGTTTGTAGCATATATCGGCTTCAACTCGCCAAACACCCTGGAATTATTCCGGAAACGTGCATTCATTAACATGTTCAAGGTCAAATTACGCTAAATACATCCGCTGACTTGCTGATCTACAGTACTATAGTCCCTAAAGAAACCTTTTGTTTGCGTAGAAATGAGTGTATACCATCACCAGAATGTATTAAATATATAACATTGAGTTTAAATGCATTGTGAATGTGTATATGATGCACTGACAATGATTGATTTGAACACTTTAAGTATTTTGACCTTGTTTGAAAGTGAAAGTCGAGAATGCTAAACACCGGATTTGTCCGGGCCCGATTTCGTCCAAAATGACGGTTACCATTTTTGCCTGGTGAGTTCTTTCTTGCATAATGCATGACCCCATCTTTTCTTTAGATTATTGTAAAGCTAGGAGGTAACTCTTTTCAATGATATATGGTGTTCTACATGAGAAACGCTTAGAAAGTGTGTCAGTTGAGGACTGAAACTGGTCGATTTACATGGAAACAAAGAAGGATTTGTTTTGGTGTATTGTAACCTCAACATTATTTCAATTAAATCACGGTGACAGTTCACTTATTCATTATCCCTGGGTAAACAAACTGGTACTAGGCTAGATAATGTGCCTTGCCCAAGGACACTCCACCATAACCGTTGCGCCGCTACTGTGGATCGAACCAGGACGCCCGTGTCCAAATCCCTGACGCTTACCAATCGGCCATGTCGGACTGCTCACACAAAATGTCAACAGAAGAATTCGCCGAGACATAAATGTTAGTAAATATATACATTATCCGAAAAATTTGCTATACAGATAAAAAAACAAACAAGCAAGTCATATTCGGAGGTTTGACACAATACGACAAACATTTGGCATCTTAATATCAATTATTTGTCAGGCAAATTAAATATGAGTTCTGTTCAAGGATAACCAATCATAAGTTATTGGAGACCAAGGCAGTTCAAAACTAAACCAAATATCCGCGCAATCTGATCAGAATCTACACCCTCGTCAATTTGGTCATATAAGTTATATAAATAGATAAGAGATACGAAGGGATGGATACACCGAATGATCTTTCTACATTTGTGACAACTAACCCATAGTTCGGGACCCTGGGGAACGACTATCAACAGTGCTTACATCAGTCAATGTCGTCGACTTTACTCTGTCTTTATCAAACTGTGTGTAGCATGTAGGACATAAACTATTTTAGAGCAAAAGGTAATTTTGAATTTTTTGCAAACAATGAAGATTCAGGTGAGTCAGCTAAAAAACCTCATATTACACACAAAAGGAGTTGCCGAGTTTTGAAAATAGAAGAGTCTATTTTAAGAAATTCGGAGCTGAAAGAGTCAAACTATAATTGGAAAACGATTTTGTAAATGTAAGGTTTAGTCTTAATTCTCGTGGAGACCAATATAGGTATGAACTGAACGCTTTTCAATTATACATATCAATAATCTATTTTAAAAAAAGTAAATTTATTAAACATGTAATAGTTTGTAAAGAAATGTCAATGGTGATTATACCGATTACATGCGTTCAACAAAATAAGGGTTCAATGGTGTAGCTACACCTGGTAAGGTTCCGAGAGGGCCATTCAAAGGCCTATATAGCATAGTAGTATGGATCGCCTTTACTGTCTTAGTATGTTGTATTGTATTATATGCAGTACATTTTCATGTATACGAGGCACATGTTTCATTTGACATGGTACATTTTGCATGAAATGCAGTGCCTTTTATGTTATAAGATAAGAAATTGTTTATTAAAGTGACATGTGTGAAACATATTATGATTAACAGTATTATATAAAAAACAAAAATGATCACACCCGGCCCTTTGGGCCTATAAGTCACCTATATGTGTATACGTATATACATATTTACATATAATGAGATAAAGTCATAACACATCATATTAGTTATATATGGTGGTTATTTAATAATATGCAGTGTAAAAGTGTGTAGATACAGTAGAATAACCATTATATGGTATGCAAATAGCATCATACGCAATGCAAGCAACATTATATGCAGTTCAAATGACGAAACATGCGGTGGTATTTTAATTATACGCAGTAGTTTTACCATTATATGCGATATATATATAATGAATCATTTCCGGAAATTACCAGGTATAATAGTTCATTTTAAAAAAATCTATAAATAGAAGTGTATACATAATGTAATCTATGTAGACGCTTTTTGAGGTCTGAAGCAGACAACAAATTGCTTATCTGGAGAAGTTTCTCCATTTCCATCAATGATTTCAACTCTCTTCAATAATTATACTTTCATTCATAAAGATGTTCTATAGTTCTGCCTTAACGTCATCTGATGCATATTTGTTTTATGTGGGAAAGGATTTAAAAATTAATTTGAAAAACATTTAAGGTTACAACATTATAGTAAAACTACTTTTAATTCCTCAGCAGAATGTGGAAAAAAAAAAGGGAAAAAGAGGTTTTTATTATATATTTGAGCAGGAACACTATATTACAATATACATGTAATATAGTGTCCCTGCTTTGAATTTGTCTTTGGGAAAAGGTACAACCCAGTGGTATAGTAGTAGAGTGTCCGCCTCGGGTGCGGAAGGTCGCGGGTTCGATCTCCGGTTGGGTCATACCAAATACTTTATAAAAATAGTATTGATGGCTGCCCTTCTTGGCGTTAAGGGTTGCGGGGTTAGCATTACGACAGACTGGCTGGTGCCAGAATAAATGGACAAGTAGTACTGGTAACTTACCAAGGAAACGCCGTGATATAAATGAAACATTGTTGAAAGCGGCGTAAAACACCAAACAATCATTTTAGCCACATTAGGTTCAAATCAGCCTGTTAATTGCTCTGTCTTATCAGATTATTCACAAGTTTTATCAGATTATGCACAAATTGACAGAAGCTTCTAACAAGTAGATGTAAGTACATGTAATATTGAGACTGTATATTGTGATCAGGCTGCGAATGAACAGACTGATCTGGTTCTACAATATTCTCAAAGGGGGATTTGTTCCTGTAAATGAGCAGTTTTCTTAGAGGAGTCCGGTTGCTCAGTCGGTAGCGACGACGGCTGTTAATCCAGGGGTTGTGAGTTCAAACCCCAGCTCTTCCAACATTCTTTCCGACGTTTGACAAAATTCATTGATCTTCCACCAATCGGCTAACAGTATATGTTTAAAAGCAGCCAGTTGCGTGGAAAGTGTGTTGTGAGAAAGCCAGGAGACAAATGAGTAGCCGCCGTGTTATGACCATTTGATGAAAACGGCGAAAAATCCCAATTTATCGATTAATTCTAAGAGGAATTAAAACCCTTTCCCATAAGCAGATGCTTTCTCGCGTGTCTACTAGAGCAGAAATTATTGCAGATTTCAGTCCCACTGCCCCACGTGTATTCAGAACATGTGACACTTCTATTTATAGATTGTTCGGCGATCTATCTGTCATACTCGGAATTTCCGGAAATAATTCCGTTGAACTTATGTGGCAAATGGAAACAAAATCTCAATATGAGCAATTTGTCCTTTTGCCATACTGATTTCAAGAGTTGTCTACTTCAGACCTTAAAGTGCGTCTGTATCGGCGACATTCTGCACCTCGTATATTCTGAAAATGTGTTCACTTATATTATAGATTGTTTTAAAATGGTCTAGACAGTGTTAATGTTAATCTCTATCTGACTAACTCGGTATTTTACGAAAATTACCGGAGAATGCAGGAAAGTATGATCATCCACAATGAAAATGCACCGCATATAAAGCTTAAACTACTGCAAATAATCAAAACAGCACCTCATGTATCTACAAACTGACTGCATATACTGGTGTTTGTATTGCATATGACGCTGTTTGCATACCATATAATGGTTATTCTACTGTATCTACACACTTTTACACTGCATATTATTAAATAACCACAATATATAAGAAAAAAGGCACTGAATATCATGCAAAATGTACCATGTCAATTGAAATGTGTACCTCGTATACATGAAAATATACTGCGTATAAAACAATACAACATACTAAGACAGTAAAGGCGTTCCATAATAGTAGTGTTGATTCTACCCAGTGGCGGTTAGGTTGTCGGAATTAAGACTGTTGTCAGTGTTTCGCCTGTGACAGGAAAATACTCACTACCTAGTGTATCTCATTAAACACCTCTCAACACTTCTCTTGGGTTTGATTTCAATTCAGGGCCGAGCCCCGGTAGCACAGTCGGTAGCGATGCGGGCTGTCAATCCAGGGGTTAATAGTTCGAAACCAAGCTCGGCCAATATTCTTTCCGACGTTTAACAAAAGTCACTGTTAAATGCGTCATTCGTCTTTCATCAATGCTCTGAAAGATGTTTGTTTTGAGTACTGGTGTGAGAAGCCAGTAAACGCATGAGTAGGTGAACTGGCCGCCGTGATATGACTGAAAAATTGATGGAAACGGCGTTAAACCATATTGAATAAATGAAATGTTAGTTCATGCAAACGGGAGTTCATTTTCGATGTCTTTGGAGTTTCGTCGTATTAAAATGAGCCATCCGCGAGAAAACTAACATTGTGGACTCTGCATAAAGTATCGACCCGGATGAGCAGGCTAACCCGGATAGACACTTTTTGCCTCCTGTGGATTTTATGTTTCAGGAATCATTACTCTATACATTATGTCCCACTGAGACGGAATGTGTCGGCCCGGATCAGTCTGCACAGACTTCCCAGGCTGATCTGGGTCGATAAATTACGCAGATGTCATCATATTGGTTTTCTCTCGGGACGGCTGATATGTTCTTTACTTACCTCGTGAAAGCTCACTGAATTGCGACGAAATGTTACTTTGGGTGGTAATTGTATAGGAATTATTGTGTCGAAATCTGAAGAAAAAGAAAACAATCCACGACATTTTATATCAACACTTCCTATGTATGGAAATGTGTGGTTACCGTTAATTTCCTCCTTGTTCAACTGTATACAATTCAAGTGTTGTTATTCTAATGGCGAACCGCTATGTTATTACATTAAAGCTTTCCCATTTACAAACAATCTGCAGCAGATAACTATGAAACTATCTGTGATGTTTTTTTTGTTTCTTTTATCTTTACACGAAAGTGTAATTATTGAATTAAGTTAGAGAACATTTCTCCTTTTGTCACAATATTTTCAAAATTCGTTTGTTGCAGAGGGGTCAACATGCGCCTGTCTGTTGGGAAGGGTTAACGATACTCAATTTTGTGGGAAGAAATACAATTTACCTTGATTGACTAATTTTAAACACTATGAGAGCGGTTCCACGAAAAAACTAACTTGGACTGTGCGTAAAGTATCGACCCAGATCAGCCTAAGTATGGCGCGCAGGATAACGCGGACAGACACTTTTCGCCTCCTGTGGATTTTCTATTTCAAGAATCATTACTCTAGACTTCTTTCCTCCTGAGACAGAATGTGTCGACCCGGATTAGCCTGCGCGGACTGCGTCTATATATTACGCACAGTCCATACTGTTTGTTTTCTCGAGGAACGGCTCATATACGCTTCACATAAACACACCATCGGAGGGTTTTAATTTCAGGAAGGGCATTAATCCCTTTACCTTTCCCATATACAGACGCTGACTGACGCACGTGCAGCATAAGTTTTTTGATAACATTTATTTACCATGAAATATACGAGGTTTTAATAACACGCGAGAAATGTACATCTGTGTAGTTTTTTTGTGGTCCCAAATTTCCGCTACATTAAATAGCATCGGTTACTCCTTCTTCTTGACTCCTACCAACATAGAGGCGCTTTCGAACGCTTTTGTAGTAGACGACTATTAAACACACGGCGAGAAAAGGCGAAACTGCTCCACACTGTTGATTTTCTCGTGGGACGGCTCATATAAAGCAAGTCTAATTTGCACATACCTTCAAACATAGAAATCAGTTTCTTCTGCATCTCTCCAACAGCTACGATATTGATAAGATCCTGTAACTCTGGGTCCTGAAATAACAGAAGAGAAGAGAACAGATTTTTTTTTTCAACTCATGCATGAACACCTCATGGTTGATATACACACATATAAAAGTCATATAAAAATGGTTAAGGCATTAACATTATTATCGGTCAGACATAGGGTTAAACTAAAAACGAGAGACCGTTTGGACTAAGTACTCCCGATCAATTTGTTTCTGGTTATTCAATTTCTTTCATCTTTCTATAGTTTGTCTTGACGCAATAAACTAGTAGGTAACGCCGATGGCTTGTAATCCGGGGGTGGTAAGTTCAAACCTCGACTCGGTCATAAAGTATTTACGATGATTGACAAAAGCCAATATGACTATCATCATTCGTCGTATCAACCAGTATACTTTATATGGGGAAGTAACCAGTGCGAGGGCTTTGGCGTGAAACGGTTGTGACTAAAAACCTATTTTGAAAACCCTTGTTTAGGCGTAATTTTGACAAAGACAAAGTGATTTAACGCTTTTGAAGACTTGAAGGCGAGGTGATTAATCTTTATAAAACAATACTAATTTTAGTTACAACCGTTTCACGTTAAGCCCTTAAGTTGCTCGGAAAGAGTTGTGTGGATAGTGTACGTGTGCGGTAATACAATCACACGTTCCGTGAACTGACTGCAATGATATAACTGAAATAACGATGAAAACCGCGTTAACTCTTTCCCCTCACATAGACGCTTTCTGACGCCTCTACAGCAGACGGCTTTTTGAAAACATAGTGACAAAAGAAGAAATTGCTCAAAACGAACAATTTCTCCTTTTGCCACAATGTTTTCAAATTTTAGTCATAGGTTATCCATTCAATTATAGAGATTTTCTACTTTTTGACAAAATATGTTCAAAGTCCTCTGCTGCAGAATTGTCGTATGAGAGAAAGTGCTAAACAAAATGTACATACCAGTACAGTATAAACAAAATGTACATACCAGTACAGTATATACAGTATATAACAAAATGTACATACCAGTACAGTATATTGGTTAAGCACTTGAGTAGGAGAATAGACTTCGTTCCCTTTTAATCATTTTAAGGAATTCAAAGATATACTGGCGCTTTCGAATTTTGCCCGCTCCGGGTTACGAATATAACAATAGGACCACAGCGACGATTTCACGAAAAAGCAAGACGATTATATTAGTAATTTTCCTAGAAAAAATTTGTGTTATAAATAACTGAAATTAGTTGTGTATAATATACATGGCACACATATGTTGCTTGTTTATATTTTTTTGTATTGCGTTCTGCAGACATATACAATTTGGAAAGGTCGACACTTTTCTATTAAGTAACCTGTTAATATTAGGATTTCGTTTGTCGTCGAAACCAAATGTTATGCATTGATATTAACCCATGTATTGCTGTTTATACGTCGAGGAGTGGTCAAGTGGCCTGGGACTGTCTGCTTTGAATTAGCACTCTCCCGATGACACGGATCAAGAACGTGATAACGTCTTTCAATGACGCTTCGTCATGAAAGATTAAATTCCTACTTATAAATGAAAGTGTATACATGCCTAAATAAAGCGTAAACATATGTCCGGTTCGAACTTACAACTTCGTAAGTACCTAGTTCTGGCATGACTACGACTGAGCAATTACACCGATGTCTCTTATTGTCACGATTCAATTCATGTAACACTTACCCTATCCCACATACATCAAATCTACCGAAGACCACTTTGAAAAGTATATGCAAAGATATAGAAAATATTTATACATGTAAGTATAATTGTCAAATATAGTTGTAAACATTGTTGCAATACAGAAATTGCTCAAAAGTCGCCTACCACGTCAAAATGCGTCTGCAGATGGGGAAGGGTTATACAATCAGAAGTGCATTCAGAGTCATCTAGTACACCGAACGCTCGGGCGTGTGTTAGCTGAATCCACCAATCAAATTACAGGTTTCAAATAGCACTCGCAGGAATGTTGTGAGTGTTACGTATTATGAATGCATCCCCTCGTGTATCTGAAAATAAGGTCGCGGTTATTTATTCTGTGATTGCTCTTCAACTTCAAACTCAATTATGTTATTGCATTACTTTCGCCACGTGTTTATGGCACGTCTTCTACTTACAAGAATCTTCCCTATGTTCGAACTGTCGATCGTAAAAGTTCCCCTGCAAAAGTGAAAATAAAACTAGGTTGTGGATTAACATTTATCCCTTTCCATCATCCAATATATTTGCAGCAGGTGACTTTTAAAACATCTTGGCATACGTATGGAAAATATAATTAACTGAAAGTATGAATGTCAAATAGAGTTGAAAACATAATGAGCAATTTCTTTTGTTTTGTCACAATTCTTTCAAACGTCGTCAACTACAGCTGCACCGAAAGTGTTCAGGTATGTTTGTAAATGTATCAGTTACGAGGAAAGGGTAGTAGTGGCTGCCCTCCTTTGTGCTCAGGGTTGCGGGGTTAGCCGGTAACTTACTTAGGAAACGCCGTGATACAACTGAAACATTGTTGAAAGCGGCGTTTAAACACCAAAACAATCAACCATTTCATAACATAATATTATGCAGCCAATGTACATGTATAAAGGGACACTTAAATACTGCCCTGTTATGGAGCTAGCTTTATATAGCGACGTGGTAGATTGATCGCCTTCGGATCCAAAGGTCCAAAGTTCGAGTCCTGGTAAAGGCGGATTTTAAGGACTGTTACAATGGCGCCCAATAAAGGACTACATAGGGAAAGCCTCGAGAGCGTTTCACAACATATCCGGATTCAGGTAATTCGAGGAAAATTTTCGAATTTGGAGTGGGCAGATGTAGCCAAGGTACATGTATAAGGTGATACTTATACTTCCCTTATACATGTACTTTTACAAATCTAAGATACTTGGTAAGAAGTATGCATTTGGATCAGGTGTTATCTTAACGCATGCGGATATTGATTTTAACATTTTAAGAAAATACGTTAAATACTGCTTTTCCTGGGGGCAGGGTTCAGATTGAAATGAGTTAAAGATATTTAATTGACTTTTACCTGGGGCAAGTTTAATTGAAGCATTTACGACCTTTTACGCATTAAAGATCGAAAACGTTCGTTCTTAAATTATAAATCGCGTTTCCCGATATTTGTGACATTCTGTTCTGAAAAAATCTGGCAGTAACTGCGTTGTTTTAAGTTTAACTAAACAATCTACCGGTACGCACATCATGCAGTATCTTTACGAATTGTTTTAACACATTTAATAACACATAGATAGTACGAACAAGGTTTATGAAACTGGGCCCTGATATGATATTTAATGGTCTGAATACCCGACAATAGCATATGGAAAATTAAATATCAACTTACAACGGTGATTAAAAGACATTCGGGAAAAGGAGAATTTTATCTAATGTTGTATGGTATATCATCGATAGACATTGAAAAGATAAGTATACGTTTTATTGTATCTGGTATTCGATGAAAAACAATCAAACCGGCCTCGAACGTCACAGAAAACCAGCAGATAAAAAAATCAACTCCGAAGTCTCACAAGATATGGAAATAATATAATCTCACAGGACAGGCACATATTGTAACCTGGACTCCAATGTCTCACAAAACAAGCAATTAATGTAAACTCGACTGTAATGTCTCAAAAGACAGGCAAATAATGAAACCTAACCCCAATATCTCACAATACAAACAAATAAAGGAATCTCGACTTCAATGTCTAACTAGACCAGCATACACTATAAAACACTTCCAAAATATCACAAGCAAATGGTCTAATAATGTAACATTGACTGCAATGTCTCAAAGGACTAGTAAATAATGTAACATTGACTTTAATGTCTCACAAGTTAAACAAATAATGTCACAGAAACTAGGACAAATAATGTAACGTCGACTCCAATGTCTCACAAGACATGCACATAATGTAACCTCATAAACACATAATTTGACATCGATTACGAATGTCTCAAAATACAAAACACAATATAGTATCGATAATAATGTCCCTCAAAAGAAGTTAATAATGTCCCATCGATTGCAATGTCTCAATAGAGAAGCACATAATTACATCGACTACAATGTCTCAAAAGACAGGCAAATAATGTAACATCGCCTGCAATGCCTCACACGATAAGCAAATTATGTAATCTCGACTCCGATCTCTCAAAAGACAAGCAAATAATGTTATCTCGACTCCCATGACAAGACAAGAACACAATATAACATCGACTCCAATGTCTCACACGACAAGCAAATGACCTAACCGTGTATGCAATGTCTCACGAGAAAATCAAATCAGGTAAAACTGACTTCAATGTCTCACAAGACAATGAGATAATTTTGCCCTGACTCGAAAGTCATACAAGACAAGCACACATCATATCCTCACCTCGAATGTCTTACAAGACAATTAGATATTATAGCCCTGACTTCAATATCTTAAAGACACGCTAACAACATAACCTCACACCCAATGTCTTACAAGACAAAAAAATAATATAGCCCTGACTTCAAGTTCTCACATGATAAGTATACAACATAACCTCTACTCCAATGTCTTACCAGACAATAAGTTAATATTGCCCAGATTACAATATCTCAAAAGGCAGGCTAACAGTATAATCTCACATCCAATGTTTTATGAGATAATAAGTTAATATAGCCCTGACTGCGATACCGGAAAAGACAAGATAACAGTATAATCTCACAAACAATGTCTTACAAGATTATGAGATAATAGCCCTGACTCCAAAGCCTCACAAGACAAGCTAACAACTTAACCTCTCCTTACTAGCCAATAAATTGATATAGCTCTGACTGCAATATCTCAAAAGAAAAGCAAATAGTATAACCTCCTCCCAGTGTCTTACAAGATGATTAGATAATATAGCCCTGACTGCAAAGTCTCAAAAGAAGAGCAAACCTTATAACCTCCTCCCAGTGTATTATAAGACAATTAGATAATGTAGACCTGTCTCCAATATCTCAAAAGAAAAGCAAACAGTATAACCTCCTCCCAATGTCTTACAATTTCTTACCATTTCTTTTTGTATCGATATATTTAGTTTTGACGTGTCTGTGTTTTCCGCGAAAATGGTACCCCTTCAGGCAACTCAAATATTAAGAAAACGAAGAGACGGATCAAAAATCGGGACGATCATTCGATGTAGTAACTGATGGGATACACAACGCACACCGAGTGGTTTCTAAACTCGAAAAACTGTGAGAGGAGATAGTTTTCGCAGGAAAAGCGGTTTTCGCCCGTTTCCATAGCAACGGTGTTTTGGTCGAAATCCGTTGAATAGTTTTGGCGCTACGCTTGCCACAAACAAACAAACAAACAAATGGAAAGACCGACTTTAAGGGTCTCTAGAAGAGAGAACCAATAATATAGCCCTGACTCCAAAGTCTCGCAAGACAAGCAAACAACATAACCTCTCCTTTGATATGGCTAGGGTAATAAAATCATCAATTTGGAATGGTCATGTATGTATCATGTTCCGTGTATTCTGATGGCATTTAAAATTGACTGGACTTCTACAAATACGGAATCAATACATTGAAAAATACTGCTTAAATCTACCACGTGTATTTATATTTACAAACTTTCATTTAACAACCAAGAAAACTTTAACAAAATTTGCGTTTATGCTGCGAAACAAAATGACGTCGAACACATTTAACTGATATACTTATGTGATGTTTTTATTTTTCTATTGGAATTATACTCTTTCATCATCTGAACTAGTATTCTAGAGTATGTTTGGTTACAAAGTGAAATAATATATTGCCATTCATGTATGTTAACTGTGATTGTATCTTATTTTGCCACTTTAGAAACATATTTAAAGAGTATATATTTAGTGTCAAATATATAACAGCTTAATACATGTACTTTCAAAACTTTTAACTCTTCGACGACTAATGACCATGTATATTAATTATGTATGTTAATCACAATGCTCTTATATCCTTTTGTTGTTAATAACATGAATACACTAATGTTCTGTTCTGTAGAAACCTGCAACTTACCCAACAGCTGCTGGTCGAATATGTAATCCATCCTGAGACATTTGGGCTTGGAATGGAACCGATAGCATCTGTTAGAGAAATTTGAAATACTTTGTCCTTTATACAATGATATATGATGTGAATTCATATATTATTGCATAAAATCTATGTTTTACGCCCGCTTAAGGGATACAGAAACATTGCAAAAGCCGGGCGTAAACGGCGAGAAAACGTGTATAAACAAAGCGATTCTCGCGCGTACGTGCCGTTTCAGACCGGTTAGATGTTTTACATATGCATTACCCGGGCACCGTTAGTAAACAAAACATGGACGCTGCATCTCCCCTAGAATAGGAGCAATTTGTTGGGTTAACAATAACATCAGCTTCTTTAACTCGATAATCGGTAACATGCACTAGATTCACAGTTAAAGAGCATAAAATAATCCAAAACCATTTATTTAATTCGACCCGTGTCGAGTCAGCGATGGCAACCTTGGTGTAGGCCCGGTTCGTGGATATGTAAAACATTACTTGTTTACTTTATGACGTCACATGTGTTTATGACGTCACATGCGTTATCGGATCATGTTCATCGGCGGTTATCGTACAACTGAACGTTACAGCGGACTGTATGTTGGATGTTTGCTCTTATTTTATGCAATAATAGCGAAAATACACATTTTCTCGGGCGTGAACATCTGCGGACGCCCTTAAATGTGTATTATCCCTATATTATTGCATAAAATCTATGTTTTACGCCCGCTTAAGGGATACAGAAACATTGCAAAAGCCGGGCGTAAACGGCGAGAAAACGTGTATAAACAAAGCGATTCTCGCGCGTACGTGCCGTTTCAGACCGGTTAGATGTTTTACATATGCATTACCCGGGCACCGTTAGTAAACAAAACATGGACGCTGCATCTCCCCTAGAATAGGAGCAATTTGTTGGGTTAACAATAACATCAGCTTCTTTAACTCGATAATCGGTAACATGCACTAGATTCACAGTTAAAGAGCATAAAATAATCCAAAACCATTTATTTAATTCGACCCGTGTCGACTCAGCGATGGCAACCTTGATGTAGGCCCGGTTCGTGGATATGTAAAACATTACTTGTTTACTTTATTACGTCACATGTGTTTATGACGTCACATGCGTTATCGGGTCATGTTCATCGGCGGTTATCGTACAACTGAACGTTACAGCGGACTGTATGTTGGATGTTTGCTCTTATTTTATGCAATAATAGCGAAAATACACTATAGTGTTAACCCTTTCGCTGCCAAACGTAATTAAAAGCTTTAACAAACAATGTAGATTCAGGTAAGGCAGCTCATACCGAAGTGTCTCTCCTGAAATCGTCATTGTTTGCCACTTAGACATGAACATTTACCAAATTGCATGCAGGACGAGAAATGGAGTGATCCAATTATTATCATGGAAGAGTCGACTTTGTGAAATTCGGCAGTGAAAGAGTTAATCAACCTTATATTTAGGAAATATATCTCTTTTTGAGTGATATACTGGCTCTTATATCACGATTTGGAGTTCAGGTGTGTAGTAATTAATCACGAAGGCCTAAAGGAATATAACTTAGTGGGGAAATATGTTTTGACATGACGTTTCTTTCCTTGATAAAATCACGTGTAGGCTATTCTATAATTACTACCCATTGTATTTGTTTTAAGATATTCGCTGAGATTGACATTTTATGATTAAAACGGATATAAAAACGGTTTTAAAAAACAAATCTGTGACGACAAACTTTCTGATTTACGGATTTTATATCGTTCAATACTTTTCGTTAAAAAACACCGCTTTAACCATATACGTTTTAGTCAAATCATGACGCGTATATCGCCGTCTGCTCGTAAAAAGGGTCAACATGTATGTTGGAAAACTGTATATGAGATTAATCCTTTCCTGCATACACGGAAGGTATTGAAATCATTGCTCCAATAGGCACTTTATGCATTTGTCTCAATCGTTTTTCGATGCAGTCTGCAGCTAATGCGTCGAAATGCGTCTTCAAAAGTGTAAATCATTTACTTGATAGTAACGAAGGATTTTGAAATATTGTTAGAAATTGAGAAATTTAAAAAAAGAATGTAATTTCTACTTCATAAGCAATTTCGCCTTTTTCTACAATGTTTTTAACACAAGTCAATACTTAAATAGGATAAATATGTTTGCCTAATTATTTTCAAAGTCAATTGCAAATATAGTTGGTCTATGAGATTTGGATATGACGTCACGACATTTCTGGATGATGCTTAGTAATATTTCGTAGCGTCGTTATATAATGTATGGATGTTTCCGGTGAAGCTATACATTTGAAGATATTGCTCGCGTAGTAATTTTCCGTGCTAACTAAATAAGGTAGAACTGTTTCCTATGGAAGCCCTGGAGGGACTTCTTACTTCAATACTTCTAACTTCCATACTTCTAACTTCATTACTTCTAACTTCCAAACTTCTAACTTCATTAACTTCTAACTTCATCACTTCTAACTTCTAACTTCATTACTTTTAACTACATTCACTTCTAACTTTTAACTTCATTACTTCTAACTTCCAACTTCCTTACTTCTAACGTCATTACTTCTAACTTCATCACTTCTAACTTCTAACTTCATCACTTCTAACTTCTAACTTCATTACTTCTAACTACATTCACTTCTAACTTCATTACTTCTAACTTCCAACTTCCTTACTTCTAACTTCATTACTTCTAACTTCCATACTTCTAACTTCCATACTTCTAACTTCCAAACTTCTAACTTCATCACTTCTAACTTCATCACTTCTAACTTGTAACTTCATTACTTCTAACTACATTCACTTCTAGCTTCATTACTAGTTAGAAGTAAGGAAGTTAGAAGTAATGAAGTTAGAAGTTAGAAGTGAATGTAGTTAGAATTAATGAAGTTAGAAGTTGGAAGTTAGAAGTAATGAAGTTAGAAGTTAGATGTGAATGTAGTTAGAAGTAATGAAGTTAGAAGTTGGAAGTTAGAAGTAATGAAGTTAGAAGTTAGAAGTGAATGTAGTTAGAAGTAATGAAGTAAGAAGTTAGAAGTAAGGAAGTTGGAAGTTAGAAGTAATGAAGTTAGAAGTTAGAAGTGAATGTAGTTAGAAGTAATGACGTTAGAAGTTAGAAGTGATGAAGTTGGAAGTTAGAAGTAATGAAGTTAGAAGTTAGAAGTGAATGCAGTTAGAAGTAATGACGTTAGAAGTTAGAAGTGATGAAGTTAGAAGTAATGAAGTTAGAAGTTAGAAGTGATGAAGTTAGAAGTAATGAAGTTAGAAGTTTGGAAGTTAGAAGTAATGAAGTTAGAAGTATGGAAGTTAGAAGTATTGAAGTAAGAAGTCCCTCCAGGGCTTCCATAGTTTCCGGTGTTGACGTCAACATATGATTTGGTGATGACGTCAAAAAACACTTAAAAAACACTTAATCCATTTCCTGAAATACCTTTAAAGGCATATGCTACAGTTATTTATCAAACATTTTCCCAATCATAGAACCTCTTTATTCTGTGTATGTTGTTAGTACGTGCAATAATTGGTTGAAATAAGATTTTTTTATATATGTTATGGATTCAAAAATATAATATTGGCGTGTCCATGACATGAGCATTTTCATCCAAAGCACACATATAGGCATTTTTGCCGAAAACCGAAAACTAAAAAAAAAAAAAAATATGAAAACTACAAACAATATTAAAGTTCATATATAACTTTATATATAGAATTTAAATCAATATGAAAAGAGAATTTGTGAGTAAAATATGAACACAAATATGTTTTTCAAGGTAGAAATGGTGTCACATGTTACTCCCGAAAAATTAAAATCATAGATTTCTTTTCTTTCTATATACATTTTAATAGAATTTTCTGTAATTATCCATAAACACTGAACATCATTCAATTTATTAAAAAATGCAAAAAAAAAAAAAGATAGGTCACCGTACTCCTTTTCTGGTAAGTCGACTTTTTCCTTAAAGTAAGGCCTGTTTTTAGCTCACCTATGCACGAAGTGCAAGGCGAGCTATTCTGATCACATTTTGTCCGGCGTCCGGCCGTCGTGCGTCGTGCGTCGTGCGTCGTCAACATTTGAGCTTGTTAACACTCTACAGGCTACATTTTGCATCCAATCTTCATGACAGTTTATCAGAACATTCATCTCCATCAAATCTTGGAAAAGTTTGAAACTGGGCCATATGAGAACAAAAACTAGGTCACTAGGTCAAATTGAAGGAAAATCTTGTTAACACTCTGGAGGCCATATTTTCAACTTGACCAGGTTGAAACTTTATCAGAATGTTTGTCTTGATAATATGTTAGTCAAGTTCGAAGATCGGTCATGTCGGGTCAAAAAGTAGGTCACTAGTTCAAATTGAAGGAACATCTTGTTAACACTCCAGAGGCTGCTTCAGCTGTTTAAAATGTTGTCAGAATATTTGGCTTAAAAATATCTAGAACAAGTTTGAATATGGGTCATATTGGGTCAGAAACTATGTCACTAGGCCAAACTAAAGGGAAATTGTGTTAATACTGTAGAAGCCGCATGTTTTGCTTCAGCAGCTTGACATTTGGTCAGAATGTTGAGCTGAATGATAACTAGGCTAAGTTTGAATATGGGTTATGCCGGGTAAAAAACTATATATTGGTCATATTGGGTCAGAATCTAGGTCACTAGGCCAAATTGAAGGACAATCTTATTAACTTTGTAGAAGCCACTTTTTTAAATACAGCAGCTTGAATTTTTTTCAGATATTTTATCTAAATGATGTCTAGGCCAAGTTCGAATATGCGTGATGCCAGGTTTAAAACTAGGTCACTAGGCCAAATTGAAGGGAAATCTTGTTAACACTCTGGATATTGCACTTTTACCTTAAGCATGATGAAACTTAATCAGAATGTTTGTCTTGATGATATGTAAGTCAAGTTCTAACATGGGTCATGTTGACTCAATAAGTAGGTCACTAGGTCAAATTGATGGAAAATCTTGTTAACAGTCTAGAAGACGCATTTTTTGCTACAGCAGCTTGACATTTGATGAGAATGTTTATCTAAATGATATCGAAGCGAAATTTGAATATGGATCATATAGGGTCAACAACTAGGTCACTATGCCAAATTGAAGGAAAATCTTATTAACACTTTGGATACCGCATTTTCTGCTTCAGCAGCTTGAAATTTGGTCAGAATGTTTGTCTGAATAATATCTAGGTCAGGTCAGAATATGGGTCATATTGGGTTAGAAACAAGGTCAATAAAGGAAAATATTGTTCAAACTTCGGAGGCCGCATTTTTACTTTGAGCAAGTTGAAACTTTGTCAGAATATTGTCTTGATGATATCTAGTCCATGTTAGAATACGGGTCATATCAGGTTAAAAAAATAGAGATCACTAGGTCAAATGATATTAACTTTTTCGGGGGTAAAGTATGACACCATTTCTACCTTGAAAAATCAGCTTAATATATATTTTGTCCTGTTTTTCTCACAAATTCCTTTTTTATATTGATTAACAATCTATATATAAAGTTATATATGAACTTTAATATGATTTGCAGTTTTCATTTTTTTGTGTGTGTGTGTGTTTTAGGTTTTCGGCCAAAATACCTATATTTGGGCATTTGATGAAATTGGTCATGTCATTGACAGGCCAATATTTATTTTTAGGTCGATGACTTTTTTTTTCCTTATTTCAACAAGTCATTGTATGTACTAATAAAATACAAAGAATAAAGAAATTCTATGATTGGGAAATTGTTTGTGAACAAAATGTAGCATACGCCTTTAAACCGGCGCCTATGTAGTTGAGCTGATTCCGACTTCGAGTTACCCCGAGTTCATGTTAATATGTGAGTCAATATCGACTTCGAGCTACTGTAATATGTGAGTCAATTTCGTCTTTGAGTCCATTTTAATACTTTATCCCATTTCGACTTCGAGTAACCGCGAGTCAATGTTAATATGTGCGACCATTTCAACTTCGAGTAACTGCGAGTCAATAATAATATTCGAGTTTATATTGATTTCGAGAAACCGAATGTCCATATCCATATTTGAGTCACTTTTGGCTTCGAGTTACGTCGAGTTCATGTTAATATGTAAGCCCATTTTGACTTCGAGCGGAAGACAGTGGTTCAGTGGTAGAGCGTCGTTCTCTCTCACAAAAGGTCCCGGGTTCGAATCCTGTGATGAGCGGGTTCTGCTTTTCGGATTTTTCCACACAAACGGCGCGAGTACTGGTTATATCTCCAGGAAGCAGACATCGAGCGCCGTTAATATAAGCTTAAAACTTGTTTTGCAATCGATGTAAAATAAATAAGTTCAAACTTAGGTTTTCTACGACCAGTGCTGATCAAGATCAGCCATTGCAATATTATACGAATATGCACTGCAGTTATCAGGCATAGGGGTTTTCAATAAACGTCTATGAAACAGTTTTCAGTTCGATCCTTTTACACGGTGTCTTTTTGCATGATACGTGTAGCCTACTAGTTACTCTAAGGATGGTTTTCGGAGATCAACGCACATATACTGTATATCATTTTTTAATGTTCACCTTAGTACTAAAACTTTGAAATATATAATCACGCAAGCACGTGTTGTTTATTTTTTCCTTTATACTATACGTTTTGAAATGACGCCTTCATCAGTAGAATGCAATAAACAAAATTAAATAAAAAGAAGAAATGGCGTACACGTCATAACTGTTAATGACGGTATGGCGTTTAGCTGCCAAAAAACGACACGCCATAACTGTTAATGACGGTATGGCGTTTAGCAGCAAAACGACGACACGTGATAAATGTTAATGACTGTACGGCGTTTAGCTGGAAAACGATGACACGCCATAACTGTTAATGACGGTATGGCGTTTAGCAGCAAAACGACGACACGTCATAACTGTAAATGACGATATGGCGTTTAGCTGCAAAACAACGACACGTCATAACTGTAAATGACGGTATGGCGTTTAGCTGCAAAACAACGACACGCCATAACTGTTAATGACGGTATGGCGTTTAGCTGCAAAACAACGACACGCCATAACTGTAAATGACGGTACGGCGTTTAGCTGCAAAACAACGACACGTCATAAATGTAAATGACGGTATGGCGTTTAGCTGCAAAACAACGACACGCCATAACTGTAAATGACGATATGGCGTTTAGCTGCAAAACAACGACACGTCATAACTGTAAATGACGGTATGGCGTTTAGCTGCAAAACAACGACACGCCATAACTGTTAATGACGGTATATCGTTTAGCTGCAAAACAACGTCATGTCATAACTGTAAATGACGGTATGGCGTTTATCTGCAAAACAACGACACGACATAATTGTAAATGACGATATGGCGTTTAGCAGCAAGACGACGTCATGTCATAACTGTAAATGACGGTATGGCGTTTAGCTGCAAAACAACGACATGTCCTAACTGTAAATAACGGTATGGCGTTTAGCTGCAAAACAACGACACGACATAACTGTTAATGACGGTATGGCGTTTAGCAGCAAGACGACGACATGTCCTAACTGTAAATGACGGTATGGCTTTTAGCAGCAAGACGACGTCATGTCATAACTGTTAATGACTGTACGGAGTTTAGGGGCAAAACAACGACATGTCCTAACTGTAAATAACGGTACGGCGTTTATATTTTTTATCACCTTATTACTAGGAATACTTACCAGATGAGCGCCAAAGAGATGTTCCTGTTGATGTGCAGTCTCGGCCGTAAAATTGACAATTACTTTGATTGTTGCTAATAGTGCTTCCGGCAAGATCTTCAGATGTGCGTCCGTTACAGTCCATTTCATGCCTAACACACCGTTTGGATAGCCTGGTACTTTCTGAAATGAGCCGTTCCAAGAGAAAACCAACATTGTGGACTCAGCGTAAAGTATCGACCCGGATCAATTATGTCTGTTTTGACGCGTAACGTGACCCAATGATGTCTGTTTTGATGCATAACGTGACCCAATGATGACTGTTTTGATGCGTAACGTGACGCAATTATATAAGTTTTGAGGCGTAACGTGACCCAATTATGTCTGTTTTTGACGCGTAACGTGTCACAATTATGTCTGTTTTGACGTGAAACGTGACCCAATTGTGTCTGTTTTGACGTGAAACGTGACCCACTGATGACTGTTTTGATGCGTAACGTGAACCAATGATGACTGTTTTGACGCGTAACGTGACATAATTATGTCTGTTTTTGACGCGTAGCGTGACATAATTATGTCTGTTTTGACGCGTAACGTAAACCAATTATGTCTGTTTTGATGCGTAACGTGAACCAATGATGACTGTTTTGAAGCGTAACGTGATGCAATTATGTATGTTTTGAGGCGTAACGTGACCCAATGATGACTGTTTTGATGCGTAACGTGACGTAATTATGTATGTTTTGAGGCGTAACGTGACCCAATTATGTCTGTTTTGATGCGTAACGTGACCCAATTATGTCTGTTTTGAGGCGTAACGTGACCCAATTATGTCTGTTTTGAGGCGTAACGTGACACAATGATGTCTATATTGATGCGTAACGTGACACAATTATGTCTGTTTTGATGCGTAACGTGAACCAATGATGACTGTTTTGAAGCGTAACGTGACCCAATTATGTATGTTTTGAAGAGTAACGTGACCAAATTATGTCTGTTTTGAAGCGTAACGTGACCCAATTATGTCTGTATTGAAGCGTATCGTGACACAATTATGTCTGTTTTGAAGCGTAACGTGTCACAATTATGTCTGTTTTGACGCGTAACGTGTCACAGTTATGTCTGTTTTGACGCGTAACATGACACAATTATGTCTGTTTTGACGCGTAACGTGACACAATTATGTTTGTTTTGACGCGTAACGTTACACAGTTATGTCTGTTTGACCCATAACGTGACACAATAATATCTGTTTTGACGCGTAACGTGACACAGTTATGTCTGTTTGACTCATAACGTGACACAATTATATCTGTTTTGACGCGTAACGTGACACAATCGTGTCTTTTTGTTCGTTTCGAGATCATTCGTGGATATATTTGTTACGAAACAAATCAATCTGATGATTTTAATTATCGAATGATGTCTGCCCTAGACGCTAATATCAATGACATTTGTTTTCATATTTTGTCAATAAATACAATGCTTTGGCAGGCGTATCTAATCAATTACGCGGATGTTTTCTCCACGCGTATATTAAAATGATACAGAAGGTATCGGCGTTAGGAGATTATCTTGCTCTGAAGTAATTATAGTTATGTGGTCACTCGTGTCTTAAATCGTCCACAATTTCGACAAAAATAATGCTTCAGCATTCAGTGTATATGTTCCATTACATTTCAAAGGCATTATAAATCTATTAAAATACTATTTAAAAGTAACACACCTTCTGAGTAGCTCAGCCAACTGGTCTACTAATGTAGTCAATAAGAAATAGTGCTACTTTGTGAATTGAGAGTTTGAATAAATATTACGAATGCATGCATGCATCTGGAAAACGTCCTGAAAAGGAAACATAGTTCGAGTGATGTCTCAGTACATAAACAAGTTTCACCATCGACCTAATACAACTTGTAGGGCTGATTTTATGCTGCACATTGACATTGCCATTTGCAGGCTTGAATACAAAATATCAACAAAACAAAAACGAACGGAAAATGATCATTTGAAGCCTGGCCAGGAAAATATCAAGGTCATATAAATCAATTTCACTGTCATCAACTAAGGTTTCATATCGTCCTAGATCCTTTTATAATTGGATTTAAGACGCTATTACGTAATTACATCCCATCAAATGTTTATCAAAAATGACCTTCATTTACATATAGAAAGATTATGTCTGCCCTTGTGTATATATTAAGGAGATTTCTACTGAATTATTTGGTTGTTTGGGTCCTTTTCTGATATACAGACAATCTGTAGCTGACAAATTTAATACAAAATACAGCCCTTCTGCCGTTGGTGCGTTAACATACCTCTGTATATTTTCTTTTCTACACGTACTCCCAATACATTGTTAAAAGTTATCAAGAACATATCCCGCCAATCTAAACAACCCTTTGTTTCATTGAACATACGATATCGCATTGCCGTTGAAACATTTGTACCGCTATAAACTTCTTCTATATTCAACCTTTTAGTAAAACCTATGTACTAATTCTCAATATACGCAATTATGATCAACATGGCTTCCTCGTAAATCGCCCATCAATAGTGTAAGGTTTAACCCTGTCCCACTTACGGCACATCTGCCGCAGACGACATTAGAAACATCTTGCCTAAATATGGAAAGTTTCTTTAAGCGAAATTATACTTATTGAAACGAGTTGAAAACAGTGTTGCTCAATTACATTATTGTGTTATGATAAGTATTTTTCCCTTTTGTCAGAAAGCTGTCAAAAGTTATCTGCTGCATACGCGTCGAAATGCGTCTGTCAGTGCGAAAGGGTTATCATACCATTAGAATATTTATTTTAGTCTTTCCGTGAGATAGTTCTGTCACTTTCAGAAAGTTCATCTCGATATTGTCAAAAACTATACTCATAGGACTACCTACTTACACGTTAAACAATGCAGTCACTAGGTCACTAGGTCACCAAAGCGAATCCAAAATTAAATATAATTATAGTGTAGCTTTGTAGCACGTATTTGTAGATGGAAGGTTTCATTCACTGTAAGACTTTTAGTAAGTGTATGGTTCCTAGAGACGACTGACATGCAGACGTTGAGAAAGTATAATTAAACACTTTCATCGAATATAGATGGTTTTTGACGCCTCTGCAGCAGACGACCTTTGAAAACATTGTGGCAAAAGGAGAAATGGTGAGCAGTGTGTCCTTTTGCCATCATGTGTTTAACCCTATTCAATACTTCTTTCATATATAGAGTGTTTTCGTACTTATGCCAAGACGTTTTCAAAGTCGTCTGCTGCAGATTTGTTGCAAAACAAATGTGGGAAAGGGTTAAACGTTTCCAAAATTGAAGACGCATTTTGACGCATATGTTGACGTCGCGCAAGCTTACCCGGCACATTAAAGTAACATGGACATTTATAAAAAAAATACAAGTTCAAACGGCCACATTGTCCGTGAGAAAAACAAGATATAAAAATGAAAATGTGGCTTACAAATGATATAACAAGTGGAGCATGTGAACATTAACACTAAAGTAAAGCCTTCAGAGAAATGTAAAAAGTGGCACCATACATGGAAAACAGTCATAACAGCAAAGTTTGTTTAAAACACATTTGTATTCTTTAGATAAACAAAGCAAACTATAGTTTCATGTATTAAATGTACAACATTTAGTAGAATCACATTGCTACAGGCATTTCAAAATTCGCCAATGTAGTGAATACAGGAACAATACACAAGTTTAAGACGTCAAAATGACAAAGCGTAACAATTTTACTCCACATAGATAACTGTCGAAATGAGATATTATTTGTTGCTTGTCACGTCTTAAATTAATTGTATAGAAAATATAGACAACTAATATTATTGAATTTTAATTATAAGGTTTTCGTTTGACTACATCATTAAATTTCGGTGCACTGATTTTTCACATTCATTATTAAATGTTTGTATGTTTATATTCTTGTTTTGCTCATAAGCCATTATGACTTGTTGTAAAATGATTATTATGATTTGTACGGTTTAGTGTGGGATGGCCTCGACCCCACTAGACCTATTACGAGGATAATAAAATCTTCTTCCTTCTTCCTTCTTGAACAGTTGTGTAACTTCCGGTCTAAAGGGAAGAAATGTAACGAAAATAATGCACATAGGAGGGACGACAGAACGATTTCGTTACATCGATTTTCTCAAAATAAAAGACTGAATCGCACTTGGATTTAGCATTGTAAGGCTCACAAACGTAGCATTTCATTGATTTTGGAGGTCCAACCATGCAATATACCCTTCCCGGTCCGTCTCTTTTCCCAACTGAGTGTGAGATGGCCTCGACCCCACTAGATCTATTACGAGGATAATAAAATCTTCTTCTTCATTCATTATTAAACAACGTTTTTAAACAAAACGTGACCATTTTTCTCCGCACACATTTTGGTTCTTTTCTTGAAAATGTTTAAGTCAATTTCTGTATAAATCAGTACACATTAATGAAAGAAAAATAATATTGTGCAGTAAAAATGTCAAGCCGGTTGGAGTGAAATTAGTATTAACAATATACTTGCGATCTCTGTGATGTTTATTTTCAGACATCTTTTTTTTTAAATCTTACATGTTTTTTTAGAAATATTTTACTGAATTTGCCGAAAAAAACGCGCGAAGTTTATATAGGTGTGAATACCAAAAATGTACTTCAGACTGTTACATCTTACACAACGTTTTTATCATGTTTTGTATTGGTTATTACGCTGTATTGTTAATGATTTAAAATAATTTATCTAATAATTCATACCATGTTTATCTACGATTTGTTAAGCACAATTTGATATATCAAACTTTACAATCATTTCTAAAAATGAACGATCAAGGACTAACTTTGGTAGGTGTATTTCACGTTGTGCCGGGTTAGATGACTCTTGAAACGAATATAATTTACAATATTGAGAGCTGCGTATGTGTTGTGTATGGATAAGGGGGAAGACGGATCCGCCCGGGCTCTAACTGAAGTTTAGAGATCCACGTTAGGCGAAAAGTTGTCTAATTACAACTACGTTCGCCATCTTAATTAATGGAAACACAACTAGTGAGATCACACCTCTACAATTTTCTCAGAATATGCATTAATATATGTTTTCCGGTAAAAGAGACATCGAAAAAGCTAAATGTTTCCTGTGGTGGTTAAATTCCTACTCGATGTATCATTAAGTTACTCTTCCATCATTCAAATCAAAGCGAACACAAGGGTTTGAGAAATACCAATGACCGACCGTGTGGAAACACAGGTCTCAAGTTAGAAAACTAACGCTATCATAACAATTGGTTTAAGCGTACGATTTGAATTCCGAATTAGCCAGTAATTAGAAACTTGTTTTACTCTATGTTTAAATTACGAAACTAAAAAAACCTATATGATAGCTGATGCCTGTTCACTCGTTTACTCAATCTGCTTTATAAAAACACAACCACAATGACTACTACTCAACCTATAACATCGTTCTTTAAGAGAACTAGACATAGGTCTGGTGATTTACCAGAACCTTCAAGCTAAGCCGAGATTATTGTTATAAAGGCAGTTGAATACAATACAACAGAGTCATCTAGGAATACAATACACCAGAGTCATCCAGGAATACAATACAACAGAGTCATCCCTGGAAAGGAATTTATATAAGTTTTTAAAAAACTTGTTTTCCAATCCAAAATTGACTCCTATGTAATGTAACAAAATGTTTATTTTGTAACTGTATATGAATAAAATATTGTTTAAACCAACAGAGTCATCCAGGAATTGAATTTGTGGGAATTATATTGATTATTCACCAGAAAAGCGGAAAGGGGGGAGGGTGTGAAATACCTTGATATGCAAGCTTAAACGGGAATACAAAGGTTGTGTGTCATTTCAGTTTTGTGCTATATAATACTTACATCTCGTAGAATCAATCCAGCACAAACGCCTTGGCAATCATCGAAATAAAGCTCAGTAATTTTGTTATCCATTATCTGTAAATTGAACGGGACTATACAAATTATTATTTATGTAATTGGTCAACATTATGCTCGATCAATGACACAATGCATTATGACGATCTTTATTCGTCTTCAACGAATAAATAAAAAAGAGGACCATGATGGTCCTAAATCGCTCACCTGATTTAATAGAAATCACAGTTTTCAATTGTTCATATAGTATACATATAAGGAAAACAAGCAACGCCCCCTGGTGGTCATGTTCATCAAGGGATAGTAATAATTGCAAGAAATTGCAACAAACTGGGTAGAGAAAATTTGTGCCAAATTATTTAAAAGTCAGGCCTATATGTTTGGACAAGAAGATTTTTTAAAGTTTCAAGATATACACATACAAGAAAAACATGCCCCGTCCCCTAGCGGTCGTGTCTTTCTACTGATCTGAATAGGTTGAACATCAATGGTAGAGGGTCATCTAAGGAACAGTTGTGCCAAATTTATTTTCTATTATCGAACAAATACTCTTTGACACAAGCACTTTTTAAGTTTATAATATACACATATAAGGTAAACCAGCTCGGCCAACTGGCGGCCATTGTTTTCAACCGATATGGACAATATTGATGAAGAGTCACCCAAGGATCATTAAATTAAAATATTTTTCAAATCAGGCTTGTTATTTTGGACAGGAAGATTTTTAAAGTTTTGGCATTTCCCCCTTTTCTGATAACACAATTTTAGAAGACAATTTAAGGAATATCCCTGTCGAATTATTTTGAAATTGGTTTATTGGTTTAAGAGTATAATTATTTGTAAGAAAATGTTAACAGAAGGACGGACAGACGGTCAGACAGACAGACCGACATTCAGACAGACAGACAGACGACGGCGGACGGTGATTTATCACAATAGCTCACCCCGCAATTCTCATTCAGTTAAGCTAAAAGGTAAATGTGGTAATGTAGCCAGTTGCTTAAATATAGAATGCTGTGTGAAGTACTAGTGCAACAAAACCAGGATACACATTGGAGATAAACTTCGATGGGTTAACTTCAATATATCTAGGTTAAGTATATGCTCAGATAACACAGCGCACCCATTTATTGGTGTAATTAGGTTATGATTAGAGCAGAGGTCTTATTTAAGAATGACCTGTAATTTGATAAATTTTAAAGAATTATCAAATCAAAAGCGATATCGCTGTGTATAAATGATTGGTTGATTATAATTAATAAAACACTTGTTGATTAATTAGATTTAACGCCGCTCTCAATAATTGCCAGTCAATTAGTTCCTCGAAGGTTTTTTAGAACGTGCGTCTTGTTCAGAACGCGAATCAGACATTTCTTGAAAGTTGAAAGCATAAACACCAACACGTGCATTCATGCATACACGTGTAATTTGTTAACGCCTTTCGAAAACCGACATTCGGAACCTTAAAATGAAGCTAAGATCGAGATCAGCATGTACCTCCGCTAATGAGGATCTTGTCATTGTCGTTTACTTGTGCAACAAGCATCTTGAAATTCCGTGAAGAACGTGCATAACGACGGCTCAAACCTTAGCTCTGAAACGATACATGAGACGTCCCGCGAGAAAACCAACATTATGGCCTCTGCGTAATGTATCGACCCAGATCATCCTAAGCATGATGCGCCGGCTTACCCGGATATACACTATTCGCCTTCTGTGGATTTCTGTTTCAGGAATCATTACTCTAAATCTCTATCCACCTGAGACGGAATGTGTCAGCCCACATCTGTCTGCACGGATTGCGCAGGCTGATCTTGGTCGATAAATTACGCAGAGACCATACTGTTGGTTTTCTCGCGGGACGGCTCATATATCCGAGAATTTGATGGAAGCGACGTGCATCACCATACAAACAAACAAACTACTCACATATGCATAGGATATGTTGTTATTGAGTGAACCTGAAGTGATAACGGCTTCTAGTAGATTGTTGATGGTGTCCTGTGCTATGTCGAACGCTAAACGATCTGAGGTGACAGGTAGGGCGGGTAATGTTGTTTTTGTCTCAATGTATTTATCATTCCATTTCACAGCGCCCTGTGGTATAGGAAAAAGGTGTCTTACTAGATTCATGTAACACTTACCCGCAAACAACAAATTTGCAAAAGACGACTTCAAAACATGTTACAAATTTAGACAAATATCTATATATGAAGTCAAATTACTGGAATAATTGAATACATTATGGCTAAAGGAGAAATTGCTCGTTTTGAGCAATTTCTTCTTTCGTCACAATGGTTTCAAAAGCATTCTGCTGCATAGTCGTCAGAAAGCGACTGTAAGCTGGAAAGGATAAATGTAAACTGTTGTGAGAGTAAGAGAGGCAGGGGAAAAAAATGTTGACTCAATTTGTTTGTTTGCTTTATAAAACTGAAATAGATTTTGCTTCAAAATGGATGTCACGTCAAAAACGGGACCTGGATTTAATAATAGTATCCACCTTATATGAAACCTTTCATACAACACCCACCTATTAAATACCGACGTAAATTCTTATACTAGAACGGTAAACGCATCTACAGCGGAATACTTATCAAAACGTTGTGGCAGTAACAGAAATTACTCAGAATAAGCAGTTTCTCATATTATTCTCAATAACTCTGCTTTGAGTTTTTTCAAAGTCGCTGCCTGCATAACAGTAACATGACTGGCTGCAGATATGGTGTATGTGTGAAATGGTTTACACTTTCCCATAATCAACACATCTGCAGCGGACGACTTTAAAAACATATAGGCAAACACGTGGAAAATCTATATAAATGAAGTATACTTACCGAACAAATTTGAAAACATTATGTTAAAAGGTGTATAATTGCTCGTTTTTTAGCAATTTCTTCTTTTGTCACCTGTTTTCAAATGTCGTCTGCTGAAGAAGCGTCAGAAATAATGTGTGTGTGGTAAAGGGTTAAGTATCATTGAATCTACTGTAGGTATGTGAGTGTGAAGAGCCGTTACGTCAGAAGACCAACATTGTGGACTCTGCGTAAAGTATCGACCTTGATCAGCCTAAGAATGCCGCGCAGGCTAACACGGACAGACATATTTAGCCTCCGCAGAATTTTCTGTTTCAGGAATCATTACTCTTTACCTCTATCCCCCTGAGACGGAATGTGTCGGCCCGGATTAGATTGCGCTGATTGCACATGCAGATATGGGTCGATACATTACGCAGAGTCCATAATGTTGGTTCTCTCGTGGAACGGCTCATTTAAAGTTGCTTCGTACGTCCGCCGTATCCTAGCCGTAGAGCAAATGTGACTGGGGGATTAACAACATGTAATGGAAATAAAGTTCGACATGTATGCATGAGCAAAAGGTGTACGTGCTAGATTACGTTTTTACTTAATAGACAGGTGCATTACTAACACCATTTGGCCTGAGTCTTCATTAACAAATGTATTTAATATCCTATTCATATACTGTTTATGTATGCACTCGATAAATCACATCTTAGAAGTGTAATCATTGTTATTCAGTGCAACAATTCAGGAGATAATTGTAAAATAAATTACCACAGAGCTGCCAGATAACAATTTTATCCGGCTGGTATCATGTTTGACTATGTAAGGAAGATAATTCAATATTGGTTTAAACAACAATTTCGCAGACGTGACCGCACTTTAGGCTGATTATAATTCCGCGGATTGCGGTCCTGCCTCGAACGTGGATAGAAACCTATGTAAACTGATGGGGAAAGTGAATAGAAACCAATGTAAACTGGTGGGGAAAATGGATTGAAAACAATGTAAACTGATGGGGAAAGTGGATTAAAAACAATGTAAACTGAATGGGAAAGTGGATTGAAAACAATGTAAACTGATGGGGAGAGTGGATTGAAAACAATGTAAACTGATGGGGAAAGTAGATTGAAAACAATGTAAACTGATGGGGAGAGTGGATTGAAAACAATGTAAACTGATGGGGAGAGTGGATTGAAAACAATGTAAACTGATGGGGAAAGTAGATTAAAAACAATGTAAACTGAATGGGAAAGTGGATTGAAAACAATGTAAACTGATGGGGAGAGTGGATTGAAAACAATGTAAACTGATGGGGAAAGTAGATTGAAAACAATGTAAACTGATGGGGAGAGTGGATTGAAAACAATGTAAACTGATGGGGAAAGTAGATTGAAAACAATGTAAACTGATGGGGAAAGTAGATTGAAAACAATGTAAACTGATGGCTAAAAATGTGACTAAAAGAGCTTGCAAGACTTTTACAATAGAAATTATAATGATAAGTAAAGCAGCTATAGACAGGTCTGGCGATACGTTAACCTTTTCCTACATACATCAAATCAGCAGCTACTTTAAAAACATCTGGATAATAAGAATATGGAACTCTCTATAAATGAAAGAACAATTATTGAATACACTTGAAAACATTGTTGCAAAAGGTGATAGTGCTCATCACGAGGAATATCACGTTTTGCCATACTCTTTTCCAAAAGCCGTCTGCTACAGAGGCATCAAACTGCGTCTGTATGTGGTAAAGGGTAATGAGCCTTTTAATATAATAGTTACCTTCTGATACGTAGTTGCGCTGTGACTGTTAGTTGTTATATTTGTAAACTGATTATCCAAAGTGAGTGGAATGCCAAGGAAATTGATTTCATATTGAGCTGGAATAAATCGGTCATATTATACAATCAGAATTACAATGAAGTGTAAGATATATAGAGCATATTTCATGAGTTTTTATCTATTATCACTTTTAATAAACGAGCTCACTAAGATATATAGAGGATATTTCATGAGTGTTTATCTATTATGAAGTGTAAGATATATAGAGGATATTTCATGAGTGTTTATTTATTATCACTTTTAATAAACGAGTTCACTAAGATGATTTGCCGCGAGCATTGGCTTGAAAGAGATATCCTGCTTATCACATAAAGTCATATTATCATTTATGAGGCGTATTTCGAAAAAATGTTTATATAATTTGCCGGTTTTGGCACCAAAATGACTAACGTTATAACGTTAAACCGCTTACATAACGGCATTTTCATAATTTGGATTACGCGTTGTAAAAAAGACTTTTGTTTAAGACTGGAAACCAAATTAGAGCTTCATATGATATTTATGTAAAGGGATTTTGAAATCCCCAGAAAGGGCTTTATTTGATAAATATAAGTGTATATTTTGCAAATAAAATGATAAATGATCCTTGATTATGTTTATCTTTTATAGGTAAGGGTTGTAGAAATGGTTGTAGTTATTTCTTAGTTGCCTATTTTATTAAAATCACAATTTCACTAGTTGATCTTTGTTAAAACTGTGCATGAATGTCTATTTATATAAACAAAACAAGAATTAAAAGGCATTTCTGAAAGTTATTGAATGAACATCAAAAACATCTTTGATAACTTTATATAGTTTGTAGGAATTATATTGAACATTCAGAAAGAAGGTTCATTGTTGATGAAGTGAACTCTCGCCGTGATATGACTGAAATAATGTTGAAAGCGGCGTAAAACCCCAATTAAAACCAATGTTGATGTATACATTTGCACTTTTCATAATAAAATATCAATATCAATAATCAGTCTATGCAGTCGTGTACTGCCTATGTTTACAGGAAGCAAAGATCGAGTGTGATTGATATAAGCATAAGCTTGTTCCGCAATAGATATAAAATAAGTTTAATTTAAGCTAAACTAAGTGTATACATATTATATACACAGTTTAGTTTCTCTGTCTCAGGTGTCAAGATATAAGTTGCTGCATACAGTATGATGAAGCATTACTAAGAGAACAACACTCTTAAAAGGTAATGTAGTATTTAAGATATTACTTTCTAGACGGAATTGCATTTATTTAATGAAACATTTCATTAAGGTAATATGTTCTTCTTATTATTTTACCGACAGTAATTTCGTAGTGTCAACACACTTTGAGTTGTGCCTCATTAGCTCAGTTGGTAAAGACACTGGCTATCAATCCAGGGGTCATGAGCCCAAACACTTCTTTTTGTTTCGACATTTTAAAAATGTAAATGCGACAAGCGTCATTCGTCTTTCACCCATTTTCCTACAGTCTATGCGGAAACGCAGTTCGTAGCTTGGAAAGATTATTGTGTGAAGTACTGGTGTGAGAAAGTCAGGAAACACATGGCTAGGTGAATTGGATGTCGTGATATGACTGATTCAATGTTGAAATCGGCATTAAACCCAAATTGAAAATTAAACAATACATTTTAACTAACATCAGGGCAATGCACCTTTAAGTACTATCGAAACGACGACGTCTGACGATGAAAGGTTTAATAACTCTGCAGAAGGCGACATTGAAAATATAGAAAATTTATATAAATGATAGTATGACTTTTAAATACAATTCAAATCATTTTGACAAATGGTGAAATTGCTCATTATGAGGTAAATCTCCATTTGCCACTAGGATTTGAAGATTCGTCTGCCTCAGATGCGTCAGAAAGCGTCTACATGTGGGAAAGTGTTGAAGGAGGTACTTACTGTTTATATTTCCCATAGTTTTAGCTAGATTACCCAGAACCCCTCGCACAAGATTGCATATCTAAAAATAAGAGACGATGATTGAACTATTCTAACATGAAATCATACGAAGAAAAGTAAAACACTTTCTGACTTTTATGGGGAAATAATTAATGATACGTTAGTTCACTTTCCATAAATATCAATTTTATAATTACGAATATTTAAAAAAATTCACAACCGGTTCTTCGGACAATATACTCGTTGTCTTTAGTGGACCTTGTTCATTAAGATGAACCAGTGAAGTATGATCAAGATCTACACTGTGAGGACACATTTCAAAATGTCAATATGCACAGGCTGATCATGGTGGTATCTGGTCGCAAAGACACACTCCTCGTCGTTCTTGTGGCTTAGTTATTTTGAAGTTTTGCGTCTGGTACCCGGAGTACGATATTAAATAAGTACGTGTGGCATGAATCCACAATGTCTACTAGATTGCTTACGAAACAAACAACTTTCTGAGTTTGAAAGGTTAAACCGATTTGGTCCATACAAAGTTTGTTTCTGTAGCATGTTGCTTAAAAAAGCATGTAAAAAAGTCGCCAACATTATCGATTTAATCCCCACAAAGATTGTTTCTGTAGCATGTTGCTTACAACACCATATCAAAGAGTCGCCACCATTACCGATTTGGTCCCCACAAATATTGTTTCTGTAGCATGTTGCTTACAACGCCAAGTCAAAGAGTCGCAGCCATTACCGATTTGGTCCCCATAAATATTGTTTCTGTAGCATGTTGCTTACAACGCCAAGTCAAAGAGTCGCCACCATTACCGATTTGGTCCCCATAAATATTGTTTCTGTAGCATGTTGCTTACAACGCCAAGTCAAAGAGTCGCAGCCATTACCGATTTGGTCCACACAAATATTGTTTCTGTAGCATGTTGCTTACAACGCCAAGTCAAAGAGTCGCAGCCATTACCGATTTGGTCCACACAAAGTTTGTCTCTGTAGCATGTTGCTTACTACACCAAGTCAAATTGTCGCCGCCATTACTAGCGCATGCCTTACCCGATAATGTAAAGGTTGGGTAGGTTACTCCAGACAAAATATTACCTCTCGTTCTAGTTGGTCCTTTATACTGTTCTCTATTGGGTCTTTAATCAAGTTAACTACATCTGCAAGAAGTCCCTCGAAACGAAGATTTAAGTCACCGATAACAATCGTACACTTCGCCAACGATATAGTCAGGTGACCATTTGATGTACCTGAAATTGTCATCACTCATCAATAAACTTACAGGCGCATCTACACCAGACGACGTTTAAACATATCTCGGGATAATTTGAAATTGCCTATGATGAGCAATGTCTCATTTTTCTACAATGGTCTTCTACTAAACTGTAAATGCGTACTTTAAGGTATAGAGATTTACCTCATCATTATCAAGCGGTTTTCAAAGTCGTCTGCTGCAGATGCATTGTATGTCGGAAAGGGGGGTTAATATCATAATCCAACGGTTGCGGGAAAACATTTGAAGAACGCATGGATACCGACTATCTAGCCGCGGAGAAAAAACAGTAATAGATTGAAGTAAAGCTCAATTGAGCGAATACTAAGAACTACATAACAAATACCGTTGACAAGCCGGTAGGCGACGTGGGATTCGCCTTGGTGATTTTCGCCTTTGCATGTTTTGCAAATTTCCGGCTGTAGCTCTGAAAACCTTTTTGTAGCTCTTTCAGACGGTGCAATACATTCGCTATCGAATACTACCACTGCAACGCTAGGGCGATTGAAGTAAAAAACGACTGTAAAAAGATACCAAAAAGATACCCTATCTTTGAAAGGCTACCATTTGGAAACAAATGCCTAAATCAAAAATCGTTACGGATACATTATTTCTAAATATCTCGACGTATCTATAACCGAAGTTTCAGCTCTCCACATTTAAAACTGTAGGAGAAGATAGAACAATGGTTTGGGTTCTTAAAACGCGGTATTTGCTAGCTGTATAGTAACGGGTTTGTCTTTAGCAACAAAACTCAAACGTGCACACCCTGAGCCCCTATGGCACCTGTTCACCACGTTTATCGGAATCGGCCCGTTGGTTTGGGCTGTGGAGCATCGCTTTACAAACCAACAAACACACACAGACAGACAGACGGAAAAGTCTGACAATAAGAGATAGCTAGCGAATCCCAACAAGCCGTAGGTGACGTGGGATTCGCCTTGGTGATTTTCGCCTTTGCATATTTTGCACACTTCTGGCTCTAGCTCGGAAACCCGAGGTCGGAGGTCTATCACGTATAAAGACTGTTTGTAGCTCTTGAATAGCTCTATCAGATAGTGAGGACCTTGACATATCACCACGTTCTGAGGACTAGGTGAAGCAGCTTACTAAGAGGAATATAGAAAGTGTCGAACAACCTGTTTTAACGTCAGTTTCATGTTATGCTGTGCAGATTTCTCTTACACTGTATAGAGATGCTTGAAAACAAAATGAGGACGTGCCCATAATATCTATCTTTTTGAGGACCACAAAACGAAGACCTTCATTTGCATATTTTATACAGACCTGATTTTATGCATCGTAATGAGGAGGTTGTTTTGTGTATCATTTATAAGACTTAAGTCCTAGAATTACGAATATTTCTATGTTGGGATATAGATATAGATCTAGCGAATCCCAACAGATAGACAGCCGGAAAAGCCATGACAATAAGGGAAAGCGAATCCCAATACATCTATAAATAAATAAAATATCCATCCAAATATTATACTGCATAGTTTATATAGATGTTTTGCTTTCTTTCTTATTTCTTCATGTTTTCAAATATTTGGTAGAATTGCAAAGCAAGGCTACCATAGTTACAAGTGAGATTTTGAAATATAATAATTTAGTTAATTGGCTGGATGGTGAATAATGCAAACCGTGACTTAAAAAGGCTGCACTTCTTTCCTGGTCGTTAAATTCCAACGACCAGTGATCTTATTTGGGTTACCCTTTCCGTTCTAATAATTCATGAACCTTTTCCCGAATAAAGCAAATTCTTGCGCGAATAGATGTTTTGGAATGGCATTGCTCATATTTGCCTAACTAATGTTGTCGTTTTGAAGTTATATGATTCCAAAGTAAATACTTTTTCCAAAATGTAATATTGTGTTGTTGATGTTTAGGAAAATGTCACTATAATACACACGTTTCTTACTTCTGTTTTCTTCACAGCAAACCTGAAGCAAACGACTTTGAAAACATCTAGACAAACTTATAGAAAATCTCTATAAGGGATAGTTTAAATATTGAATAGAGCGCCTCGGTGGTGTAGTGGCAAAACCTCGGTTGGGAGAGATCGCGTATTCGATCTCCGACCGGGTCAAACCAAAGAATAAAACATTGGTATTAATGGTTGCCCTCCTTGGATCCCAGCGTTACGGGGTTAGCGATACAACTAACTGACTGGTGTCAAGATAAATCGACGAGTAGTACTGGTAACCTACCCAAGAAACGCCGTGATATAACTGAAATAATGTTGAAGGCGGCGTCAAACACTTAACATTCAATAAAGTAATTATTGAATAGAGTTGGAAACATTGTAACAAAACTAGAAAATTTCCCATTATAAGCTAGTTATCCTTTTGCCACAATGTTTTTTAAATTTGTTTGCTGGAAATGTGTGAAAATGCTATTACACTTTTAAATGTCAAGCCGGGTTTGATACGAATGTGAAACAAATATTACTAAATGATTTTATCAAAAAATAATCTAGTGGACTTACCTAGAGATACTTCTAATGATAAAGATGTTGATGGAGCTGTCACAGGTAAACTGCCGGATAACTCAGTCGAACTGAAATATGAAACAACAACGTTAATAATCAAAACGTTCAGTACACAACTTACTGGAATTAATGGGAATGGTCCTTAGTTTATATATATCATATCATGTTATCTCTATTGTGTTTGTTGAAAACAATAAGCTCTAAGCCCGTTCCCACATACAAAATTAATAATCTACAGAAATTGACTTTGAAAACATTTAGTCAAAATATTGAAACACTATATAAATTAAAAGACAGTTATTAATTGAAGTTGTAATAATTGTGGCAAAAATAGAAATTGATCAATTTCTCCTTTTGTCAAAATGTCTTCAAAGGTCGACTGCTGCAGAGGCGTCAGAAAGCGTTTATATCCGGGAACGGGTTAATAGATTATATATCATACAACCTGTCCCTTCGGTAGTTCTGAACACGGATTTCACTGAGTGTCATTTATTCACAAACGTAATCTAGAAACTGTTGATATTGTCTTTACACGATTGGAAATTTATATAAAATTAGCAGTCTCTGCAAAATTTGAACGTATCACGTTAGAGCTATCTCTTTTTTGTTTGTTCTTAGTAAACAATATATGATAAACAACCAATGGCTTCGGGCTGTCTGATCACTGATGTCACTGTGTCTCATTTATTCACAAAAGTAGCCTTGACGTAGCATTGCAAAATTAAAGCACTGAAAAGGCTGACAGCGATGGGCTAACTGCCGATTACATTTGGACATGGGTTTACCGATCCCAAAAGTCTAACAAGAAAACTTACCAATAGCACTTTGTTATGTCCATTCATTGAATGATATTGGAGTTGAACGCAAACTACTGTGGACTCAGTACGGGGTCTTCCGATATACCAGCATGTGATACAAGTTACTTCCCTTAATGAATTATGCATATCTGCTAACTGGGTAGTTTGTGCTTAGCACACCGACTGGTTTACAATGGATTTAAGTCGTTATATTTTCATGAAATTAACACATATACATGTCATATCTTTCTGCCTTACAATGAGAAATATATTGAGAGTCCAATTATAATATAAAAGCAGAAATACAATCCTTTGTTATCTACATTTTCTACGGCGTTATATAACTTTAACAGATAGACAAGTGCCAGTGATAAAATATAAACCAAACCAGACTGAAATTACTTAAATGATAGTTAATTAATAACTTAAAAATAGTTAATTAATAACTTAAAAATAGTTGATATTTTCTAAAAATATAACAAATTGACACACTTTATATAACTTTGACATGAACTGATTGAGCTAAATAGTCTGACGAGAAAAAAAACGAGTGGTTGAGCTATTTTTAGTAACAAATCATATGTGGCAAGTTCTAAAATGCGGACGCGTTCAGCGGACAATATAAACAAAGAGGAACATGCTGACACTATAGAATAAAGAAGAAAATCGCGATCACTATCATATATTTGTAAAAGATCATATTTAAAGATGAAAACATTCATGTTCATGATATGATACACATTAAAGGATGGTTGGTGGTGAGAAGCATTATTTAAATCGTATTGAGTATTCCATTTAAAGACACATTTTGTTGTTGAATACAATTTATATTAAAGACGATGTTCTATTGTTTAACTGGATTATAATGCCTTCGTTTACCATTTGATAGGATTGTAGAATAATTGACAGTTTCATAGTGCAATTGTCGTCCGCTGTGTGATATTCTTCATTAACACGTGTTCTCCTTTTCAATGTCATGATATAAATTCATTTTATTTGGCCAATTAACAGAAATGCAATCAATGTCTGAGTGGATGCATCAACGTAATTGCCAATGAAAAATAATTTAAAATTTACATTTGTTCAATTTTATCCATTAACATTTCCTCTATGTTCTATATTGTCCTCAGTTTCGTCTATGTTCTATATTGCACGCAGTTTCCTCTATATGATTTATTGTCTGCAGTTTCTTCTTTGATATTTATTGTCGCAGTTTCCTCTATGTTCTAAATTGTCTACAATATCCTCTATGTTCTATATTGTCCGCAGATTCCACTATATTATAATTATCCTATTATTTTTGACTCCTAAATTACTGAAATCAGTGGTGCAAACGTTATGTGACACCTCTGCAACCAGCTCTTTCAAAATGATAGAATTTAAATAAATTCAAAAGCATTGCATTTATTTGTTCACCTATGCTTGGAGCAACCCTATTAGAATGATAAGTTTGCTTGTATGATATTTTACGTCGCTTTTAACAATATTAAAGTTATATCACTTCGTTGAAAATGTAGATTACAAAGGATTTTATTTCTGCTTTTATATTAGAATTGGACTCTCAATATATTTCTCATGTTTAGGCAGAGACATGCATTTGATTTTGATATGACATGTATATGTGTTAATTGCATGTAAAAGTAATGGCTGAAATGCATTGTTAACCAGTAGGTGTGCTAAACAGGAACTAAGTGATTTGAGTCAAATGTACGTATATCGGTAGACCTCCAAACTGTGTGTACAGTATTTTGCGTTCAACTTCTATATCATTCAATATATGGACATAACAGTGCTATTGTTAATTGTTCTTGTTAGACTGTTGGGATTGGTAAATCCATGTCCAAATGTAATCGGGAGTTAGCCCATTGTTTTCAATACTTGTTTTGCTATGTATATGGTCTCATTACAGTTAAACGTAAGACTGCCGAAGTGTCGCATTTATGTATATGGTCATATTGCAGTTAAACGTAAGACTGTCGACGTGTCGCATGTATGTATATGGTCTTATAATATGTAAACGTAAGACTGCAGAAGTGTCGCATTTATGTGTATGGTCTTATTAAAGTTGAACGTAAGACTAGAACGGACCGAGCCACGGCAGCTCAGTCAGAAATCAACAGTGGCTTAGAAAGATTGTTGTGTAGAGTTCTGGCCTAAGAAAGCTAGGACAAACATGAATAGGTAAACTGGCCTTTGAGATATGACAGAAAAAAACCTGAAAACGGCTTTAAACTTCAATCAATCAATCAATTAATATTACGAACGGCTATCATATACTTACAATCCAAATGCGCTGTACTTGACCCACCAATGAGCCACCAAGGTGAGCGAACTCAGGTCAACCGTCCAGTGTATAGTGTTCCCTGGCTGAAGGTTCAGTGTCGAAGTTGTTTCGCCAACATTGGATATTCGGAATCTGAATAAAGTTGTCAAGCGTAACTTATGAAAGCCTTATGATATGCATTTTTTGCTATTTCAGCACATAAAAAAAAAAGCTTTCACGCAAATTGCCAATATTTGAAAGATGATATGCTAATTGTTTGTATTCTTGTGGTTTAAATCTCATTCTGAAGTTATTTATCCATATCTTTGGAAGTTCATGTGATAAGTTGTAATTGAACCTTAAAAATAGACGCTATTTTTCCCTAATGAGAACCCATATTTGTCAGGTGTAAGAATAGAAAAGTTCAAAACTTTGAAATAAGGAAAAAACATATTTATAATATTTAACTTTTTTTCTAAAACTTCTTTAGGTTATTGCAATTACTATCATTTATCAAAATTTAAAAGGAAAACTATGTTTTTCAGTTTTTCTTGTCAAAATGGCTAAAAAATGTTGAAATATGATTTTTTTTTTTTTTTTTTTTTTTTTTTTTTTTTAAACATATCTTCAATTGTCATAACAGTTGTACAATATATTCTACTTATTTTCAAAACAATATAACAAGTTCTAGATTAACATTTATATACATGGACTTTAATATGTTCTTTTTACCCAGTTATATTACATAATCAAACATGTCGACTGGACAGCGCTTGGAAGGCTCACGAAAAAAATCAGTCCTTTATCTAAAACAAATTTGAAGCATTATAAAAAGGTATAATGACTAAACGAGTTTTAATTGAGAAAATAATCAAAATATTTAATAACATTGTAACATTTTTTTATTTTTTTTTTAAATATCCACTTCTCAGTTTAGTACATCCTTAACCAAAATGACAATATCAAAAATAATAATAATAATATTAATAACGATAATTATAAAAAATAATGGTAATAATAATGCTATTCATTCGTTCTCTTTATTTCCGCCATTAAGATATTAAGTGAATACATTCATTATACCAACAACTAAAATAATATTAATAATAATGATAATAATAATGATAATAATGATAATAGCGATGATATAGAAAATGTATCTTTTGCTAGAATTACCTAAACATGGAATATGGAAATAAACAATATGGGTCAATCGGGATCGAAGTTTCCACCTGATCACAACAAAGTATTTCTCATTACCATCACGTTAACACTTTCAATACATTATATTAGTCCGGCAGCCAAACCCAGATTTGGGTCCTAACCTTGTTTTGATGAAATAAGTTTTGTTGTTAATGGATTCTGATTGTCTAGGTATCCACTGTGAACAAGCAAAAAACTGGAGCTCTGTCAGCTTTGAGCAATTTGAGATATAAGCAAAAATAAAATGGCTGCCAAAATGGCGTTTTCTGCTTAAAAATATGTGAAAATGTATACTTTGTCATGTTTTATTGCTGCATTAAGAACCCTTTTCTGGGTTTTTTACCAGATATGATGTATATGATACATATTTTGATAATTCTAAATGTTATTTTAGATGGCAGAGCAATTTATACATTATTTATACAGGGCGATTCATAAAAAAGTGTACAAGCAATTGGCTGTTTGCGATTTCTACTTCGATAACAAGCAATATTTTGTGATGTATATAAGCTGCATTTTAATTAAAGCTAATTGATGTAGCCTATCATCTCAAAGCAAATGTATTTGATGAGATTCCCTGTTGAACATACACACATCTGTCAGTAAAGTGACTAAGGCATTGCCTCCACTCACTGACCTCCATCTACTGACCAAATCATAACATCCACAATGATAATGAGTGTGACCTCAGGTTCTTGACAGATGTTGTGCAGCGTGATAACTGTCCTGAATTCAATGGATATAATACGCATTTGTGTCGCGATCAAGGAGAAGCCACACAACCCAAAACTAAAGCAGTGTATCTACCATTGATTGATATGCCACCAGCACATCCAGACACAATTATGACAGCCATGAGCAAATCACAGCAGTTAACAGAGAAAACTGGTCACGGTTGCACTGTAGATCAACAACTGTACAGGGTTGCAGTAGAGGTACAATAGGCATATCCAAACATGTTTCCTCAGGTCATTCCCAGATTAGGGGGTATGCATATGCCGATGAGTTTTGTCGGTGCAGTCGGAACATTGATGACTGATTCGGGCCTTGCAGAGGTTCTGGCATCTACATTTGCAGGTGTGGGCAAAATGCTGACAGGAAAGAAATTTCCTATGAACATGAGAGCATGGTAGCTGAGGAGCTACTGAGAGATATTGTTGTGCAGGGACACCTGAAGTCTTACAACGATCTCATGACAACTCTTGAGGACCTTGCAAAGAGAAGTCGCACAACAAAGATGTGGGTCGACAACCTGATCAAACCAGTACTGATAATGATGCTCTATGTACTGGCTGAACGAGAAGGTGATTGGCCACTACACCTGGAGGCAGTGAAGCTCATGATGCCCTACTTCTTTGCGTCGGGACATGTAAACTACGCGCGATATGGGTTATTCTACCTTCGACACATGGAAGCCCTACCAGGAGATGCACTCCAGCATTTCATGAAAGGGTCTCATGTGATGAGACACACTCAAGGCTTATGGAATAGCATATGGAGCGACATGTTCATCGAGACAACATTCATGCGATATAGGCATGGTAAAGCTGGTGTGATTGGCATCACTCTAAAGCCAGAAACTCTCAAGACCTAGGCCCTTAGCTTGCAAATATGTAGCAGAATTGTGAAAGACGTTTCAACTCTGAGAGACAAGTCGGCTAGTTCTAAAACAGCGCACAAAGAAGAAGCTCCAGCAAGGATATCTGCAGACCAAGGTGACAGAGACGGGTTGCGCAGAAAACTGGATGTGAGCATCGATCCAATGGACCCAGAGAAGCACCCAGAGAACATTGTCAATGTGGTCAATGGACGGATCGCTCCTGAATCAGTGAATGTTGACAGAGCAGTTGAAATTGGTGCTCAGCAAATGGGTGAGTTTGAACAGAAATTGCCTGGGGACACAATTTCGAAGAAAGTTCAAACCATGGATGTCATGAAGGAATCAATTGACGTAGGCGATTCCAATGTATACGATACCAAGTTGATATACTCTCGCGTGATAGGTCTACAAGCAAGTTCCAGAGATGTTGACTTTCATGATGTAATGTCATGCGAGCTGTCGCCAGTTCCTACAGCTCTGTTTGATGAGTCTGGAGATATGCGTATCTCGAAGTCCAAGGCCGCTTTGAAGAACCAGACAAAGGTTGAAGTATCAGCTAAACACGCGACACTTGAAGAAACGTGCACAGTGATCGATGGCTGTGCTCTCCTTTGGATTCCTACTTGGCCTTCATCATCACCAATACGACAACCAAAAGTGATGGACTTTGTATCGAAATTCAAAGGCAAGATTGAAGAGAGACTAACATCCGGTGATGTGTACTTGGTCTTTGACAGGTACAACGATTACAGCACCAAGTGTGCAACCAGGATATCGAGAGGCAATGATGGTTGCAGAGTTTTCCAGCTGAGTCCAACTTCACCCCTTCCGTCTCAGAAACTGACTCTGACAGTCACAGAGAACAAGAAACAGTTGATTAACATCATTTGTCAACATCTGCAAAGCGATGCAGGTTTCATCATAAAACACAAGCTTGTGATCACCAGCCAAGATGCACTCCTGTTGAACTAGGTCCAGGTGGTGTTCAAATCCAACGGCACGATATGGCCACATCTCATGAGGAGGCTGATGTGATTATTGTGCAGCAGGCTATCATGCTTGCAGATGAAGGAAGATCCGTCGGGGTGCTTGCAGACGACACATATGTCTATGTTCTTCTGCTTCATTTCTACCAAAAGCAAGGCCTTCAGTCACCCTTGATAATGGAGTCGCCCATCAGAGACAGATCTGTAATCGATATACATGCCACAGTGGACAGACACAGAGACATCATCCCTTCTATGTTAGCAGGTCACGTATTGACAGGTTGACATACTGTTGGTGCACATTTTGGAGTTGGCAAAGGAACTTTGCTAAAGGTGCTGCGGCAGAAAAATGGATTGATTGGAGACATACATGCAGATATGGCCGACGTGATGAAAGATGCAACAGCGCTAATAACATCATGCTATGGACAACCCAAGGCTACGACACTGTCAAATGCCCGACTGAATGTGTGGACTACACGGGTCGGGAAAGCAGGAGCTACCAACACTCAAGATCTTGCTGCAATGCCACCAATAACTGAAGCTTTCAAAGAGAATGTTAAGCGTGCCCATCTTCAAACATGGATTTGGAAAAGTGCTTTGGAATTGAATCCATCGACATTGGATCCAACTGCATTTGGTTACATGAAAGACGAAGCAACAAAGTCACTCATCCCGGTAACCACTCCACCAAATGTGAAACTTGCACCTGCAAACATACTGAGACTTATACGTTACAATTGTACAAGTGACAACCCATGCAAATCATCAGGATGTGGATGCAACAAAGCCAAATTAGCGTGCACAATGTTTTGTGCGTGTCATGCATCCGTGCGATGTCTAAATGATCAGACTCGGGCAGCAAAACATGTAAATGAAAATGACAGTGATGCGTGAGCTCAGTTCAACAAAGGAAGAAAAGGCGTATCCTTAAACTAATTGCGTACAAGATTAATTGTCAAGGTAAAATTCCTAATCTCGATATTTAAAGTGACCTACACTATAAAAGGGTAACGCATTCATGAAAGAAGAGTGATCAAATTATCATTTTTCACGTAATGGTATCTTAGGAATTCAAATCGTATTGTGAAAACAAATGTTTATTACTATAGACTATTGATAGAAATTCTGTGATAAACTAACATTGCCGCCATTTTGAATATGTAAATGAGCAAATATACAACGGCCGCCAAAGTCATATCCAAATAATTTCATCTCTGATCATGTGGGGGCATCAGGTTTCATTTTACAATGGTTTCCATGAAGTACCAGTATACTACTCTGCCAATTTCCGTAATGTATAATACTTATGGCAAATGTTGCTTAAAATTTATCATTTTAGTGGCCATTTTTTTTTCCCCATTATCTAAATTAATCATTATTGACAACTGAGTATGACATAAGTATTTGGTACACTTAGGTATTCTAGGAATTGGAAACATAAGATAGAAAGAAATGAGTATAATACTACTTTATTGTGATTCTAAGCTTAACAGCTGGCATTTATCCGCCATTTTGAATATGCAAATTAGCAACAAATATAATGGAATATATGCTAATTATGTCTATCTATGTTCATGCATGATCATCAGGAATGTGTTGACATTGGTCTTCGTGAATTATAAGCACACCACTCTGCCAATATTTCGTAATGTATTATGAAATAATTCAAATTTTACTCAAAATAGGCTATTTTGGCGGCCATTTTGTTTTTGGCCATATCTTAAAATGCTCAAAACTGACAAAGTTCCAGTTTTCTGTTTGGTCATCTGCAATGCCTAAGGAAACAGAATCCATCCCAAAAAAAACTTATTTCAACAAAACGAGGTGTAGCTCAGTGGCTGCCGGACTATATCTATGATTTATAATATATGCCTTTGATAATGCAATAATTATCGAATTGTATTGATACCTATACTTATGACAACAACAATCATACACTTTAGTGACAGATTGTCACGTATTTAGACAATGAATTGCTAGTTACAGATGGTTACTTATTAAGACAATGACTTGCTAGTCACAGATGGTGACTTATTTAGACAATGACTTTCTAGTTAGAGATGGTGACTTATTTAGACAATGACTTGCTAGTTACCGATGGTGATTTATTTAGACAATGACTTGCTAGTTACCGATGGTGACTTATTTAGACAATGACCTGCTATTTACCAATGGTGACTTATTTAGACAATGACTCTCTTCTAATGAGGTCATCAGGACGTCAGACTTCGAAAATATGAAACTCCTAAAACGTTCTGCGAGCTACGAAAAGACGGAAAAGAGTAAACTTTTATAGTTTAGGAGTCAGTGCCCGAAACTATGAAATCTTAAAACGTTCGCCGTGCTCAGAAAAGAGTAAACTTTTATAGTTTGGGAGTCAGTGCTCGAAACTATGAAATCTTAAAACGTTCGCCGTGCTCAGAAAAGAGTAAACTTTTATAGTTTGGGAGTCAGTGCCCCAAACTATGGAATCTTAAAACGTTCTTCGTGATCAGAAATGAATTTAGTACTCTTACTACGACTACTGATTGGTCAATTTCTCTATTTGATTTTGAACAATCAGATAATTGAGCACAAATTCTGAGTACAGATTACTTTTTATTGGTCCATATGCTATAATTATAAACGCTGGAATGTTATCGTATGAGAAAACTGCGGCGGGCGGGGGCGGGGAAGATTGCGATCGATAGGGTATTCCGACCCCTCTGATGATGTGCAGCCACATCTGTTTAACAGTTATCAAAAGAGGTTCAGCGAAATAATTTAATTGCTACTTTTCTACAAAGTAGTTATAGTATTGAGTAAGTACTTTTCTTTCTTTTTTTATATCGATAGTAAATATTCGATTGTTGGTATATTTCATGTTAATTTTAATTAAATATATGTTTTTCGTATTGTATATATTACTATGATGTGTTGATTGACTAGAAACTATGTAGTTTAAGTCAATAAAGTATTGTCATTCTTATCAGAAACAGGTCGCGTCACGATCCTTCTTGTTTAAGCTTAATTTCATTCCCCAAATGAGAACCACCTCGGTGGTGTATGGCTTAGAGCGTTCGTCACGAGAGCAGGAGACTCGGTTTCGACCGCTGGTCGGGTCATACGAATTGCTTTAAGTACAAATAGCTTCCCTCCTTGACGCTCGGGATTGCGGGGATAGCATTGCGACTGATACCCTGGCGTCAGTATATTCTTACCAACAGACTTTACGCAAGAAACTACACAGTGATATAACCGCGATATTATTGAAAGTTGCGTCAAACATCATTCAAACATTTGACATTTTTACATTTTTGGAATGGTGTATATCATGAAGTCTTTATCTAACACAAAAGTATTTGGAACGAATTGTGAAGAGTATGAGGCAGACGGCTTCGTGAAAGAGAAAAGTAGTGCAATATGTCTAGGTTTAGCCGGAAGAGTGTTTAATGGACTGATGGCACTGGAAACACATGGATGGTCAAATACCCTACCACCTTGATACAACGACATTTGTGCCGTTCCAAAAGAAAACAAACATTTTGCACTCTGCGTAATATATTGACCCATATCAGCTTGCGCAGGCTAATCAGAGCCGGGACATTCCGTCTAAGGGGGATAGAGGTATAGATTAATGATTCATGAAACAGAAAATCCGCAGGAGGCGAAACAAGTACATGTATGTCCAAGTTAACCTGCGCATCATGCTTAGGCTGATATGGGTCGATGCTTTACGCAGAGTCCACACTGTTGGTTTTCTCGTGGAACGGCTGATATACTGAAGAGAATAGGACGGATGGACGGGGAAACGGACGGACGAGCCGCAAACCTAGAGTTCGTCGTATTACCACGGGTTACCAATTGGGGACTAAATACTTATTAATCGCATGAATGATGGCACTCTAAGGAAATCGCATAAAGTCTCATGGTAAAAAGTAAGATAATCTGTTGTATAAAGCCCCCAATGGGTACGCGTAATGTACTTGTTGTCTAACAGCATACTCGTGCTTATTTAAAGGGGTCAACTAGTTGGTACAATGGCTAGGGTTTTCTCGGACAGGAGACCTGCGTTCGATTCCGGTCATAGGTGGTTAGTCTGCGGACGGTATAACGCATCGGTACTATCGGGTAAACACCCAACACACACCTTGACATACCTTTGATAATATAAAACACTGGATTAGCATTATCAGTCAACGCAAGTGCATTCTTAGTGACATTTGATGTATTCAACGTGTGACAGTTTCAACATTGAACATGAGTTAAATGCTTACCATTTGATTGTTTTCAGTTTAACGTCGCTTTCAACAATTGTTCAGTTATATCACGGCGATTCCTGGGTAAGTTACCAGTTCTACTGTTCCAGTTATCCTGACAACAGCAAATCAGTCGTAATGCTAACCCGCAAACCTGGGCAGCCATTACTACCTTTTAAAAGTCTTTGGTGTAAACCCGACCGGCGATGGAACCCATGGCCTCTTGCACCACTACACCGCCGAGGCGGAGCGAGCTGTTTGAAACCATTAGCCTGATATGAAATTGTGTGTACATACGTTGACTTGTATTACGTACATGCACTTTATGCGTTATGAAACGTAACCAATAACAGTTATACAGATAGACAAAACACCGCACACAATTGTATACAAATATTCATATAAACTTCATAAGTATTTACATTCTCTTTACACAGATATATCAATTGTCCCAGGCTCCGTCGTAGTACAATGCAAACGGGCATACCTGTCCTTATATAATTGATATACACAGAGGTGAAGACCAGGTTAACATTGTCCAGACATACTTACGCAGAAATCCGAAAAGATAAATCACCGCTCTGAGATATATCGAGAATCCTCAGTTCACTCACATTCCGCTTGATCTCTCCAACCTCTATAGTGTTAACTGAAATATTATTATTTCACAGGTCAAGATAAGTGGGAGGAAACTGGTATTTTCTCAACAATATATGAGCCGTCCCGCGAGAAAACCAACATTGTGGACTCTGCGTAAAGTATCGACCCGGATCTGACTAAGCATGCCGCGCAGGCTAATCCGGACATAATTTCGCATCCTATTGATTTTCTGTTGCAGGATTCACTTCTCTATCCCTATATCACCATGAGACGGATTGTGTCGGCCCGGATTAGCCTGAGCGGACTGCACAGGCAGATCTAGGTCGATACATTACGCAGGGGCCATACTGTTTGTTTTCTCGTGAAACGTCTCATATCTGTTATTTTTACGAAACAATACAATACATTTTATTACATTCAGGCACATTTGCCTATAGTAAATTACAAACAAGTATTTACAATTTTTGAAACCCTTTTACGAGAAACAAAGATAAAATAAATGATGAATATTAAAAATATTAAAAAAAAAATCCAACAATAAAAACAAATAGCTTTGATGTATGTACTCAAATGAATCGCCGCAGTGACATAGGGCTGAAAGATCGCATACAAATTTCGGAATTAGCGCCATACATGTATCTAGAAATCTGAATATTTCATGTCGTAAATATTTAAAAGTCGAACCCTGATAGCAACAGCTAAATGGCTGTCTCTCCTGCATTATGCATAAGTTGTAACTTAGACGTTACATTTTACCAAATTTCCTGTTGGAACAAAGATGGAGTGGTCAAATTTTCAACATGGAAGAGTCGACTATGGGAAATTCGGGCAGTGAAAGAGTTTAGACGCATTCTGACGCCTCTGCAGCAGGCGGCTTTTGAAAACATTGTGTCTAAAGGAGTTATAGCTCATAATGAGCATTTCCTCCTTTTGTCACAATGTTTGAAAACTATAAAATATTCATAATTTCATTTATAGAGAATGTACATATTTTAGCCTTGATGTTCTTAAAGTTGTCTGTTGCAGAAATACCTCTAAGCCTTAAAACAATACAAAGAAAATGGGTGGGAGGGGGTCCTGCATTATGCAAGTAATAATTCAGGCGAAAATGGTTAACGTCATTTTGAATAAAATCGTGCTCGGACAAACAGGTGTTTAGCATTCTCTATTTTCACTTTGAAACAAGGTCAAAACACTTAAAGTGATCAACTAAATCATTTCCAGTGCATCTTAAAGGCATTTACAAAACAATTAAACTAAATGTCAGTTATTTAATGCATTCTGATGAAGGTATACACTTATTTCTACGCAAACAATTTTTTTTATGGACTATTTGGCTGTAGATCAGCATGACCGCGAATGTATTTGGCGTTTTTTGACCTGTAGCAGTGTTTCTGTGATCGTTGTACTTTAGGTTAAAGGGAAGCAATTCAGATTGGAGCGCCGGGCAGTCAGTTTTGTCCGGGGGATTTTAGATGAATTCATAAGACTGATGTGGTCTTTCATTAGACAATAATGAGTTTGTTAAAAGTTGAAATTGTTTTTAATAAAGTTGAATACCCTTTGACTGATTTGACAGCTTAGGAGCCATTTTCAGAACAACATGTATTTTCTGAAATTGAAAGTAAAATTCACTGGGGGATAAGCGTGACCTTTGATTTGACGTCATACATGTAGAAAAAAAAAGAGGTAGGATAACATGTGAGTTTGTGTGTGCTTTTTTGGTAGTTTTGATAATGAACATTAATTGAATATAGGTTTCTGTTTTTTTTTCGGCTGTTGGGAAAGAGCCAGAGCCCAAAACGCTATAATGTTCGCCTATGGAATATTGAATTGCTTCCTGCTGACATAAACCCTGACAGTAAACAGGGTCTGATAGGTTGATTAGATTTACGAATTTTGCTTTTAAAGTTTAACGAAACACAGAATAACAATGATATGTAGTCATGTGTATACTCACTTGGTTTGAGTAGTATCTCTCTCTGTTATCGTTATAACAAACACTGACTCGCAAGGGACTCTTGTACTTTGTCTAGATTTATCCATCTTGCTTGATCAGAAACACTGAATAGCAAAGATCCCTAGCCGTGTGCATACTTACTTTGTTTGAGCAGTGCTTCAGGGACCGTCACACGATAGGAATGATCTTTAGCCGTGTGTATACTTACTCTGTTTGAGCAGTGATTTAGGGACCGTCACACTATAATAATGATCTCTAGCCGTATGCATGCTCACTTTGTTTGATTAGCGCTTCAGGGATCGTCAAACAATATGAATAATCTGTAGCCGTGTGTATACTGAAGCTTCAAGGACCGTCAAACGATAGCAATGATCTCTAGCCGTGTGCATACTCACTTTGTTTGATTAGCGCTTCAGGGACCGTCACACGATAGGAATAATCTGTAGCCGTGTGTATACTCACACTGTTTTATCTGAGCTTCAGGGACAGTCAGACGATAAGAATGATGCGTAGCCATGTGTAAAAATCGTTTTGTTTGATCTGTAGCCGTGTATATACTCACGTTGTTTGGGCTGTACCTCAAGGACCGTCAAAAGATAACAATGATCAGTAGCCAGGGGTCACACTGGCCCAACATTTTCTTGAGCCACATTTTTTTTTACAGATATCGACCCGTTTTTTCAAGTAAATACAGTGCTCCGGACATTTTGAAATCTCAATCGGTCTGATGAAATTGTTATTATTTTGTTGTTTTGGAATAACCATGCACAATTGACAAGAGAAGTACGCGTACAACATCCAATATAGTGTAATTATACCTCAGTTCTATTAATAGGAGCCGAGTTGGCTTACTTGGTCATCATCGATGCAACATTTCAACTGGTTTAGGGCTGCCGTTTTTAAATTAGTTTTTCCTTTTATTCAGTCGAGACAGATGGTCATATATCGAATTATTTGGATATATTATTGAATAAGCTATCGATTGGTATGTTTGCTTTGTCATGCGGTTGTAAAATAAGGTAGAAATCGGCCGTTAAAAGTGCGCACAAAATCAATGCGAAAATGTCTCAAATATTTGTTTTTGTAAAGAACCGCGCGAAAACAATCGACACTAATTGTAATTATTAAAAGCATTCCACCTTGCTACAATCAACTCGCGATTAAATAATTAGAGAGCAATTTCATTATCTTGCCTCTGAATACATGTGTAAATCGCTAATATATCAAATCTCCCCAGGCTTTATTTTACAGGCGACAAACTGTTTGAGGGTTTAATGAAAGACGGTTGTAACTACACATTGATCAAAATGTAGTTACAACCGTTTGCATACATCCATCGAGTTGAAGTTACCCAACTGTACATCGTGTACACACACACAGCCACTATTGATGTTTTAAACGGACACGCTGTGAATGTGGTATTTTATAGCTTTAAAGGTAAAAGCTATTTACCGGTGGGAATTTTATGATACTTGTGGTTAGCGATGGGGAAAAAGGGCAAAAATGGGACTGTCGTCATTTTCTTCTGAGCCACTTTCTTCTGAGCCACTTTGAGCCATTGGCCGTGTATACTCACTTTGTATGATCAGAGTTTCAGGGACAGTCAGACGATAGCAATGATATGTAGCCGTGTGCATATTCACTTTGTTTGAAAAGTATCTCAGGGACCTATACACGATAGCAATGATATGTAGCCATGTCTATACTCCCTTTGTTTAAGATGTGCTTCATGGACCGTCACACGATAACAATAATATGTAGCTATGTGTATACTTACTGTGTTAAAGCAGTGATACAGGGAGAGTCAGACGATAACAATGATGTATAGCCGTGTGTATACTCACTTTGTTTGATAAGTGATTCAGGGACCGTCACACGATAACAATGATCTCATTGTAAGCCTTGTGTATACTTTCCATGTTCGAGCAGTGCTTAAAGGACGTCACACGGAAGCAATGATCTGTAGCCGTGCGTATACTTACTTTGTTGAAGCAGTGCTTCAGGGACCGTCACACGAAACCCCGAATGACCATAACATCCAGCTATATCGCCTGTGAGCATCAATGCAGCCAAAAATACTCCAAGAGACATCATACCATGCCCGATTTATATAATCTATGTGGTAGTAATAACAAAACAAAATAGTTGATAACATTTATGAGGGTCAGACAAAAGAAAATGAGGGATTCGTATGACTGTTTAACTCAGTTGACGCACATGAATAGTTTTTCGCACGTCATTTCACGATACAATCGCCGTCATTAAAAGACGAAAAACATCATTTTAACAATTTAATAATGGCAGAGACTCAACAAGACATTTTAAGTTCACGAGTATAACGAATTTCGCGAAAGGAAAGCAACAACGATTTGTATTGCTATGGTACAAGCTGATCAATAATTCTCCATTGGATACCCTTCTTCTTGCAGATGAGTACATTTAAGACAAAACAGGAAGAAGCCAGATTTCACACAAGCACCATTACTTCAGGCACATAATCCGGGGAAATATAACTGACAAAGACGCAAGAAATGTCAACTGGAGTAATTTAGAATGCAATTCTCATGAAGTTCGAATCGAGCCGCGGATTGGACGCAGTTTGTCAATCCAGGGTATTTGTGATCGAACGCCATCTCGGCCAACATTCTTTACACTTTTTGACAAAAGTCATTCGTCTACCTCTATGGGCTTACAGTGTATGTGGTAAAGCAGCCAGTTGCACGGAGAGAATGGTCGATGAGTACTGTTGTGAACAAACCAGGAAACACATGGATAGGTAAAACTTGCAGCCGTGATATGACTGAAAGATTGTTGAAAACGTCGTTAAAGCCCCACACAACAAATCAAACAATCGCTTTAGTCAAGATCTATTTAAATAGGAGATAAGCAATGTATGGTAGATAAACCTTGGGAGAAATTTCTATTTGGTCCGGTAGTTTAACTACCTTGATACTTAACGCCTGGAATACCTTGCTACTTAACGCCTGGAATTCAAGATCGAGTTTCAGTTTGACAAACTATGTGAAAATAGAAATAAGTGCGATGTTTCATTTCGACACACTGTTTACAAGTAACATATAATCAGAGTACTATTGTATTATTGTAAATAACTCATTTCATGTGACTGTATGCGTTAATGTTATGTTTATACTTATGGTGACTTATAGGCCCTTCGGACAGGGTGTTGTAACTTGTTATTCGTGTATGTAAATTCACAGAGGTAACGTTAATAAACACCTTTTTTAACTTGACGTTTATCATATGATCTTATTTTCTGTGTTGTATAAATTATTTTAACACATTGTTTGCATCGTTTGCCGAGTGTTGGGTATCTCACTATCTGTCAACAACGGACACTCACCGCTGGATGAAACTCAGTAACAGTTACTTGATTAGTACACAAATAGTTGTGGTAATTGACGAATCACTGCCCAGGTTTTCTAACCTGAATAAGACGACATATGTGGATTAGTGGTAAAAAAGTGTCCGCCTTGGGTGCAAGAGGTCACGTGTTCGATCCCGACCGGGTTATACTAGAGACCGTAAAATAATGGTAGCAATGGCTTCCCCAGTATAATTTATTAATTATCCATGAACCGCCGTGATATAACTGAAAAATTGTTAAAAGAGGTGTAAAACACCAAACAATCAATTGAATTTGAATTATACCGTACAGACACATTCTGACGCATTTGAAGAAGAAGACTTGAAATCGTCCTGGCTTAAGCAGAAATTGTCCAAAATAAGAAACTTCTCCTTTTGCCACAGAGTTTTCAACTCTATACAATAATGACATTTACATAACGGAGTGTAGTCATAATTTTGTTTTGATGTTTTGATGTATTAAAAGTTGTATGCGGGAAACAAAGATGGATAGAGAGATAGATAGATAGAGAGAGAGATAGAAATAGAAAAAGAGAGAGAGATATAATGAGAGAGATATATAGACAGAGACATAGACAAAGACAGAGATACAACGAGACAGAAAGAGAGATTGAGAGAGACAGAGAGAGAAAAAGTGAGAGAGAGGGAGTCAGTAAGAGAGAGGGAGTCAGTGAGAGAGAAAGACAGAAACACAGAATGAGAGGGACAGAGATGCATATAATGAGAGAGAGAGAGGGAGATATAGAGAGAGGGGCAGAGAGAGAAAAACAGAGAGCGAGACAGAGAATCAGAGAGAAATCTAAAGAGTGAAAGAGCAGGATAGAGAAACAAAAAAAAAGAGAGAGATAGAGAGAGAGAAAGGGAGATAATGACATACTGGAAATTTGAGATACAGAGAGAGATAGGGCAGTGAGACAGAGACGGAGAGAGTGGCGGGGACTCAGAATATAAGAGAAAAGGAGAGACATAGAGCGGGAGAGGGAGAGGGGTAGACAAGAAAGAGGGAGAGAGGGACACACACATACACACACATATACAGAGCCAGGGGGGATAGAGAGATGCATACATTTATATATAGAAACCCGACAAACATACATTTATATATAGACATACAGACAGACAGACAAACATATATACAGACAGACGGACAAACAGAAAGACAGATACACACACAATTACAGGTGCGTCACTATGGACCCATTTTAGGAAAGGACTTGAGTGATTTTTAAGTGGTTATTGACGTCATCGCTGAAATATACGTTAAATAACACAGTTAAATCGCCCGGACTATCAACAATAATTGCAAAGAAATAGCCGTGGGCAGACGTTTACTCGAATAGGACACAGATTTAAAAGAAGTAATCCCGGAAATAGGAGCGTCGTACAGTGCCAGTTTCAGAGTGACCACGCCAACCAGTTAGGTTATCTCGGATGTTCAGAGTGTAATCCAAAATACTTTACGAATTGGTAAACATGATCACCAACAACGTGAGTACAGCCGATACATCCTGCGACATTATCCTCAACACATTGATGAACAAGACCGTACATGTATATAATATTCCGCATGCTTTTCGGGAGCCCAGTGAAAACATTTTAAAATCGGTGGTGAACGGACACAGACGTTTTCCATTTCTGATGCGAAAAAAAGACTAAGACGATACACCAGAGTCATTCAACGTCTCGGGTGGTCAGTGACATTATTCAAAATAGAAGTGATGACCGTATCAGCATCATTCACGGCTGGATTATTGGATTTAAACGAGGTAGGTCCATACTGCGGTGGACGTTACGAAGCAAAACTGTTTCAGGCCACCATTTTTTATTAAGGACTTAACATTTTTTCAACATCGATGTACACTAACTGCGACCTTCTACCGTGCCATCGTCGTTGGATACTTCTTCTATGTCGACGTCGTCGGATACTACTTCTATGTCATCGTCGTCGACGATTCTTGGTCGGCCGGCTATCCGTCTCTCCGGTTCAACGTCATTAGCCCCCGCTTTCCTTTCCATCGGGCAACACGCTTTCACGTGTTTTTGTAAGTGATGAATGTCCGATATAACGGATCCACAGTCGTCGCAAGACGTTCGAACGTCTTCAGATATAGTTCGGTAGAAGACTTCCGGTCGATCAAAGGTACGTTCGGGCGCTCGCGTTAAAGCCATTTTGTGATTGGGATCTTATGACGCCTTTCTTATAAGATCGAGTGCATTCGTGTACATTCACCTTGAATCTGGCATCGTAGTTTCAAATATATTATTAGGTACCCGTACGGTCGTTGAATGGCATCCGCGTAACGACGTTACAGTTGTTGTGGGTTGTTCGGGTACATGTTATTCTGTTTGACGACCTTGACTATTTGTATAACTCGGATATCAGTAATTATGAATCTGATCTTTTTGACATGCCACGTAACAACAGAGATAACGAGAGATACAATTGTTTTGGTAAATCCTTAACGGAACTATGTTGCACTCATAATGTTCATTTTCTTAATGGCAGATTATTTGATGATAAAGATGGTAATTATACATGTGTAGCGAACGATGGTCACAGTGTAGTTGATTATCATATTGCCTCGAGCGAGTTATTTTCGCTAATGTCGTACTTTAATATTGAAGAAGTTGATTGTTCCGACCATTTTCCTCTATATGTACAATTTAAATTTAATTGTTCAAAAAATGTTTCATCGTCTGCATGCGGAAATGAACAGCTACACACATGTGATAGTTTTAAATGGGATGATAGTAAGGAGGATACATTTCATGAAGTTTTCAATAGTAAACTAACTGAAGTTTCAGAGAATAATTTACAAAACATTGTGATAAGTGCAAACTCTGGTATTCAGTCAATAGTTGACTTATATCAGAGTACTGCAATAACATGTGGCTTAAAAAGAAAAAAACATCACAAATCGGAAAACTTCCAAACCCCAGTGGTGGGACACAGGATGCTCTTTGGCTAACTAATATTCATTGTTGAGAAGATTTAGATGGTCTAATCTTGAGTCAGACTTTAATTTATACAAACTGTCTCGCACTTCCTTCAAATATATCTGTCGCAGTAAGAAAAATGCATACCAGCGTAACAATAGACAGTTACTTTTGGATTGTAGAAATAACCCTAACCAATTTTGGTATTTGGTGAATAAGCAAAAATATAAAATCGAAAATGTAAATCATATTAGCAGTTGTGAATGGGTCAAATATTTTAGTAGTTTATTATTCAAAGACAACCAACAACCTATACAGGACATGAATATTAATAGTTCCCAATCAAATAACACAGCCGTTTATTATCTATTAAATTCTCCCTTTTCAGATGAGGAAATAATAAGAAGTATATCAAAATTGAAAAAGGGAAAGGCACATGGTAAGGACGGAATCGGGGCGGAATTCTATAAGAAAACATATTTTGAAATATTGCCATTTCTAAACGTTTTATTTAATAATGTTTTAAATACTGGTAATTTTCCAGAAATGTTGACAGAAAGTGTTATCATACTATTGTATAAATCTGGTGCAAGAAATAACCCATCTAATTATAGGGGTATTTCGCTTCTTAATACTATGTACAAAGTTTTTTGTCGTATATTAACTGATAGGCTGACCCGTTGGGCCAATGAACTTAATATAATAGATGAAGCTCAAGCTGGATTTAGAGCTGGTTATTCTACAGTTGACAACATGTTCTGTTTACAGAGTATTATTCAAAAGTATACCTCTAAGACTGGCGGTCGCTTCTACGTATTATATGTAGACTTCCAAAAGGCATTTGATTCTGTGAATCACTTCAATCTCTTTTCGTCCTTAGTACGTAAGGGCTTAACTGGTAAAATATTACATGTACTTTTATCTTTAACTGGTAAAATATTACATGTACTTTTATCTATGTATAGTAAAACAAGGGCGCAAGTTAAGATTGACCGTAATCTCATCTCTGAGTCATTTTCTTGCAATATTGGAACAATTCAGGGGGACTTATGTTCGCCACTTATATTTAGCATTTATATAAATGATCTATGTACAGATCTTAGAGAAAAATGCAGTAATGGCATATTTGTCACAAACAACGTCCCAGAAATATACTGTCTCCTTTTCGCAGACGATGTAGCAAATTGTGCAGACACCGCAAACAATCTACAACAACAACTTAATGTTATTTCCCAGTATTGCAACGACACTGGTATGAAAGTAAACTTAAAGAAAACTGAAATTATGGTTTTTAGAAATGGTGGGCCGTTAAGAAACTACGAAAAATGGAAATTAAATGACGAAATCTTAAAAGTTACATCCTGCTATAAGTATATGGGTCTTGTATTCAGCCCTAAACTGTCATGGTCCAAGGCAAAGACAAAGCTATGTGCACAAAGTAGAAAAGCTATTTTTACTATTAAACGCTTTCAATACAACTATGGTAACTTTCAACATCATGAAATATTCAAATTATTTGACAGTATGGTTGTTCCAATCCTTACATACGGTTCCGAGCTATGGGGTCATTCATACTCTGATGTCGTCGAAAAGCTCCAACTATACTTTTGCAGATGCTTTTTAGGGGTTAACCAGACTGTCAACAATAGCATGGTCCTAGGAGAATGTGGAAGATATCCGTTATGTGTTATATATTTTACAAAAATAATATCTTATTGGTTAAAACTATTGCATATGCCGCAACACCGGTACCCACGAAATTGTTACTTAATGTTAAAAGCCATTGACGATGCGGGAAGAGTTACATGGGCGTCAACAGTAAAAGATTTATTATACACGTATGGCTTTGGTAATGTCTGGATTTCTCAAGAAGTTGGTAACTGCAATGTATTCTTATCTAGTTTCAAACAGCGCATCAAGGACTGTGTTACACAAAATTGGCATGCCGACATAAATGAATCCTCGAGATGCAACACTTATAAATATTTTAAATCCCTACTAAACCCCGAATCATATTTAAATATGGACCTATCGTTCCAGTTAAGAAAAGCTCTCGATAGATTTAGATGCTCTAGTCATAAACTTAATATTGAATTGGGTCGTCATCATAACATAAACAGAGAGGATCGAATATGCTTTTACTGTTTATTGACAAAAGATGTTATAATTTTAGAAGACGAGTATCACGCATTTTACATTTGTCCAAGATTCGAAGAAGAAAGAAACAAGTTCCTTTTTAACTGGTACACTGGTAACAGAGAGCGCGAGGGTTTTTATTTCTTGTTAAAAACTAACAATGTTGTGACTCTAAGAAGAGTAGCTATTTTCGTTTCAAAAATTATGAAAATGGTCGACAATCAAAACATTGCCGTAAATCTTGATCTACATCAATTGTGAGAATGATGTACTCACTTGTACACATGTATGTATTGCCATCTTTTATCAAACATCACTTTCAAGAAGAAAAAAAAGTTGTATGCTGTATTATGGGCCTGAGGCCTTTATTTACAAATAAAATGTCTGTATTCTGTATTCTGTATTCTGTCTGACTAGAGTCATAACCGGTTGTCTGTCCATGGGATTATTGAATAATACCATGTAATGACAGTTTCTTCTCTGGGTCGGGTGTTTCCTAAAATATAGGCTTGAATGCGATCAACAACAGATTTCTATGGTGACTGACTTCCGTAAACAAATCCGTTGCTCTCTGATCTTTTGCCGCTTCTTTGGCCATGTCATCGACAACTATGACGTTTCTAACTCGAGTGTCCAGAAATTCATCCTCTCTCGAGGTTCGAACGTACGCCCTGAATATACCCGACCTTCGGATAAACGGTTCCTGGTATGACGCCGTAGAGCGGCTGCTATCGTTTGTATAACCAGATAATACGTCGGTGTTGTATCTTGTCGCGGGCATGACGTGGTCTGCTAAAAATACAGGTAGCGCTCCTGAATGCGCCTCGGTGGTCTATTATGCGCTCCCAACTCTCCTAGATGCGCTTCCGGCGCTCCCAAGTGTGATCCTTCATATTGAGATTTTCCAGGTCTGGTGGTATATTCCAGGATTTATTTCTGTGTGTGACGATGGTTCCTCAAAGTGTTTGTTTCTCTTGTGTCTCAGTAGATTGTATCTGCTACAGAATGTCTGATCACACGTTATTCAAGAAATGTTGACATCTCCCTTACACACTATGACAATGTTCGTTCTTCTATATAACTCAATTCCACAAGTAGTCTAGTAATTAGTTTGTGTTGTCTTAACAATAGTCTGCGTTTTCATCTGAGTGGTAAGGCATATGCATCAATGACTCTTAATAATTGACGTCTACCGGCACCACAGTAGATGAACACGTATCGGAAAGGAGCAAACACGGAACCAACACGTATCTGACCCTGAATCTACAACGGCAGTACCACGGACCGTCCCGTAATGACCCGGACGATCCCGGACCGTCCATGACCATCCCGGGTCAGCTACGGACTGTCCCGGACAAAACACGACATGCAGAATCGCGCATAATTGCCCAAGATCAACACGGTGCCACTACGGACCTTCTCGGAACCAACACGGCCCTACACGGACAGCCCCGCCCTGATGGACCATCCAGAATAATCCCGGACTGTCCCAGATAATCCCGAACCCAACAAGGATCCAAAACCGGTCTGACCCCGGATTGGCCAAATTTCAGTCCGGGACGCTCGGGACAGTCCAGGAAGTCGGTGTGATTTGCTCTTTACGACCGATTAGTTGTCTCCGGCGCTTTCAGTGCCTTGATATCCCTTCGTTTCAACCGATTAGTTGTCTAAAAGAGGTGAACAATCTTTGATAGGTGTCGTACGTTTGGTTCTCTTATGGTAACAGGTTGTACTTTACTCATTATATATATCATGTAAAACATGTAGTTCAAAAGCGCTAAAGCCTTAACAATATCTAGATTTGTATTGTTTTTGGTTACAGTTCATTCATTGAAACTCGTTTGTCAATAAGAGAAAGGGTCATACATTACATAACATCCGTTTTGCGTGGTGATTTTGTCTACGCCCTAAGTCGAAACAGGATACAGAGGTGAAGTTTAGTTACATGTAGCATTATTTATGCATCGTAGTAACAATAACTTATCAATAAATAAATTGCTCTACGCTTTTATTTAGTTAAGTTTTAATATCGTGCCATTTATATCTACACCAATTATAGAATGACCGTTGTCCATTTAAAGGAACAATGAATTAGAAACATACACAACTCTTAGATTTAGCGTTTGTTGAAAGAGAGCCCGTTTTTGCTTATACATTAACGATGTACAGTAAAGTACATTAACACGTACATTATTTATGAAATATGTATACAACTGAACTTCAAAATACTATAATGTCACGTTAATGGTATTATTCTCTTTGAATACGTTTGTTTAATTTATTGCTCAATAAGAAATTGTTATTTTCGGTGAAGCTATCACTTTGATGATATCGCCTGCGATGTAATTTTCCGTGCTCACTTATTAAAGTAGGACTGTTTCCGTGTCTAACGTCAACGTATGATTCAGTGATGACGTCAGCAACCACTGAAAACCCCACTTGCCTCATTTCCTGAAATGGGTCCAAAGTGACGCACCTATAGTCAAACAGCCAGCCAGCCAGACAGACAGACAGAAAGACATACAAACAGACAGACATACACATAGACCGACAGACATACAGACACACAGACAGACACACCGACAGACACACAGACAGACACACACACAGACAGACATAATGACATACAAACAGACAGACAGATAGACAGACATACAACTAGATAGACAGACATACAGGCACACAGACAGACACACCGACAGACACACACACAGACAGACACACACACAGACAGACATAATGACATACAAACAGACAGACAGATAGACAGACATACAACTAGACAGACAGACATACAGGCACACAGACAGACACACAGAAAGACAGACACATAGAGGACTCGAATAAGTAATGGTAAATAAACTGTTTATTGTTAATTAACAGATAAATGAAACAGATGAATATAATGAGAGGAAACATGATTAATCATACCTTGTTTACAAGACGCGGCCTTATCCCAACAATTGCAATATCCTATTATTCATGTCATTATCAGTGTGAATAATATGCAAAACCAGGAAGTTTAGAAAGCTCTTCATTGGATAGTTGAGAGGGTTACTTTAAATAGGTGTTTTCTTCTTGTGAATAACCTTTCCTTTTTGTTCTTTTGTTTTTATTTAGCATGGTGTTCTTTGTATGATCTTCATATATTGGAAGAAATAAAGATTATATATCCTTCCTAATACAGTTTGAATAAACATTTCATATAGATTTAACAGAAAAGACCGATAACTCACTTAAAGATACAACATAAACAGAGGAATAAACCCATCGTACATACATATATTATCAACAATCCATACTACAGTTATGCACTGAGGGGCATATTGCAACATCAGGGGTGGGGTCAAGTGAAAATGAATCAAAACTTGCATTTTTTTGTCATAAAAGTGAATGTCCTTCATTGAAATATAATTGAAGCCTTTCATTGTTTATGATCAATCTCCATTCCAAGGTATGTTGACCATACACACAGCCAACTAATTATTGATCATAAACAGTAATGGAAATGAGAAATCTTTCCAATCATTAGTCTTAGTATGTATACAGTGCCTTCATTAAGGAATAATCATACTATTTGTTAATTCCACTTACACTTTTCAAGATGTTTGTCAGAATATTTGAAATTGATTATTTATCAATAAAACCACAAAACAGACAATTTAGGATTTGCATGCAATAGCACATCATTTTACCTTTCACTTAGTAACGTCAACATTGGACACATTTGCAGCAATCTACTTTTAAACAACGCTAACAAAATCCAAGTTGTACATTTTTCAGAGCACAGGCTGGAATTAAATGTGTTTTATCGTATCTATCGTGTGGGATAAAACACAAGGGTCCAAAATTCCTTTTTTGAAAATTAAAAACACACACCCAATACCTAGTTAAACTACTACAAATAGTCTTTATATGGTCCATATGCTATAATAATAACGACCGTAATGTTATTGTATGAGAAAACTCGGGGAACTCCAAATAAGACCGTGCTACTATAAATGGACTCATTAGTGTATTATGTATGAACATCATTAATAGTATGCAGAGGCTTAGTTCATGACAAACTCAAGGAGGGTATTGTCAGGGGGCACGTGCATCGATGGCGCAGGCGCAGACACCTGGTTCTTGCCGCACATCTCTACGCTAGAGTTAAAATTCAAAATGGAAGCCTCCGTGTTGAATCCGCTTGTTTCATTAACGATGAGCTCGTTTTCATGCTGTCTAAATTACGGAGCGCAATTATTTGCAAGTGCCCATTTAAACACATCCTTATTTATCCGCTTTACAAATAAATACATCACTGATTACTGAACTCAGCGGTTCGTATTTTAGGATTATTAAGACACCAGCATCCCTAATTGCCAACCTCCGCCATTTTGGAACTCTTCGAACTCTCGCTTGAAGCAGGGTTGTAAATAGTCGGGGTCAGAAGTTCATATGACGTCACTAGAGTTAAAACTCTTGCCGTTCATGAGGAACCCGGATAACTCTAGTTGGAACTCGGGTTCGTCGTGAACTTAGCCTATATGAACCGTATAGAGACGCTATTTATATTAAAATTCCCCAACTTAACATTCCGATAATTTATGATTATAGAATATTGATAGTATAAAGAAACTTTTTGGGTATCTTAACCAGGTATTGTGTGTTTTCCCATTTGTTTCTGAAATGGTAATGCAGAGGCCTGTGGTTAAAACAATCAAGTATTAATGTGTTCCGAACACTGTAAGCCTGGACCATTGTACCGGATGAACTTGATCTGTACAGAGGTCAATATAAGGAGGAGTATACAGTTCTTTTTCCCACAAAATATATCTCTCTTATCAATAAACCAAGCCCAATGATGTGTGTACTGAAAATAATTGTCTAATCGAGACTAATATTTTGAGTACCCACACTATAGAGTTAGAGGGTAAAATAAGGATTTTAGAACGTAAACAAATCCCCTTATCTAGAACTCTGTCTGAAGTTGTTCATAGTTTGATGTTTTACGCTGCTTTCAACACTTGCTCAGTTGTATCACGGCGTTTTCTGGGTAAGTTACCAGTACTACTGGTCCGTTTATCCTGACACCAGCCAGTCATACGTAATGTTAAACACACAACCCTGAGCATCAAGGAGGGCAGCCATTACTACCATGCGCCGATGATCTAGGTCGATACATTACTAAGAATCCATACTAATGGTTTTCTCGTGGAACGGATTAAGGGTTTAATAATTACATCCGGAGATGATGACGGAGCATATGATGTTGACTAATACACTACATGTTTGTGTTATTCTCTTAGCGCCGAATTTCATAAAGTAGACTCTTCAATGTTCAAAATCGGGCGACTTCATATTTCATGTAATAAGTGTTTGGGAATATTTTAAAAAACAACAAAAGGTAAACAATGCAGATATCAGATTATATAGCTCGTGCAGAGCCGACTCACATGCATCTGTATTGTTTTGAATAAACTTCAATACTGCCGTTCGCGCTGACGGGATATGCAAAATGTTGTGATAAGTGAAAATACTTTGCTAAATGTGTTCAGTAATCGTCTGCTGCATGCATGTGCATCAAAGGGTGACCGAATGTGGGAAGGTGATAAATATAAGGAGAGGAACGTGTAATTTCTTACATTATGTTAATGTGCGTGTGAGTTGACATAAACATAACAGGGCTACGAAACAAATACCCCGTCTCATTATACCCTATTCCATTGTATAAATGTGACTTTATATTGTTATGTGTATGTATATTGTAAATTAAATTTCATGCTATTTACTTTTGAAAACGAATAAAGTTGTATAGTTGAACACATGACTAGATATGGGAAATAATCAAAGAAGAAGGAAAAAGTGTCATATTAATCATGATGTCAATATGTGTGTGAACCGTTAGTGACCTAACGGGTTGCTTTCTATATTTGTTGGCGTTTTACTCTGCTTTCAACAATGTTCTGTTCTATCACGGTGTTTCCTGTGTAAATACCATACATACTTGTACTGGTGTGTTAACCCCGAGACCATGAATAATTTAATGTCATAGTGATATAGAGGATAATTGTTTGTTTCAGTGTATTATCGAAATTTCTTTCATCGAGTGAAAAGCAAAGGTGATATTTTCAAGAGTGGCGTAGCCACGAGTGAAAATATAACCCTTTGCTTTTCACGAGATGAAAGAAATTTCGATAATACACTTAAACAAACTATTATCCTATTTCTTTTATGCTGTGAATGAGTTTTCTGAATGTGCTGAGGTGTAAAAAGTCACATTACTTATGCTGACTAAGTAATAAATTCCCCCGTATGGAGCCCCAGTTGTATTTCATTCCTCGTATGTAGTCCCAGTCGAATAACAAGAAAGTTGGCGTTATGCGGTTGGCATATTAGGTAATCTTTTTTAAGTAGACAGTTTGGTTTAATATTTAACGGTAATATTGATGAAAACTCATGTTACTTTTTAAAAGAATTATTTGCAGTGACAAACCATAGCTTAAATCGTATTCCGGGTGATCCATATTTACGGAACTCTTTCTTCGGTTATTTGCGCGTATGAAATTCATCCGCCCTTTGACAAATTGTTTGGAAGGTCTCGCTAAAAAAAATCAACTGTGTATTTTAACCATATCTGTTAAATGTAAAGGATTTTAATTATTTCTTTTGTCAATATATTGCGGAGATTTGTTGGATGGAAGCCATTTGCAAAGAAAATTATGTTTTATATCGCTTATCGGCGAAGAGAAAATACAAGTCAAAACGGGTCGACTCGATCGACATCTTGTGTTCTTACAAGATGGCTAGATCTTTATTGAGGATGAAAACAGACGTTGTACATTAGATATTCCTAAATAATAAGAATATGGCTTCTTTAAAACTTTTGTCTTATGATAACGATTTATTCGATGTCTGTAACATTCTTATATTTGTTTATACTATGCCTGCAAACATAACGCAAAAAGAACAATGTGTAAATATGAAAATCTAGCTTCATTCCCGTGTTCCTTCCTTGTAAACCTTATTTGAACACTCCTCATTATAGCCATTCAAGTACGATTATCCACAATAGTTATTAATATCAAAATCATTCGAGCTAGAGAAAGATATTGCATATACTATCTAAAAAACAATATATCTACAGTAAAGTACAGGTTTTTGCATACGTGTAGAGAAATAATTATGTCGATTTGTGTACTCATGCAATGACGTCACTTGTAAAGGGAAGTAAAGCTCGCCAATTTACGTACTTTCAATCATATGTTGTTTCCCTTGTATTATTTTTTGTAACTCTTTTATATCTGACATTTACTACTGGGTTTCATTGGTGTCAGATAATCATTCTAATACCCAGTGGCACAATACTATTTTAAAATCACTGCAACTATCATTTTAATATAAACAGTGACTTGTAATGATTCACGTCATTAAATAAAGGCCTAGTGGGCCTATTTAATGTGTTATCACAGAGTTAGATGCACAGATCATCTTTATTGTACCCGTCAAACCTTGATAAGTTAATTGTTACTCGTTTTGAGACTCATTTTTCCCATAAAATTCTGTCAAAAACATGGAGAAAAAAGTAGTTCCGTCAATTGAAAAGTCATAATCTCACTGCAAAAGTCATAATCTCACCGGTGAGATTATAGGATTATTATTCACCGAGAAATTTCTATAATTCACGGGTAAGCATAAAAGAAAAAACTGAAATAATGTCTATTGTGAAAATATGGTTTAACTGCACAAATGAAGTCGTATATTACTACTGGCAAATTCCCTGAACAAAATCCTTGGAAAAGGATAGTTTCTAAAGTCGTTGAAAGATAGTGAGCGTCAGGAAAGAATGAACCTTCACTATGACCATTGACCGCTTTGTGTCTGTTTTCAAAAACAGTCTTCCATCATTATTTTGGTTATGCGCATAAACTCGCAAAACTATGTATCATGCATCAAGTGCTATACAAGTATTAGTAAGTATCAAACACTGAAGAGAAACTGTCAGTCAGTGTGTGTACTGCCAAAATATGATCACAGATATCCAGGAACGTTTATTTATTTTTTGAAAACATCAGTTTCTACTGTACTAATGACATGTTGCTCTTTGTGAGAAGATTTACTACCCAGAAAGAGCAATTCATCATATATCTTCTTGAAACTGATTTGCCAACAGTATTTAGTCTATTCGAATAAAATCGAATCTGTTATGTTCAATTGCGATACATACATAATGTATTGAGAAACAGTTCTGCTTAGCTGCACATATACCCAACGGATGGGCTTATGATGTACACGTGAATGTATATGCACATGTATATTTATGCGTGTGTTTGTGTTTGTTTGTGTACTCATGTGTACTCATGTGTACGTGTGTGTATGTATGTGTACATGTATATATATAGAGACGTGTGTACACAATGTATGTATGTATATGTTTATTTGTTAATGTATATGTATATATATATATTCTTCTTCACCCTCTGTCTTTCATCTGTTTGGATTTCTCATTCTCTCTATCTAGAGACAAACATATTCTATCCCTCCTCTCACCTGTCTGTCAAGTATTCTGTTATGTCTTCTCATTTGTACATTTACTATTACCCTTCAGAGCACTTCATATTTCGTTTCGATGAAGTGCTCCTCATGGGTATCTAAGAATATGTTTTGCAAACAATGAAGACTCAGTGTGTTCTAGTCATTCGAGCAGTATATTCAGAGTTTTCACATAAACTAACTCTGTTTTTGTTGTGCTTACAACGTGAATGAATGTTATTGTACTCACTGTATATATATTCGTGTAAATATGTTAACTATTCAATGTTTGTCACTTTTGGTTCAATGTTTGTGTCAACGTTCTCTGTCAACTGTGTATTGTTTCTTAGTAACTATTACTAAAGTAAAGACTTTACAGCCATACTGCATCGAATTTATCCAAATCGTCTTTTATATTGAAGATACAAAATTAAGTAAGTAAGTAAGTAAATATTGTATTATAGTGACATGTGTATTAACATCAACAAAATAATAGTACAAAACGTAATATTGTTTGTTTGTTTGGAGTTTAACGCCGCTTTCAATTTCCAGCGTAGATCTAAATCATTTTGTATGAGCTTGTTACATAATCCAGATCAACACCGTTCTCTTGATATAAAGGTACAACTGTACCCTCTGTACCATCATGCAGCTATGTATTAACCCTTTCCCAAACACACCACATTTACAGCAGACGACACTGAAAACATATAGGTTAGAACGTGTAAAAGGAGAAAATGCTAACCACGACCAAAATGTATCCTTTTGCAGAGTGTTTTCAAAAGTCGTCTATTGCAGTTGCGTCTTAACGTGTCTGCATGTGGGAACGGCTCCGTATACATCCAGGAGACGCCTTGCTTGATTTAATTAATATTAGCAAGAAGCTTGTGTCGTAATCGGTGACAAATATAACAGTTGACCAAAATTAACATTTCCATATGCTGCTTAAAAGTACAATGATAAAACTCAATCTACATCATTAGCAAAATACACAAATCATCATACGGAAAAGAGCTATTGACAGACTCAGGACCAACAGTTCTCCCGATGAACTTAAAGAGCTTTGACCACCGTGTTGAGATTCAGTTGTTGTTGTTGTGGGTGTGACCTCTGTTGGAAGGACGTCGATTATCTTCATTCTTTCCGTTGTGTTTGTACCAATCCATACGTCGTTTGTTTCGTACTGGCAAACCTGTTTGTAGCATATATCGGCTTCAACTCGCAAAACACCCTGGAATTATTCCGGAAACGTGCATTCATTAACATGTTCAACATTATTTCAATTATATCATGTTGACAGTTCACTTATTCATTATCCCTGGGTAAAGAAACCGGTACTAGGCTAGATAACGTGCCTTGCCAATGGATACTCAACCATAACCGTTGCGCCGCGACTGTGGATCGATCCAGGACGCCCGTGTCCAAATCCCTGACGCTTACCACTCGGCCATGTCGGATTGATCACACAAAAGGTCAACAGAAGAATTCGGTGAGACATAAATGTGAGCAAATATATACATTATACGAATTATAGGTATTATGTTTGCTATATATATATATAAAAAAAAAGAAACAAGCAAGTGATATTCGGAGGTTTGATGCGACGCAATACGACAAACATTTGGCACCTTAATATCAATTATTTTTAGTCAGGTAAATTAAATGTGAGTTCTGTTCAAGGATAACCAATCATAAGATATTGGAGAACAATGCGGTTCAAAATTAAACAAATATCCGTAAAATCTGATCAGAATCTACAATTTGGTCATATAAGCTTCATAACTAGATAAGAGATACGAAGGGACGGATACACCGGGTGGTCTTTCTACATTTGTGACAACTAACCCATAGTTCGGGTCCCCGGGGAACGACTATCAACAGTGCTTACTTCAGTCAATGTCGTCGTCTTTAGTGCGTCTTTTTCAAACCGTGTGAAGCATGTACGACATGTACTCTTTCAGCGCCAAAGGCAATTTTGATATTTTTTGCAAACAACACAGATTCAGGTGAGTCAGCTAAAACCTCATATTACACACAAAACGAGTATGCCCGGTTTTGAACACAGAAGAGTCTACTTAAGGATATTCTTTGCTGATAGAGTCAAACTTTAATTGTGTAGACCGGGAATAGTCTTAATACTCATGGAGTCCAATATAGGTATGAACTGTACACTTTTCATTTATATCAATAATTTATAAACAATTTTTCTTTATTAAACATGTTCATTTAATAGTTTGTAACAATATGTAAAGGGTGATTATACCGACTGCATGAATTTAGCAGAAAAGGATTAAAGTGTGTAGCTACACCTGATAAGGTCCCGAGAGCAGGATATCCGGATTCGATTTCCTGTCGGGCCATTCCAAAGCCTGTACAGCATAGTAGTATTGATTATACCCATTGGCGGTTAGGTTGTCGGGGTAAAGACTGTTGTCAGTGATTCGCCTATGACAGGAAAATACTCACTACCTAGTGTATCTCATCAAACACTTCTCAACACTTCTCTTGGGATTGATTTCAATTAAGGGCCGAGTCACGATAGCACAGTCAATATGGAAGCGGGCTGTTAATCTAGGGGTCGTGAGTTCAAATCCAAGCTCGGCCAATATTCTTTCTGACGTTTGACAAAAGTCACTGTTTCATGCGTCATTCGTCTTTCATCAATCGGATAACAGTCTATGTGGAAAGCAGATGGTTGCTTTGAAAGATATTTGTTTTGAGTACTGGTGTGCGAAGCAAGGAAACGCACGAGTAGATAAACTGGCTGCCATGATATGACTGAAACATTGTTGGAAACGGCGTTAAACCGCATTCAATAAATGTAATTTTGGTTCAAGCAAATGGGAGTTCATTTTTCGACGTCTTTGGAATTACGCCTTATTAATATGTCTATTACTTACCTCGTGAAAGCTCACTGTATTGCGACGAAATGTTACGTTGGATGGTAATTGTATAGGAATTATTGTCTCGAAATCTAAAGGTAAAAGACAACAAACCACGACATGTTATATCTACATTTCCTGCGTTAAGACATTTGTAATATGCATCCGTTGGTAACCGTTAATTGCCTCCCTGTTCAACTATATACAATTCAAGTATTGTTATTCTAACGGCGAACCGCTACGTAATTAGATTAAACCTTTCCCATCTACAAACAATCTGTAGCAAATAACTATGAAACTATCTGTGATGTTTTTTTATCTTTACATGAAAGTGTGATTATTGAATTAAGTTAAAATACAGTTAAGATTTGAGAACATAGTTGCGAAAGGAGAAATTGCTCATAACAAGTAATTTCTCCTGTTGTCACAATGTTTTCAAAATTCATTTGCTGCAGAGGGGTCAACATGCGTCTGTCTGTTGGAAAGGGTTAACGATACTCGATTTTGTGGGAAGAAATATAACATACATTGATTAACTAACTATCCCTCTGTGTTCACGTTCCCTGCTATTCACAACTTTAAACAGTATGAGCTGTTCCACGAGAAAACCAATATTATGCATAAAGTATCGACCCAGATGAGCCTAGGCATGGCGCACAGGCTAACCCGGATAGACACTTTTCGCCTCCCGTGGATTTTCTGTTTAAAGAATCATTACTCTATACCTATATCCCCATGAGACAGAATGTGTCGGCCCGTATTATCATGCGCGGACTGCGCCTGCTGTTCGGGCTCGATACATTACGCAGAGTGCATACTGTTAGTTTTCTCGTGGAACGGATCCATTACGTATTTACCATGCTATACATACTTCATGCCCCTTTCTTTCCAACATACAAACGCTTTTGGACATTTCTGTAGAAGACGACTTTTGAAAAAACATTGAGGCAAAAAAAGAGATTGCTCATCATAAGCAATTTCTCCTTTCGTCACTAAGTTCGCAATTTAATTCAATAATCATACCTTCCTTTGTAGAGCATTTTCATATTATTGTCGAGATGTTTGTCATTGTAGACTGCTGCGTTTTTGTTGTATGTGGGAAATACTTAAATATATATTCAAGAACGGCTAAGGTAGGTGACGCCATGATCATATCTTGCTCCACTAAAACAAGCCCTTTTCAGCAGACAAAAAATCTTCAGCAGACGACTTTGAAAACATCTAGTTACAAATGTCGAAACTCTCTCTTAATCAAAGTGTTAGTATTGAATAAAGTTGAAAACATTGTGGTCAGGGAAGATATTAATCCGTGTGAGCAATTTCACCATTTGTCACCGTGTTTTTAAAAGTGGTCTGCTACAAAAGCGTCCGAAAGCGCCTCTATGTTGGAAGGAGACAAGAGGGAGTAACCGGTGCTGTTTATTAAGTAGCGGACATTTTGGACCAAAGTTAGACTACACCGATGTACAGAATGATCTTGGTCTACACATTTCTTGCGTGTTACCAAAACGTCGTGTGTATTATGGTCAATAAATAGTATCAAAAGTCGTCTGCTGTGCACGTGCGTCAGAAAGAGTCTGTATTTGGGAAGGAGTCAAGAAGGAGTAACCTGTGCTGTTTAATGAGTAGCGGAAATTTGGGACTACACATCTGTACATAATGATCTTGGTCTACACATTTCTCGTGTGTTATTAAAACGTCGTGAATATCATGGCAAATAAATAGTATCAAAAGTCCTATGCTGTGCACGTGCTTCAGAAAGAGTTTGTATATGGGAAAGGGAAAGGGATTAATGTCCTTCCTTAAATTAAAACCCTCCGATGGTGTGTTTTCGTGAAGCGTTTAAGATGCCGTTCCACGAGAAACCAAACATTATGTACTCTGCGAAATATATCGACGCAGTCAGTGCAGGCTAATCCGGGTCGACACATTCCGTCTCAAGGGGATAGAGGTATAGAGCAATGACTCCCGAATCAGAAAATCCACAGGAGGCGAATAGTGTCTGTCCGGGTTAGCCTGCTTGGCATGCTAAGGCTGATCCGAGTCCACACTGTTGATTTTCTCGTGGGACGGCTCATATATAGCATGTCTAATTTACGCATACCTTCAAACATAGAAATCATTTTCTTCTTTATCATTCCACGACCAAAGTTATTGATTAAGATCTGCATACGTTGGTCCTGAAATGACAAAAAAAGAACAGAACATATTATTTGTTTAACTCCAGCATGAACAGCTTATGGTTGATATACACAAATATAAAAGTCATAAAGAAATGGTTAAGACAATAAAATAATCATTGGTCAGACATAGGGTTAAACTAAAAACGAGAAATCGTTTTGACTAAATATCTACGTACTCCCGATCAATGTGTTTCTGGGTATTTAATTTCTTTAGTTTTTCTTGACGCAATAAACTAGTAGGTAACGCCGATGGCTTGTAATCCGGGGTGGTAAGTTCAAACTCTGAGTCGGCCATAAGGTATTTCCGATGATTGACAAAAGTCAATGTGACTATCATCATTTGTCTTCAACCAGTATACCACACATGGGGAGGTACCCAGTTGCTCGGAAAGAGTTGGATTGAATGAGAACGTGTTTAATAAAGCAATCTCACGTTCGGTGAACAGATCGCAATGATATAACTGGAATAACGTTCCCTTTTAAGCATACCAAGGAATTCAAAGATATACTGATGCTTTCTAACCTCGTCCGCTAAGGGTTACGAATATAGCAATATGACCACAGCGACAATTTCACGAAAAAGCATGACGATGATATTAGTAATTGTCATAGAAAAAACTTTGTGTTATAAATAACAGAAATAAGTTGTGTTCTGCAGACATAAACAATTTGGAAAGGTCGACACTTTTTTAAAAAGTAACATGTTAATATTAGGATTTCGTTTGTCGTCGAAACCAAATGTTATGCATTGATATTAACCCATGTATTGCTGTTTATTAGTCGAGGAATGGTCAAGTGACCTGGGAATGTCTGCTTTGAATTAGCACTCTCCCGATGACACGGATCAAGAACGTGATAACGTCTTTCAATGACGCTTCGTCATGAATGATTAAATTCCTTCTAATAAATGAAAGCGTTATACAATATACATGCCTAAATAAAGCATGAACATATGTCCGGTTCGAACTTACAACTTTGTAAGTGCCTGATTCTGGCATGACTACGTTGCAACCATCTGAGCAATTACACCGATGTCTCATATTGTCACGATTCAATTTATGTAACACTTAACCTATCCCACATAGTATATGCAAAGATATAGATATAAGTATAATTATCAAATATGCAAAGATATAGAAAATATCTATACATGTAAGTATAATTATCAAATATGCAAAGATATAGAAAATATTTATACATGTAAGTATAATTATCAAATATGCAAAGATATAGAAAATATCTATACATGTAAGTATAATTATCAAATATGCAAAGATATAGAAAATATTTATACATGTAAGTATAATTATCAAATATGCAAAGATATAGAAAATATCTATACATGTAAGTATAATTATCAAATATGCAAAGATATAGAAAATATCTATACATGTAAGTATAATTATCAAATATAGTTGTAAACATTGTTGCAATACAGAAATTGGTCAAAAGTCGCATACTGCGTCAAAATGCGTCTGTAGATGGGAGAGGGTTAAACAATCAGGTATGCATTCAGATTGATAAAGTACACCGAACGCTCGTGCGTGTGTTAGCTGACTCCACCAATCAAATTACATGTTTCAACTAGCACTCGCAGGAATGTTGTGAGTGTTATGTATATATGAATGCATCCCCTCGTGTATCGGTTATTTATTCTGTGATTGCTCTTCAACTTCAAACTCAATAATCTCATTGCATTACTTTCATCAGGTGTTTATGGCACGTCTTCTACTTACAAGAATCTTCCCTGTGTTCGAACTGTCGATCGTCAAAGTTCCCCTGTAAAAGAGAACATAAAACTAGGTTGTGGATTAACATTTATCCCTTTCCATCATACAACATATTTGAAGTAGGTGACGTTTAAGGTTGAAAACATTATGAGCAATTTCTTTTGTTTTGTCACAATTTTTTTCAAAAGTCGTGTACTACAGGTGCACCGAAAGTGTTCAGGTCAATTTGTAAATGTATCAGTTACAAGACAAGGGTAATATTGGCTGCCCTCCTTGGAGCTCAGGGTTGCGGGGTTAGCATTACGACTGACTGACTGGTGTCTCAGGATAAATGGACAAGAAGTACCGGTAACTTACTCAGGAAACGCTGTGATATAACTGAAACATTGTTGAAAGCGGCGTTAAAACACCAAAGACTCAACCAATTCATAACATAATATTATGCAGCCAATTTACATGAATAAGGGGACACTTAGATACTGCAATATTATGGAGCTAGCATTTATATAGCGAGGTGGTAGATCGTTCGCCTTCGGATCGAAAGGTCCAAAAGTCGAGTCCTGGTAAGGTCAGATTTTAAGGACTGTTACAATGGTGCCCAATAAGGGACTACATAGGGAACGCCTCGAGAGCGTTTCACAACATATCCGGATTCAGGAAGTTCGAGGACGAATTTCGAATTTGGAGGTGGTATATGTAGCCAAGGTACATGTATCATTGTCCCCTTATACATGTACTTTTGCTACAAATCTAAGATACTTGGCAAATAGTCTGCATTTGGATCTGTTGTTATCTTAACGCATGCGGATATTGATTTTGCCATTTTTCGGAAATACGTCGGGGCTGCTTTTCCTATTGCACGGTTCAGATCGAAATGAGTGAAGGATATTCAATTGACAAGCTTTATTGAAGCATTTACGACCTTTTACGCATTAAAGATCGAAAACGTTGGTTCTTAAATTATAAATCGCGTTCCCCGAAACTCTAGATATTCGTGCCATTCATTTATGGACAACTCTAAGCAGTAACTGCGTTGTTTTAAGTTTAACGCAAAACTCTGCCGGTACGCACACCATGCAGTATCTTTACGAATTGTTTTAACATATTTAATAAAACATAGATAGTACGAACAAGGTTTATGAAACTGAGCCCTGATATGATATGTAATGGTCTGCTTTAATAATACCCGACAATAGCATATGGAAAATTAAATATCAACTTTCAACGGTGATTAAAAAACATTTGGGAAAAGGAGAATTTACAACCTTACATTCGATGTTTTACAAGATTATGAGATAATATAGCCCTGACTCCAAAGTCTCACAAGACAAGCAAACAGCATAACCTCTCCTCCAATGTCTTACTAAACAATTAGTTAATATAGCCCTGGCTGCAATATCTCAAAAGAAAAAGCTAACACTATGACCTCACATCAAATGTCTTACTAGATAATACGATAATATAGCCCTTAGGTCAATATCTCACAAGACAAGCACACAATATAACCCCGCCTCAAATGTCTCACAAGACAAACAAAAAACATAACCCCGCCTCTAAGGTCATAATTGTGAAAAAAAAAATTAACACTCACTCCAATGTCTCACAAAACAAGCACTCATTGTATTGAAATATGCTGTTACACCTGTAATGTTGAGTGGTGCTCTGCAAAAAGCAACCTTCATGAAACTATGTTACGAGTATTTTCCATTTATTGGAATTTCAAGGCGTTTTCAACATAATTTTAGTTGTTTCGTGGCGACAGAGCACATATACATGATCCCTGATAAGCCCAGGACTCAATGTTGCAAATCTTTAACGCTATTCATTCGGGCATGACGCGTAAAGCAACGTTGGGGTGATTATAGCAAGTGTGAATAAATGTAAGCCTGTATCTAGTGCTACATGATCTAAATGAATACTGGTTTACACAGTTCTTTTGAAACCTTCAACGTATAGTTAGGGACCAGTGAAGATCCAGATCAGACTGCGCGGAGCAACCCCTAACTTTATTTACAAATATCCAAAAGTATTCAAAAGCTCCACGAAACAGGTAAGAAACATCATCATCAAATAAAACAAAGTAAAGTACTATTTTACAAGAGTTGTTCACATTGCTGAAGAAAGAGACAGGGACACGTTTTAACAATTCCGAATGTGTATTTAACCCTTTCACCCATACAGCAAGTATACATCAAATGACTTGGATAACACCTGTGACACGATAACAGCATAACTATTTAATAGAGTCGAACAGCTCGCCAAATGGCTGTGTGCCGAAAGGCGAGGGTAAATAAATCCACATCGACGCGTCGAGCAGACACGACAAAATACGACTATAAGTTGAGAAAGGGTGAAATGAAGTGATGTGAAGAAATGCAAATATGACTTTGATATGGAAAGGGTAATTAAATCATCAATTTGGAATAGTCAAGTATGTATCTTGTTCCGTGTATTCTGATGCCATTTGTAATTGATAGGACTTCTACAAACACGGAATAAATACATTGAAAAATACTACTTTAATCTACCACATGTATTTATATTTACAAAATTGATTGATGTAACAAACAAGAACACTTTAATAAAACTTGCTCTTTATTGGAAATATGCTTTTACGCTGAGAAACAAAAATACATGTAACTGATATATTTATGTGATGTTTTATTTTCTATTGGACTTATACTCTCTCACCATCTGAACTAGTATTCTAGAGTATGTTTGTAAACTGAATTCATATTTTGTCATTCATGTATGTTAACTATGATTGTATCTAATTTTGCCACCTTAGATACATATTTAAGGACTATATATTTAGTATAAAATATATAACAGCTTAATACATGTACTTTGAAAACCTTTAATTGTTTTACAGCTAGTTTAATTACTATATATGTTATTTATGTTCATTATGCACAATGAGCTTATTTGCTTGTGTTGTAAATACTATTAAAAACTAATGTTCTGTGGAAAAGTAAACTTGCAACTTACCCGACCGCTGATGGTCGAATATGTAATCCATCTTGAGACATTTGGGCTTGGAATGGAACTGATATCCTCTGTCAGAGAAATGTTAAATGATTTGTCCTTTATACAATGATATACGATATGAATTCATATAGTGTTAACCCTTTCGCGGCCAAAGGCAATTTAAGACTTTCTCTCCTGAAATCTGCATTGTTTGACACTTAGATCTGACAATTTACCAAGTTGCGTGTTGGACGAAAAAAGGAGTGATCCAATTTTTATTATGGAGGAATCGACTTTGTGAAATTCGGCAGTGAAAGTCAATCAACCTTATATTCATGAAAAATACATTTTATATCTAAATCAAATTGGACATGATAATACTTTTTATAAAAACAATTCTCAATGTTGTACAATGTTTTCAAAAATCACAAGATGTCAGATCGCAGAATTGATGGAATGGAGGTACAGTGGACTCGCAATAATTCGACTAAGGGGATAATCTTTACATATTTTTATAACTCGGACCATTCGCTGGTGCGAATCCGTCTGCGAAAACAATGTAGAAGCAAAACTGGTGTTGTACAATTATCATGCTTCGGCCAAAATAAGCAGTTATATTTTCATGATCAGCACGTATAAATATATAACGAGGTTGACATAACATGATTTAATTTGGAAATTATTCAACGATCACAAGATCACGTCAATAACTCCGCGATAATATGTAAGTCTATATCGACTTCGAGTAGTAGGGAGACCATGTTTATATTTAAGTCCATTTCGACTTCGAGTAACCGCGAGTCAATGTTCATATGACAGTCTATTTCTAATTCGAGTTACTGCGAGTTAATGTACATATGTGAGGTTTTTTCGACTTCGAGTAACCGCGAGTCAATTTACATATGAGAGTCTATTTCTAATTCGAGTTACCGCGAGTCAATGTACATATGAGAGTCTATTTCTAATTCGAGTTACCGCGAGTCAATGTACATATGTGAGTTTATTTCGACTTCGAGTAACCGCGAATCCATTTTAATATGTAAGTCCGTTTCGACTTCGAGTAACTGCGAGTCAATGTCAATATGTGAGTCCATTTCTATTTCGAGTAACCGCGAGTCAATGTTAATATGTGAGTCCATTTCTACTTAAACTAACCGTGAGTCAATGTGTTGCTGCGGTATGCGAATAAGGAAATAGGCCCAAAGAGGTAAATTCTGATGAATCATTTAGTTGTTATTATGCAAACTACTTGTTTTTTGTATCTATATTTAGTTAGCACGTCTTAGGTTTAAGGAAAACAGCGATTATGATTATATAAATTGCAGGTCAGAATTTCTTTGCATATTTCGCACATTGTATCTTTTTCATTGCATTCCATTATTCTGTTCTGGTATTAAGTATGCTTTTAATGTCTTTTCAGTTTCGACGTGCATGTTTATGCGACATGAGAATTACATGTTTAGATTGAACTTTGGGTTGACTTTTCTTTGCGCCCTTGCGTTACTGCGTTTATACAATGTACATATGTGAGTCCATTTCGACTTAGAGTAACAGCGAGTCCATTTTAATATATGAGTCCATTTCGACTTCGAGTAACCGCGAGTCCATGTTAATATGTCAGTCCATTTCGACTTTGAGCTACTGTGACTCCATTATATATGTGAGTCAGTTTCGTATTTTAGTCCATGTTAATATTGTGTCCATCTTGACATCGAGTAACCACGAGTCCATATAAATATGTGAGTCAATTTCGACATCGAGCTACTGCGACTCGATGTAATATGTGAGTCAATTTCGTCTTTGAATCCATGTTAATATTGTGATTATTTTGACTTCGAGCGCGAGTCAATGTCAATGTTGATATGTGAGTCAATTTCGAATTCGAGCTACTGCGACTCCGTGTGATATGTGAGTCCATTTCCTCTTCGAGTCCATGGTAATATGTTTGCTCATTTTGACTACGAGTTACCGCGATTCAATGTTAATATATGACTCCATGTATACTTCGAGTAACCGCGAGTAAATTTTAATATATGAGACCATTTATACTTCGACTTACCGCGAGTCAATGTTAATATTTGAGTCCATTTATACTTCGAGTAACCGCGAGTCAATGTTAATATGTGAGTCCATTTATACTTCGAGTTACCGCGAGTCAATGTTAATATGTGAGTCCATTTATACTTCGAGTAACCGCGAGTCAATGTTAATATGTGAGTCCATTTATACTTCGAGTAACCGCGAGTCAATGTTAATATTTGAGTCCATTTATACTTCGAGTAACCGCGAGTCCATGTTAATATGTGAGTTCATTTATACTTCGAGTAACCGCGAGTCAATGTTAAAATGTGAGTCCATTTATACTTCGAGTAACCGCGAGTCAATGTTAATATGTGAGTCCATTTATACTTCGAGTAACCGCGAGTCCATGTTAATATGTGAGTTCATTTATACTTCGAGTTACCCTGAGGCAATGTTAATATGTGAGTCCATTTCGATTTCGAGTAACCAGGAGTCAATGTACATATGTGAGACTTTTTCAGCTTCGAGTAACCGCGTTAATACTCGAGACTATTTTGATTTCGAGTTACCGCGAGTCCATATTAGTAAATGAGTCTATTTCAACTTCATTAACATGTGAGTCCATTTAGACTTCAAGTGGAAGACAGTAGTATAGTGATAGAGCGTCGTTCTCTCTTACCAAAGGTCCCCGTTTTGAATCCCGAGATGAGCGGATTCTGCCTTTCGGATTAATCCACACAAACGGTGTGAGTACTGGTTATGTTTCCAGGAAGCAGACATCGAGCGTGCTTAATATAAGCTTAAAGCTTGTTTCGCAGTCGATGTAAAATAAATAAGTTTAAACTTTCTGCGACCAGTGCTGATCCAGATCAGCCATCGCAATATTATACGAATATGCTCTACAGTTATCAGGCAAAGGGATTTTCAATAAACGTCTATGAAACAGTTTTCAGTTCGATCCTTTTATACGGTGTCTTTTTACATGACGTACACGTCATAACTGTTAATGACGGTACGGCGTTTAGCGGCAAAACAACGACACGTCATAACTGTAAATGACTGTACGGAGTTTAGCGGCAATACAACGACACGTCATAACTGTAAATGACGGTACGGCATTTAGCGGCAAAACAACGACACGTCATAACTGTAAATGACGGTACGGCGTTTAGAAGCAAAACAACGACACGTCATAACTGTTAATGACGGTACGGCGTTTAGAAGCAAAACAAAGACACGTCATAACTGTAAATGACGGTACGGCGTTTAGAAGCAAAACAACGACACCTCATAACTGTTAATGACGTCACGTCGTTAAGCAACAATATTAATGACGTTGATAGGAACTATTTGTTATCACTTTATTACTAGGAATACTTACCACATGAGCACCAAAGAGGTATTCATGTTGATGCGCAGTCTCGGCCGTAAAATTTACAATTCCTTTGATTGTTCCTAATATTGCTCCCGGCAGGATCTTCAGATGTGCGTCCGTTACAGTCCCGTTCATGCCTAACACACCGTTTGGATAGCCTGGTACTTTCTGAAATGAGAAAACCAACATTGTGGACTCAGCGTAAAGTATCGACCCTAATCAGTCTAGCCGTGGCGCGCAGGCTAACCCGGACACACACTTTTCGCATTCCGTGAATTATCTGTTTCAGGAATCATTAATCTGTACCTCTATCCTCCTGAGACGGAATGTATAGGCCCGGATTAGCATGCGCGGACTGCGCAGGCTGATCTAGGCCGATACATTACGCAGAGTCCATAATTGACGCTAATATCAATGACTTTTTTTCATATTTTGTCAATAAATACAATGCTTTTGCAGGCGTATCTGATCAATTACGCAGATGCTTTCGCCACGCGTGTATTAAAATGATACAGAGGTATCGGCGTAAGGATATTATCTTGCTCTGAAGTAATTAAAGTTATATGGTCACTCGTGTCTTAAATCGTCCACAATTTCGACAAACGGAATACTTCAGCATTCAGTGTATATGTTCCATTACATTTCAAAAGCATTATAACTCCCTTTAAGACTATTTAAAAGTATCACACCTTCAGAGTTACTCAACCAACTGGTCTTCTGATTTAGTCAATAAGAAATAGTGCTTCCTTGTGAATTTATGATTTAAATAAATATTACTAATGCATGCATGCATCTGGAAAACGTCCTGAAAAAGAAACATAGTGCGATTGATGTCTCAGTACATAAACAAGTTTCACCCTCGACCTAATACAACTTGTAGCGCTGAGTTTATGCTGCACATTGATATTGCCGTTTGCAGGCTTGAATACAAAATATCAACAAAACAACCACGAACGGAAAAGGATCATTTGAAGCCTGGCCAGGAAAATATCAAGGTCATATAAATCAATTTCACTGTCATCAACTAAGGTTTCATATCGTCCTAGATCCTTTTATAATTGGATTTAAGACGCTATTACGTAATTACACCCCATCAAATGTTTATCAAATGTGACCTTCATTTACATATAGAAAGTTTATGTCTGCCCTTGTGTATATCTTAAGGAGACTATTACTGAATTATTTGGTTGTTTTGGTCCTTTTTGGGGTACTACACGTACTCCCATTACATTGTTAAAACCCGGCCGGGTAGCTCAATTGGTAGCGTATCTGACTCGTGATCTGGAGGTCACGGGTTCGATACCCGGTTGCGGCGACATTCTTTCGGGCGATGTTTTCCATTGCCTCTCACCTCTGATCTATGTGAGAAAGTAGTCAGTGGCTTCGAAAGAATGTTGTGTAAGTACTGGTGTGGGAAAGCCAGGAAAACATGGGTAGGTGCACTGACCGCCGTGATATGACCAAAGCTGTTGAAAGCGGCGTTAAACTCCAAACAAACAAAATACATTGTTAAAGGTTATCTGCTGCATACGCGTCGAAATGCGTCTGTCAGTGGAAAAGGGTTATCATACCATTATAATATTTATTTCAGTCTTTCCGTGAGATAGTTCTGTCACTTTCAGAAAGTTCATCTCGATATTGTCAAAAACTATACTCAAAGGACTACCTACTTACACGTTAAACAATGCAGTCACTATTCTAGGTCACCAAAGCGAATCCAAAATTAAATATAATTATAGTGTAGCTTTGTAGCACGTATTTGTAGATGGAAGGTTTCATTCACTGTAAGACTTTTAGTAAGTGTATGGTTCCTAGAGACGACTGACATGCAGACGTTGAGAAAGTATAATTAAACCCTTTCATGGAATATACATGGTTTTTGACGCCTCTGCAGCAGACGACCCTTGAAAACATTGTGGCAAAAGGAGAAATGGTGAGCAATGTGTCCTTTTGCCACCATGTGTTTAACCCTTTTCAATACTTCTTTCATATATAGAGTGTTTTCGTATTTTTGCCAAATCTTTTCAAAGTCGTCTGCTGCAGATTTGTTGCAAAAAAATGTGGGAAAGGGTTAAACGTTTCCAAAATCAAAGACGCATTTTGACGCATATAAGTTCATCCGGCCGCATTGTCCGTGAAGAAAAACAAGATACACAAATAGAAATTTGGCTTACAAATGATATAACAAGTGGAGCATGTGAACATTAACACTTAACAGCCTTCAGAGAAAGGTAAAAAGTGGCATCATACGCGGAAAACAGTCATAACAGCAAATTTTGTTTAAAACACATTTGTATTCTTTAGATAAACAAAGCAAACTATAGTTTCATGTATTAAATGTACAATATTTAGTAGAATCACACTACAGGCATTTCAAAATTCGCCAATGTAGTGAATACACGAACAATACACAAGTTTAAGACGTCAAAATGACAAAGCGTAACAATTTTACTCCACATAGATAACTGTCGAAATGAGATATAAGTTGTTGCTTGTCACGTCTTAAATTAATTGTATAGAAAATATAAACAACAAATATTATTGAATTTTAATTATAAGGTTTTCGTACGACTATATCATTAAATTTCGGGGCACTGATTTTTCACATTCATTATTAAACAACGTTTTTAAACAAAACGTGACCATTTTTCTCCACACACATTTTCGTTTTTTTCTTGAAAATGTTTAAGTCAATTTCTGTGTAAATCAGTACACATTAATGAAAGTAAAATAATATTGTGCAGTAAAAATGTCAAGCCGGTTGGAGTGAAATTAGTATTAACAATATACATACGATCTCTGTGATGTTTATTTTCAGACCTCTTTTTTTTTTAAATCTTACATGTTATTTTAAAAATATTTTACTGAATTTGCCAAAGAAAAACGCGCGAAGTTTATTTAGGTGTGAGTACCAATAATGTACTTACAACTGTTACATCTTACACAACGTTTTTATCATGTTTTGTATTGGTTATTACGCTGTATTTTTAATGATTTTAAATAATTTATCAAGTAATTCATACCATGTATATCTACTATTTCTTAAGCACAATTTGATATATAAAACTTAACAATCATTTTTAAAAGTAAATGATCAAAGGACTAACTTTGGTAGGTGTATTTCACGTTGTGTCGGGTTAGATGACTCTTGAAACGAATATAATTTCCAATATTGAGAGCTGCGTATGTGTTGTTTGTGGGTAAGGGGGGAGACGAATATCCGCCCGGGCTCTAACTGAAGTTTTGTGATCCACGTTAGGCGAAAAGGTGTCTAATTACAACTACGTTCGGCATCTTAAGTAATGGAAGTACAACAAGTGAGATCACACCTCTACAATTTCTCAGAATATTCGTTAATATATCTTTTCCAGTAAAAGAGACATCGAAAAAGCTAAATGTTTCCTCTGGTGGTTAAATTCCTACTCGATGTGTCATGAAGTTGCTCGCCCATCATTCAAGTAAAAACGAACACAAGTGTTGGGAAATACCCGACCGGGTGGAAACACAGGTTTCAAGGTGGAAAACTAACGCTAATAGAAACTTGTTTTTACTCTATTTTTTAATTACGAAACTAATTCATAAAAACACAACCACAATGACTACTACCCAACCTATAACATCGTTCTTTACGAGAACAAGACATAGGTCTGGTGATTTACCAGAACCTTCAAGCTAAGCCAAGGTTATTGTTACAAAGGCAGTTGAATACAATACAACAGAGTCATCTAGGAATACAATCCAACAGAGTTATCCAGGAATGCAATACCACAGAGTCATCCAGGAATATAATCCAACAGAGTCATCAAGTAATACAATACAACATAGTCATCCAGGAATACAATACAACAGAGTCATCCATGAATACAATCTAACAGAGTCATCCAAGAATACAATACAACAGAGTCATCCAGGATAACAATACCACAGAGTCATCCAGGAATACAATCCAACAGAGTCATCCAGGCATACAATACAACAGAGTAATCTAGGAATACAATACAACAGGGTCATCTAGGAATACAATACAACATAGTCATCTATGAATACAATACAACATAGTCATCAAGGAATACAATACAACATAGTCATCCATGAATACAATCTAACAGAGTCATCAAGGAATACAATCCAACAGAGTAATCAAGGAATACAATAAAAACAGAGTCATCCAGGAATACAATACAACATAGTCAACTAGGAACACAATACAACAGAGTCATCAAGGAATACAATACAACATAGTCATCCAGGAATACAATACAACAGAGTCATCCATTAATACAATTCAACAAAGTCATCCAATAATACAATACAACAGAGTCATCAAGGAATACAATACAACAGAGTCATCCAGAAATACAAAACAACATAGTAATCAAGGAATACAATACTACATAGTCATCCAGGAAAACAATACAACATAGTCATCAAGGAATACAATACTACAGAGTCGTCAAGGAATACAATACAACATAGTCATCAAGGAATACAAAACAACAGAGTCATCAAGGAATACAATACAACAGAGTCATCCAGAAATACAATACAACAGATTCATCTAGGAATACAGAACAACAGAGTCATCCATGAATACAATACAACATAGTCATCCTTGAATACAATACAACATAGTCATCAAGGAATACAATACAACATAGTAATCCAGGAATACAATACAACAGTCATCCAGGAATACAATACAACATAGTCATCCAGAAATACAATACAACATAGCCATCCAGGAATACAATACCACATAGTTATGTAGGAATACAATCCAACATAGTCATCTTGGAATACAATACAACATAGTCATCTAGGAAGACAATACAACATAATCATCCAGGAGTACAATACAACAGATTCAACCAGGAATACAATACAACAGAGTCAACCAGGAATACAATACAACAGAGTCATCAAGGAATACAATACAACATAGTCATCAAGGAATACAATACAACATAGTCATCCAGGAATACAATACAACAGTCATCTAGGAATAAAATACAACAGAGTCATATAGGAATACAATACAACAGAGTCATCAAGGAATATAATTCAACAGAGTCATCAAGGAATACAATCCAACATAATCATTATGGAATACAATACAACATAGTCGTCCGGGAATTTAATACAACATAGTCATCCGGGAATACATTACACCAGAGACATCCGGGAATACATTGAACCAGAGTCATCCGGTAATACATTACACCAGAGTCATCCTGGAATACATTACACCAGAGTCATCCGGGAATACATTACACCAGAGACATCCGGGAATACATTGAACCAGAGTCATCCGGGAATACATTGAACCAGAGTCATCCGGTAATACATTACTCCAGAGTCATCCGGGAATACAATACACCAGAGTAATCCAGGAATACAATACATCAGAGTCATCCAGGAATACAATACATCAGAGTCATCCAGGAATATAATACAACAGAGTCATCCAGGAATACAATACATCAGAGTCATCCAGGAATACAATACATCAGAGTCATCCAGGAATACAATACATTAGAGTCATCAAGGAATACAATACAACAGAGTCATCCAGGAATACAATACATCAGAGTCATCCAGGAATACAATACATCAGAGTCATCCAGGAATACAATACATTAGAGTCATCAAGGAATACAATACAACAGAGTCATCCAGGAATACAATACATCAGAGTCATCCAGGAATATAATACAACAGAGTCATCCAGGAATACAATACATCAGAGTCATCCAGGAATATAATACAACAGAGTCATCCAGGAATATAATACAACAGAGTCATCCAGGAATACAATACATTAGAGTCATCAAGGAATACAATACAACAGAGTCATCCAGGAATACAATACATTAGAGTCATCAAAGAATACAATACAACAGAGTCATCCAGGAATATAATACAACAGACGGATTGAAAGCGTGGGAATTATATTGATTATTCACCAGAAAAGCGGAGGGGGGAGGGGAAATATCTTGATATGAAAGCTTAAACGGGAATACAAATCAGTTTTGTGCTATATAATACTCACGTCTCGTAGAATCATTCCAGCACAAACGCCTTGGCAATCATTGAAATAAAGCATCGTATATTTGTTATCCATTATCTGTAAATTGAACGGGACAATACAAATTATTATTCATGTAATTGATCAATGACAAAATGCATTATGCCGATCTTTATTCGTCTTCAACGAATAAATAAAAAAGAGGACCATGATGGTCCTAAATCGCTCACCTGATTGAATAAAAATCAGTTTTCAATTGTTCATATAGTATACATATAAGGAAAACAAGCAACGCCCCCTTGTGGTCACGTTCATCAACGGATAGTAATAATTGCAACAAACTGGGTAGTGGAACATTTGTGCCAAATTATTTAAAAGTCAGGCCTATATGTTTGGACAAGAATATTGTTTTAAGTTGCAAGATAAACACATACAAGGAAAACATGCAACGCCCCCTAGCGGCCTTGTCTTCCCAATGATTTGAATAGGTTGAACATTAATGGTAGTGGGTTATCTAAGGAACGTTTGTGCCAAATTATTTTCAATTATCGGACATGTACTCTTTGACACAATGATTTTTTAAGTTTATAATATACACATATCAGGTAAACAAGCTCCGGCCCCTGGCGGCCATTGTTTTCAACGGATCTGAACAATCTTGGAGAAGGGTGACCCAAGGAACATTAAATCAAAATCTTTTTCAAATCAGGCTTGTTATTTTGGACAAGAATTTTTTTAACCTTTTGGCATTTCCCCTTTTTCTGATAACACATTTAAAAGAAGACAATTTAGTGAATATTCCTGTGGAATTATTTTGAAATTGGTTCATTGGTTTAGGAGTAGAAATCATTTGTAGGAAAATATTAACAGGCGGACGGAGAGACAGACAGACAGACAGACCGACCGATAGACCGATTCACGTGTAATTTTATAACGTCTTTCGAAAACTGACATCCGGAACCTTAAAACGAAGTTAAGAGAAAGCTTACATTGTTGACTCTGCGTTAAGTATCGACCCGGATCAGCCTAATCATACTGCGCAGGCTTTCCCGGTCAAACACTTTTCGCCTCCTCTGGATTTTCTGTTTCAGGAATCATTACTCTATACCTCTCTCCCCCTGAGACGGAATGTGTCGGCCCGGATCAGTCTGAGCGGACTGCGCAGGCTGATCTGGGTCAATACATTACGCAGAGACCATATTGTTGGTTTTCTCACGGGACGGCTCACTGATACAGATCAGCATGTACCTCCGCTAATAAGGATCTTGTCCTTTTCGGTCTACCTGTGCAACAAGCATCTTTAAAGTCTCTGGAGCATAACAACGGCGCAAACGTGAGAATATACAGTCTCAGAGTTGAGCGTTATTTGTCATGTTATAATATATATATTCTTACTTGACAGTAACGCCCTATGTTGTGGGTATCAACAAAAAGGCGTCTCAATGAAACAACTCTTTTGAGTAGCCACAACATAGGGTTTCGTTGAGTTTTAATAGTGATAATGTGGAGAAATACCAGTTAACTCTCCCTATCTAGTCCCTTGCAGTTCGGCTAATTACGCATATGGTCCGGTAGTACTGGACACATCGTAATATATATGAAAACTTGACGAAAGCAGAGTGCAGCACCATACAAACAAACAAACAAACTACTTACATTTGCATAGGATATGTTCTTTTTTAGTGAACCTGAAGTAATAACGGCTTCTAGTAGATTGTTGATGGTGTCCTGTGCTATGTCGAACGCTAAACGATCTGAGGTTACAGGCAGTGCGGGTACTGTTGATTTTGACTCAATGTATTTATCATTCCATTTCACAGCACCCTGTGGTGTAGGAAAGGCTGGCTTATTAAATTCATGTAACACTTACCCGCAAACAACAAATATGCAGAAGACGACTTCAAAACATGTTATTAAATATAGACAAATACCTATATATGAAGTCAAATAACTGTAATAATTGAATACATTATGGCTAAAGGAGAAATTGCTCGTTTTGAGCAATTTCTTCTTTTATCACGATGTTTTTAAAATCATTCTGCTGCATAGGCGTCAGAAAGCAAGGGGTAAATGTAGACTGTTGTTAGAGAAAGAGGGGCGGGGGTAGACAATGGTGACTCAACTTGGTTGTTTGCTTTATAATATTGTAGCTTAAATTAGATATTTCAAACAACTGTCTGAGTTTCAAATAATAGATGAAAATAGATTTTGCTTCAAAATGGATGTCATGACAAGATCATGACTTGGAGTTGGTAATTGTATCGACCCTATAATAAACCTAACATACAAGACCTCCCAACTATCGAATACTGACGTAAACGGTACACGCATCTGCAGCGGAATACTTATTAAAACATTGTGGCAGTAACAGAAATTACTCATAATAAGTAGTTTCTCATGTTATTCTCAATAATGCTGCTTTCAGCTTTTTCAAATGACTTGCTGCAGCTATGGTGTATATGTTAACGCAATCTCACACCAACACATCTGCAACAGACGACTTTGAAATCATATAGGCAAACACGTGGACAATCTCTATGAATGTATACTTACCAAACACATTTGAAAACATTGTGTCAAAAGTTGTAATTGCTCGTTTCTTAGCAATTTCTTCTTTTGTCACATGTTTTAAATGTCGTCTGCTGCAGAAGCGTCAGAAATAATCTGGGTGTGGGAAAGGGTTAAGTGTTATTGAATCTACTGTTGCTACAGAATGAGTGAGAAAGGTGAGACTGATATCATTCACCATTCATTTGAGCCGTTACGCCATAACACCAACACTGTGGACTGTGTAAAGCATCGACCCGGATCAGCCTAAGCATGCCGCGAAGGCTAACCCGGTCAGACACTTTTCGCCTCCTGTGGGTTTTCTGTTTCAGGAATCATTACTCTATACCTCTATCCCCCTGAAACGGAATGTGTCAGTCCGGATTAGCCTGAGCGGACTGCACAGTCTGATCTGGGTCGATACATTACGCAGGGTACATAATGTTGGTTTTCATTGTAAGTTGCTTCTGATCGTCGGTTTTCCCAGTGTGTGATTCAATCGTGTTCGTCTCGCTAAAATCATCGTTTTAAGACAGATCGAAAACTGCCTGCAGACACATTGTTTGTGACGCGCCATCCTGTCGTACCAAAGGTACTGGGTTCAAGGACGAATATGAGCTGGTTCTGCCATGTAATGTTCAACACAAACTGCCAAAGTAATGGTTAGATCTTTCGAACTAGCCGGAATATGCACTCTTCACATGTGCTGCATTGAAAATATTTCTTTTTTTTATATTCAGTTTCATTTCTGTACAAAACATATGCTTCCACTTCCCCGGATGCAACATTTTCTTCCTGACATGTTTTCAGTATAGACATAGACATAGACATAGTTTATTTTACGTAAACATATACATGTATCTTGTAATGCAAACATATAAAGAAAAACATAATTTCATGATCACTCTTAAAAAAGAAAACAATTAGTATGTTTTGGGATAAACTATATGATTCGACTTGGCTAGTTTAGCGTAAGAGGAGACTGAGACGTTTAACTATTTCATTGATTGATCAGTCGGACTGGTGTTTAAGAGAATCATATAAGAATAGAAATATAGGTTATATAATTTCTTTTATTTCACAAAACATGTAATGGAAATTTAGTTCGATATATATGCATGAGCAAAAAGTGTACGTGCTAGATTACGTTTTCACTTAATTTGATAGACAGGTGCGTTACTGACACCACTTGGCCTGAGTGTTCATTAACAAACGTATTTAATATCCTATTCATATACTGTTTATGTATGAACTCGATAAATCACATCTTAGAAGTGTAATCTTTGTTAGTGCAACAATTCAGGAGATAATTGTCGAATAAATTACGACAGAGCTGCCAGATAACAATTTTATCCGGCTGGTATCATGTTTGACTATGTAAGAGAGATAATTCAATATTGGTGAAAACAACAATCTATCAGAGCTGACCGCACGTTAGGCTGATTATAATTCCGACGATTGCTGTCCTGCCTTGAACGTGGATAGAAAACAACGTAAAATGATGGGGGGAAAGGTGACTGACAGAGATTGCAAGACTATTACAATAGAAATGATAATGATAAGTAAATCAGCTTTAGACAGGTCTGGTGGTACGTTAACCTTTCCCCACATACATCAAATCAGCGGACGACTTTAAAAACATCTGAATAATAATAAATATAGAACTCTCTATAAATGAAAGAACACTTATTGAATATACTTGAAAATGTTGTGGCAAAAGGGGATAGGGCTCACGAGCAATTTCATGTTTTGCCATACTTTTCTCAAAAGTCGTCTGCTACAGAGGCATCAAACCGCGTCTGCATGTGGTAAAGGGTTATGAGCCTTTCAATACAAATGTTACCTTCTGATACGTAGTTGCGCTGTGACTGTCAATTGTTATTCGTGTAAACTGATTATCCAAAATGAGCGGAATGCCAAGGAAATTGATTTCAAATTGAGCTGGAATAAATCGATCATATTATACAATCTGAATGACAATAAAGTGTAAGATATATATATAGGATATTTCATGAGTGTTTATCTATTATATCTTTTAATAAACGAGTTCACTAAGATATATAGAGGATATTTCTTGAGTGTTTATCTATTATCACTTTTAATAAACGAGCTCACTAAGATATATAGAGGATATTTCATGAGTGTTTATCTATTATCACTTTTAATAAACGAGTTCACTAAGATATATAGAGGATATTTCATGAGTGTTCATCTATTATCACTTTTGATAAACGAGTTCACTAAGATGATTTGCCGCGAGCCTTGGCTTGAAAATGATATTCTGCTTATCACATAATGTCATATTATCATTTATGAGGCGTATTTCGAAAGTGACTAACGTTATAACGTCAAACCGCTTACATAACGGCATTTTCATAATTTGGCTTCCGCGTTGTAAAAAAGTCTTGAGCGTAAGACTGAAATCCGAACTAGTAGTGTCATATGTTGTTTATGTAATGGGATTTTAACAACCCAGATAGGGCTTTATGTGATGAATATAAGTGCATATTTTGCAAGTAAAATGATAAATGATCCTTGATTGTAGAAACGGTTGTTGTTATTTCTTAGTTGCCTATTTTATTACAATCACATTTTTAGTAAATGATCTTTGTTAAAACTGTACATGTATGCCTGTTTATAAAAACAAACCAAGAATTAAAAGGCATTTCTGAAAGTAATTAAATGAACATCAAAAGCATCTTTAATAACTATATATGGCTTGTAGGAATTCAGAAAGAAGTCCATTGTTGATGACATTTGGAGTTTTCGTAATAAAATATCATTACTCAGTCTATGCAGTCGTATTAATTGTAAGAGCGCGTGTACTGCTTATGTTTCCAGGAAGCAGAGATCGAGCCATAGGCTCGCTTAATAACAAATTGCTTGAGCTCGTTTAATAAACTTTATATGAAATGACAACTCAAGTCAGAACCTATATATCTAGAAGGAATTGCATTTATTTAATAGAATATTTCTTTAAGGTGCCCCATTAGCTCAGTTGGTAAAGACGCTGGCTATCAATCCAGGCTGCTTGCGCCCAAGCACTTCATTTTTTTCCGACATTTGACAAAAATCAATGCGACAAGAATCACGGGTCATCCACCAATTGGCTTACAGTCTATGCGGGAAACGCAGTCCGTAGCTTGGAAAGATTATTGTGTGAAGTACTGGTGTGAGAAAGTCAGGAAACACATGGCTAGGTGAATTGGATGTCGTGATATGACTGATTCAATGTTGAAATCGGCATTAAACCCAAATTGAAAATTAAACAATACATTTTAACTATCATCAGGGCAATGCACCTTTAAATCGGACCGGCGACGTCTCTAAATATGATAGTATGGTTATTGAAGAGAATTGAAATCATTGTGACAAATGATGAAATCGCTCATTATGAGCAATTTCTCCATTTGCCACTTTGATTGCAAACGTCGTCTGCTTCAGATGCGTCAGAAAGTGTCTACATGAAGGAAATGGTCGAAGGAGGTACTTACTGTTGATATTTCGCATGTCTTTAGCTAAATTACCCAGAACCCCTCGAACAAGATTGCATATCTAAAAATAATAGACGATGGTTTAACTATTCTAACATGAAATCACACGAAGAAAAGTCAAACACTTTCTGACATTTATGGGGAAATAATTAATGATGCGTTAGTTCACTTTCAATAAGTATCAATTAAAGGTTTAGATAATTTCGAATAGTTAAGACAAATCATTTTAGTGGACAGTGTTCATTCAGATTACCAGTTACGTTTGATAGAGATCTACGTATTACGTATATATACGTACAGCACTGCATCTTCTTACATGCTTATATATATATAAGCATGTAAGAAGATGCAGTGCTGTACATTGTAATAAGACATCTAGCAAATAGACAGCTTTACCTGATCATATTCTGTTCAGCTATGCCAACTTGTCCATTTTTCTCATGACAGGGCTCATTTTAAAATGTCAATATGCACAGGATAATTATGGTCGTATTTGGTCGCAAAGATGCACTCCTCGTTCCTGTGGCTTAGTTATTTTGATGTTTTGCGTCTGGTACCCGGAATACGATATTAAATAAGGACGTCTGGCATGACTCCACAATGGCTACTAGATTGCTTACTCCCCTTCCTTGTGGCAGTCTACAGCAGGCCAAATCGCCTTGATGATTTCAATTGATATATAAATAATGAAACATAAAAGTTTCGGAGTTTGAAAGGTTCAACCGATTTGATCAACACAAATTGTGTCTCTGTAGCCTGTTACTTACTACATCATGTCAAAAGAGGCACCGCCATTACTGGTGCATGCCTGACCCGGTAATGTAAAGATAGGGGCAGGTTACTCTAGACAAAATATTACCTCGCTTTCTAGTAATTTCCTTATAATGTTTTCTATTGGGGCTTTAATCAAGTTAACTACATCTGCAACAAATCCTCCCTCGAAACGAAGATTTAAGTCACCGATAACACTCGTACACTTCACCAACGATAGATTCAGGTGACCATTTGAAGTACCTGAAATTGTCATCACTCATCAATTAACCCTTTAGCACTTGCTGACGACATTTAAACATATCTTGGGGGGTAATATAATTATCCAATAGTGTTTATATCATATTCCAACCGTTGTGGGAAAGTATTTGAGGAATGCATGGTTACCGATTATCTAGCCGCAGAGAAATAACAGTAATAGGATGGAGTAAAAATCAATTGGGCGAATAATTCTACATAACAAATACCGTTGATACATCTATAAATAAGTAAAATATCTACGTAAATATTATACCGCCTAGCTTATACAGATTTTTTCTTTCTTCGGAATGTGAGAGGTCGCGTGTTCGATCCCCGGCCGGGTCAAACCAAATAATGAAACATTGGTATGAATGGATGCCCTCCTCCTCGGCACTCATTGCTGCGGGGTTAGCGATACGACTAACTGGCTGGTGTCAGGTTAAATTGACGAGTAGTGCTGGTTACCTACCAAAGAAACGCCGTGATATAACTAAACTATTTTAAAACACTAAACAAACAATCAATTAATTATTAAATATAGTTGGAACATTGTGGAAAAATGAGTAGATTGCCTATTATAAGCTAGTACTCCCTTTGCTATAATGTTTTCTATATTTGTTTGCTGCAAAGGTTTGAAAATGCAACTAAACTCGGTTTTGATACGAATGTGAGACACTTATTACTAAATGATGTTATCAGGAAATTATAAAGCGGACTTACCTGGAGATACTTCTAATGATACAGATGTTGATTTAGCTGCCAATGCAAACCTGCAGGCCCACCAAGGAGTCGAACTGAAATATAAACAACAACGTTAATAATCAAAATGTTTAGTATACAAATCACTGGAATTAACGGGATTTGGAACGAATGATCATAGTCTTTACAAAGATGAACGTCTTAAGATTAAACTGACATATAGAGAATAAATAACTGCATGTTTTTGATATAGAATTTATGTCACAAGGGAAGAAAGGGGTAATTTGGTTAAAATCACGAAACCGTAGGTTGAGTGATTTTACACCAAATTACCCCTTTGTTCCCGAGTGACATAAATTCGATATCAAAAACATGCAGTTAGTTATTCTATTTATTATATATCTGGAATAAATCTCCCCTTTATTTTAAAGAAACATATATATAAAAAAAATGACTTGGCCTTAGGCGTATGAATGTTACGTAACTAAATACTGCTGCTTCTATTTGGCGCCAAATGACTAGCGTTATGACGTCAAAACCGCTGACGTGACGTCATTTGCCTAGTATTCGGTCTCAGTTTTTTTTAAATTCCTAGTATTAAACCCACTTTAAATTCCAAAGATGTTCCAAATCTAAAAAATGTAGTTCCGGCAAAAATGATATCATCACTAGTGATTTCAGATATAAAAAAACTAAAAGTGTTATCGTCACAGTGTTAGTTATCATTTTTTAAAAAATTGATATTGATTTTATGTCACTTAAATTTCAATGCAAAATTTGGATAGGTATGTAATAAATCATGTTATCACTTATGATAAGTGAAGCCGTATTAGAAAATTATAAGTTTGTGTGTATAATGTTTTACGTCATTTTTAACAATATTTCAGTTATATCAAGCCGTAGAAAGTGTAGATTACAAAGGTTTCGATTTCTGCTTTGATATTAGAATTGGACTCAATATTTTTCTCATTGTTAGGCAGATACCTTCTTTTGATTTTGATATGACAATGAACCAATATACATGAACCAATAATGGCTATTATATACTAACAGAAATCCTAATAAGCTGTACTTGACCCTCAATTTGGCCGCCACGGTGATCGAACTCAGGTCAACTGTCCAGTGTATAGTGTTCCCTGACTGAAGGTCCAGTGTCGACGTTGTTTCGCCAACATTGGATATTCTGATTCTGAATAAAGTGGTCAAGCGTAAATGATGATGATAATTATAATACATGCATTTATATAAATAATAATAATCAAATCGATAATCATCATAATCATAATCATAATAATAATAACGATAATTATAAAGTTAATGGTAATACTAATGGTATTCATTCATTTTCTTTATTTCCTCCGTTTGGACATTAATTGAATACATATAGGATCTGACATAAGTTGTCATTTCATATAAAGTTTTATTAAACGAGTTTAAGATTTTTTTTTATTAAGCGAGCCTGTGGCGAGCTTAATAACAAATATCTTGAACGAGTTTAATAAAACTTTATATGAAATGACAACGAATGTCAGATTCTTTTTATCACACGACGAACCACGCAAAGAAAATCGGGTTTTCCAAAGCTATTTTAATTTCGTCAGTAAACCGTATAACAATGCCACAAATAATTATTCCGAGGTCATATTCAGCTTAGCTAATTAAAAGTAATATATAAATATTGCATGGCTTCCAGTGTGACAGTACATATTGTCAACATGAGGAAAATACTGTTACCCGAGGCGAAGCCGAGGTTAACAGTATTTTACCGAATGTTGACAATATGTACTGTCACACTGGAAGCCATGCAATATTTATTTTATTATACCGAACAAAATTACACGTTTATTCAATTTATTCTGTACCTTTTAAGGGTAGGTGAACATGTGTAGATCTAACACACACATATGAATATACCGGTTAACAGTATACTGTTACATGGCACGCGCATCTAAAAGGTGACGTTATTGTTTGAAATGACGTCATGCACGTGCATAACCAACATTTTCACGCGCCTGCCATGTAACAGTATACTGTTAACCGGTCAAAAACGTACTGTTAGCATGAAACAGTAAGAAATTGCCCATGATGAGTATATGAGAATTTAACATTACAAAGTCACGTGAGGTATAATAATAATAAATAACACTTATGAGATATTATATTTATCACATAAAGTGACTTATGAGGCGTATTTCGATAACAATGTACTTAACGTTTACAATATTTCTAGATGAAATTTACAGGTTTGGGCGCCAAAGTGACTAACGTTTGACGTCAAAACGATGACGTGACGTCATTTTTTCCTAGTATTAGGTCATGTTATATTATACACGTTGTATATATATATAGGGTCTGACATGAGTTGTCATTTCATATAAAGTTTTATTAAACGAGTTCAAGATTTTTTGTTATTAAGCGAGCCTGTGGCGAGCTTAATAACAAATATCTTGGACGAGTTTAATAAAACTGTTTATGAAATGACAACGAATGTCAGATTCTTTTTATCACATGACGAAACACACAAAGAAAACCGGGTTTTCCAAAGCTATTTTAATTTCGTCAGTAAACCGTATAAAAATGGCCACAAATAATTATGCCGAGGTCATATTCAGCTTAGTTTATTAAAAGTAATAATAAATAACACTCATGAGATATTATATCTATCACATAAAGTGACTTATGAGGCGTATTTCGATACAATGTACTTAACGTTTACAATATTTCTAGATGAAATTTACGGGTATTGGCGCCAAAGTGACTTACGTATGACGTCAAAAACGCTGACGTGACGTCATTTTCCTAGTTTTAGGTCATGTTATATTACACACGTTGTATATAAAGAAATACGTAATGGGTATATTACATCGGATACAAGCATTGTCATGTGATAAAAAGAAATACGTAATGGGTATATTACATGGGATACAAGCATTGTCATGTGATCAATTCATTATATCAACTTATAATACAATAATCATGAAATTAATAATAATGATAATAATTATAATACTACCATCACGTTAACACGTTTAGTACATTATATCTACGGTTACATTAACACTTTCAGTACACTATATCACAATAACACTTTCAGTACACTATATCTACCATCACAATAACACTTTCAGTACACTATATCTACCATCACAATAACACTTTCAATACACTATATCTACCATCACAATAACACTTTCAATACATTATATCTACCATCACAATAACACTTTCAATACACTATATCTACCATCACAATAACACTTTCAATACATTATATCTACCATCACAATAACACTTTCAGTACACTATATCTACCATCACAATAACACTTTCAGTACACTATATCTACCATCACAATAACACTTTCAATACACTATATCTACCATCACAATAACACTTTCAATACATTATATCTACCAGCACAATATCACTTTCAATACACTATATCTACCATCACAATAACACTTTCAGTACACTATATCTACCATCACAATAACACTTTCAATACATTATATCTACCATCACGTTAACACATTCAGTACACTATATCTACCATCACGTTAAAACTTTCAGTACACTATATTTACCATCACGATACCTTTTTTAGTACACTATAACTACCATCACGTTTACACTTTCAGTATAGTAAATTTACCATCACGTTAACACTTTAAGTACACTATATCTACCATCACGTTAACACTTCAGTACACTATATCTACCATCACGTTAACACGTTTAGTACACTATATTTACCATCACGATACCACTTTTAGTACACTATATCTACCATCACATTAAAACTTTCAGTGCAGTATATCTACCATCACGTTAAAACTTTCAGTCATCTACCATCACGTTAACACGTTTAGTACACTATATCTACCATCACATTAACACTTTCAGTACATTATATCTACCATCACGTTAACACTTTCAGTACACTATATATACCATCACGTTAACACTTTCAGTACACTATATCTACCATCACGTTACCTTTTTCAGTACACTATATCTACCATCACGTTAACACTTTTCGTACACTAAATCTACTATCACATTAATACATTTAGTACATTATATCTACCATCACGTTTATACTTTCAGTAAAGTAAATCTACGATCACGTTAACACTTTCAGTACATTATATCTACGATCACGTTAACACTTTCAGTACATTATATCTACCATCACGTTAACACTTTCAGTACACTATATCTACCATCACGTTAACACTTTCAGTACATTATATCTACGATCACGTTAACACTTTCAGTACATTATATCTACGATCACGTTAACACTTTCAGTACATTATATCTACGATCACGTTAACACTTTCTGTACATTATATCTACGTTCACGTTAACACTTTCTGTACATTATATCTACGTTCACGTTAACACTTTCTGTACATTATGATTTATAATAGATATAATGCCTTTGATAATGCAATAATTATCGAATTGTATTGATACTTATACTAAAGACAACAACAATCATACACTTTAATTACAGATGGTGACGCATTTAGACAATGACTTGCTAGTTACCGATGGTGACTTATTTAGACAATGACTTATTACTTACATATGGTGACGTATTTAGAAAATGACTTGCTAGTAACAGATGGTGACTTATTAAGACAATGACTTGCTAGTTACAGACGGTGACTTATTTAGACAATGACTTGCTAGTTACAGATGGTGACTTATTTAGACAATAACATGCTACATGTAGTTACAGATGGTGACTTATTTCGACAATGACTTGCTAGTTACATATGGTGACTTATTTCGACAATGACTTGCTAGTTACATATGGTGACTTATTTCGACAATGACTTTGTAGTTACATATGGTGACTTATTTAGACAATGACTTATTACTTACATATGGTGACGTATTTAGACAATGACTTGCTAGTAACAGATGGTAACTTATTAAGACAATGACTTGCTAGTTACAGATGTTGACTTATTTAGACAATGACTTACTAGTTACAGATGGTGACTTATTTAGACAATGACTTGCTAGTTACATATGGTGACTTATTTAGACAATCACTTACTAGTTACAGATGGTGACTTATTTTATACAATGACTTGCTAGTTAAAGATGATGACTTATTTAGACAATGACTTGCTAGTTACAGATAGTGACTTATTTAGACAATGACTTGCTAGTTACAGATGATGACTTATTCGACAATGACTTGCTAGTTACATATGGTGACTTATTTCGACAATGACTTTCTAGTTACATATGGTGACTTATTTAGACAATGACTTATTACTTACATATGTCGACGTATTTAGACAATGACTTGCTAGTAACAGATGGTAACTTATTAAGACAATGACTTGCTAGTTACCGATGGTGACTTATTTAGACAATGACTTACTAGTTACAGATGGTGACTTATTTAGACAATGACTTGCTAGTTACATATGGTGACTTATTTAGACATCACTTACTAGTTACAGATGGTGACTTATTTTATACAATGACTTGCTAGTTACAGATGATGACTTATTTAGACAATGACTTGCTAGTTACAGATAGTGACTTATTTAGACAATGACTTACTAGTTACAAATGGTAACTTATTCAGACAATGACTTGCTAGTTACAGATGGTGACTTATTCGACAATGACTTGCTAGTTACATATGGTGACTTATTTAGACAATGACTTGCTAGTTATGGATAGTGACTTATTTAGACAATGCCTCTCTTCTAATGGGGAGATCTGGACGTCAGACTCCGAAACTATGAAACTATTAAAATATTCTGCGTGCTCAAAATATAGTAAACTTTTATAGTTTAAAGTGCCGAAACTATGGAATCTTAAAACGTTCTTTGTGCTAAAAGAAGAGTAAACTTTTATAGTTTGGGAGTCAGTGCTCAAAACTATGAAATCTGAAAACGTTCTTCGTTTGAACTCAGTGCTCTTAATAAGACTTCTGATTGGTCAATTTCTGTATTTGATTCTTACCAATCGGATAATTGAGCACAAATACTGAGTACAGATTACATTTTTATAGTTTTGGAGTCACAATAAACCACAGGCGTCCGATATTTCTTCTTGAAAAATTAAAAAAAACACCACAATACCTTGTTAAACTACTACAAATAGTCTCTATATGATCCATATGCTATAATAATAACGACCGTAAAGTTATCGTATGAGAAAACTGCAGGGTCGGGAGCGGAGGCGGGGGTGGTTGCGATCGATAGGGTATTCCGACCCCTCTGATGATGTGCAGCCACATCTGTGGAACAGTTATCAGCGAAATAATTGAAGTGCTACTCTTCTACAAAGTAGTTATAGTATTGAGGAAGTAATTTTCTTTCTTTCTTTTCATATCGGTAGTAAATATTCGATTGTTGGTATATGTCATGTTAATTTTAATAAATTATATGTTTTTGGTATTGAATATATTACTATGGTATGTTGTTTGACTAGAAACTATGTAGTTTACGTCAATAAAATATTGTCATTGTTATCAGAAACAGCTTTATTTTGGCTCGACAAAGGTCGCATCACGATCCTGTTTGTTTAAGCTTAATTTCATTCCCTAAATGAGACTCACCTCGGTGATGTATGGCTTAGAGCTTTCGTCACAAGAGCAGGAGACTCGGTTTCGATCCCTGGTCGGGTCATACGAATTGCTTTAAGTACAAATAGCTTCCTTCCTTGACGCTCGGGATTGCGGAGATAGCATTGCGACTGATGCGACGTAGACCCTGGCGTCAGTATATTCTTACCAACAGTTTGTACGCAAGAAACTACACAGTGATATAACTGCGATATTATTAAAAGTTGCGTGAAACATCATTCAAACATTTGACATTTACCTGACACAAAGGTGTTTAAAACGACTTGTGAAGAGTATTAGTCAGACGGTTTTGTGAAAGAGAAAAGTAGTGCAATATGTCATAGTTTGGCCGGAAGAGTGTTCAATGGACTGGTGGCACTGGAAACACATGGATGGACAAATACCCTACCACCTTGATACAACGACATACGAGCCGTTCCACGGGAACACAAACATTTTGCACTCTGAGTAATGTATTGACACATATCAGTCTGCGCAGTCTGCGTAGGCTAATCTAGGCCGACACATTCCGTCGCAGGGGGATAGAGATATAGAGTAATAATTCCTGAAACAGAAAATCCACAGGAGGCGAAACAAGTATGTCCGGGTTAGCCTGCGCGGCATGCTGAGGCTGATCCGGATCGATACTTTACGCAGAGTCCACAATGTTGGTTTTCTCATGGAACGGCTTATATACTGAAGGGAATAGCGTAGCAGCTCTTATTATGTCGCGTCTGGTTGCATCATGTCATAGGGAAATAGGTTTCGGACAATATTTAGTCGATTGACGGACGGATGGACGGACAAACGAACGGACGAGCTGCAATCATAGAGTTCGTCGTACTACACGGGTTACCATTGGGGACTAAATACTTATTAATGGTATGAAAGATGGCAAACTTAGGAAATCACATTAAGTCTCAGAATAGTTAACTCTCTGTCCAAAAGTAAGATAAACTGTAGTTTTTAGTACCCAGTGGGTACCCGTAATGTACTTTTTGTCTCACAGCATACTCGTGCTTATTTAAAGAGGTCGACTAGTTGGTACAATAGCTATGGGCTTTCTCGGACAGGACACCTCGGTTCGATTCCGAGACGGGTCCTTCCAAAGCCGCCTTTAAACATGGTTGACGTGAACTGTTTCCTTTGCACTCCGGGTAGGCGGGGAAACGGTCACAGGTGGTTAGTCTGGGGACGGTATAACGTATCAGTACTATCGGGTGAACACCCAACACACACCGTGATATATCTTTGATAATATAAAACACTGGATTAGCATTATCAGTCAACGCAATTGCATTCTTAGTGACGTTTGATGTATTCAACGTGTGACAGTGTCAACCTTAAAATTGAGTTATATGCTTAGTATTTGATTGTTTTCTGTTTAACGCCGCTTACAACAGTTGTTCAGTTACATCTCGGCGTTTCTTGGGTAATTTACCAGTTCTACTGGTCCATTTATCCTGACAACAGCAAGTCAGTCGTATTGCTAACCCGGCAATCCTGATCGCCAAGGAGGGCAGCTATTACTACCTTTTTGTTTAAAAGTATTTGGTGTAACCCGATCGGCGATGGAACCCTGGACCTCCCGCACCCAAGGCAGACACTCTACCACTACACCACCGAGGCTTTGCGAACTATTTGAAATCATTAACCTGATACCAAATTGTGTGTACATACGTTGACTAGTACATTGTATTACGTACATGCACGTGATGCGTTATGAAACGTAACAAATAACAGGTTATATAGATTGACAAAACACCGCACACAATTGTATAAAAATAATTATATAAACATCATAAGTATTTACATTCTCTTTACACAGTTATATCAATTTTCCCACGCTCCGTCGTAGTACAATGCAAACGGGCATACCTGTCCTTATATAATTGATATACACACAGGTGAAGACCAGGTTAACATTGTCCAGACATACTTACGCAGAAAGTCGATAAGATAAATCACCGCTCTGAGATACATCAGGAATCCTCAGTTCACTCAAATTCCGCTTGATCTCTCCAACCTCTATAGTGTTAACTGAAATATTATTATTTCAGAGGTCAAGATAAGTGGGAGGATACTGGTATTTCCTCAACAATATATGAGCCGTCCAGCAAGAAAACCAACATTGTGGACTCTGAGTAAAGTATCGACCCGGATCTGCCTAAGCATGCCGCGCAGGCTAACCCGGACAGACACTGTTCGCCTCCTGTGGATTTTCCGTTTCAGGAATTATTACTCTATCCCTCTATTTCCCTGAGTCGGAATGTGTCTGCCCGGATTAGCCGAGCGGATTGCGCAGGCTGATCTGGTTCGATACATTACCCAGGAGCCATAATGTTGGTTTTCTCGTGGAACGGCTCATACCTGTTATTACCAAACCAATCCCTATGATGTAGATACTCAAATAAATCGCCGCAATCAGACGATTCCCTTGAGTACATACAGCATAGGGTTAGAAGATTACATACACATTTCAGAATAAGCACCATATATAGATATCTGAGTATTCACTTCTAAAATATTTAAAATCGAACCATGATAAGGAGAGCCAGGGACGTAGATATACGTCCCTGGGATAGCTAAATGGCTGTCTCTCCTGTAATCTGCATATTTGCAACTTAGACTATACATTTTACAAAATTTCCTGTTGGACGAAAAAGGAGTTGTCGAATTTTCAACATGGAAGATTCGACTATATGAAATTGGAGCAGTGAAAGAGTTTAGATGCATTTTGACGCCTCTACAGCAGGCGGCTTTTGAAAACATTGTGCCTAAAGGAGAAATTACTCATAATGAGCATTTTCTCCTTTTGTCACAATGTTTTAAAACTAAACAATAATCATAATTTCATTTATAGAGATTATCTTTATGTTAGCCTTTATGTTTTTAAAGTTATCTGTTGCAGATGTGTTGTATGTGTAAAAAGGTAAAAGGTAAATTTGCATTGTCACATATCTCTTTATTTCTTAACTGATGAACCACTGTCAGAATACCGATAACCGAACAGCCGAAGAAGCATAATGTTGAAAGCTACATAAAACTGCTATTTAAACACTCAAAATGGTAAACAGAACATGTGTCCAGTCGTGTGTAAACCCAAACTAACATTGGTATAGGTTACACATAAGCCAAATAAATTCCTTCTTTGTTTCCATGAAAAACAACCAGTCAGACGATAACAATAATGTGTAGCCGTGTGCATACTCACTTTGTTTGAGCAGTGCTTTAGGGAAAGTCACACGATAGCAATTTTCTGTAGTCGAGTGTATACTCATTTTGTTTGATCAGAGTTTCAGGAACAGTAAAACGATAGCAATGAGGTGTGTGAAGTTAGCGCGTAGATCGTAGATCGTAGCTCAACCCAAAAATATAACTGGCTGACCTGGGTCGTAGATCGTAGCTCAACCACTTTAAAAACATTCTGAATTGGCTGACCTGGGTCGTAGATCGTAGCTCAACCACTTTAAAAACATTCTGAATTGGCTGACCTGGGTCGTAGATCGTAGCTCAACAACTTAAAAACATTGCGAATTGGTTGTGCTGGGTCGTAGATCGTAGCTCAACCACTTTAAAAACATTGCGAATTGGTTGTGCTGGGTCGTAGATCGTAGCTCAACCACTAGAAAAAAATTCTAAATTGGCTGACCTGGGTCGTAGATCGTAGCTCAACCACTTTCAAAACATCCTAAATTGGCTGACCTGGGTCGTAGATCGTAGCTCAACCACTTAAAAACATTGCGAATTGGTTGTGCTGGGTCGTAGATCGTAGCTCAACCACTAGAAAAACATTCTGAATTGGCTGACCTGGGTCGTAGATCGTAGCTCAACCACTTTAAAAACATTGCGAATTGGTTGTGCTGGGTCGAAGATCGTAGCTCAAGCACTAGAAAAAAAATCTGCATTGGCTGACCTGGGTCGTAGATCGTAGCTCAACCACTTTCAAAACATTCTGAATTGGCTGACCTGGGTCGTAGATCGTAGCTCAACCACTTAAAAACATTGCGAATTGGTTGTGCAGGGTCGTAGATCGTAGCTCAACCAATTGAAAAACATTCTGAATTGGCTGACCTGGGTCGTAGATCGTAGCTCAACCACTTAAAAACATTGCGAATTGGTTGTGCTGGGTCGTAGATCGTACCTCAACCAATTAAAAAACATTGCAAACTGGCTGATCTGTGTCGTAGATCGTAGCTCAACCACTTCAAAAACATTGCGAATTGGTTGATCTGGGTCGTAGGTCGTAGCTCAACCACTAGAAAAACTTTGCGAATTAGTTGAGCTGGGTCGTAGATCGTAGCTCAACCACTTGAAAAACATTCTGAATTGGCCAATTTGCAATGTTTTTAAGTGGTTGAGCTACGATCTACGACCCAGGTCAGCCAATTCAGAATGTTTTGAAAGTGGTTGAGCTACGATCTACGACCCAGGTCAGCCAATTCAGAATTGTTTTCTAGTGGTTGAGCTACGATCTACGACCCAGCACAACCAATTCGCAATGTTTTTAAAGTGGTTGAGCTACGATCTACGACCCAGGTCAGCCAATTCAGAATGTTTTTCTAGTGGTTGAGCTACGATCTACGACCCAGCACAACCAATTCGCAATTTGTTTAAGTTGTTGAGCTACGATCTACGACCCAGGTCAGCCAATTCAGAATGGTTTTCAAGTGGTTGAGCTACGATCTACGACCCAGCTCAACCAATTCGCAATGTTTTTAAGTGGTTGAGCTACAATCTACGACCCAGCTCAACCAATTCGCAAAGTTTTTCTAGTGGTTGAGCTACGACCTACGACCCAGATCAACTAATTCGCAATGTTTTTGAAGTGGTTGAGCTACAATCTACCACCCAGATCAGCCAGTTTGCAATGTATTTCAATTGGTTGAGCTACGATCTACGACCCAGCACAACCAAGTCGCAATGTTTTTAAGTGGTTGAGCTACGATCTACGACCCAGGTCAGCCAATTCAGAATGTTTTGAAAGTGGTTGATCTACGATCTAAGACCCAGGTCAGCCAATTCAATTTTTTTTCTAGTGGTTGATTTACGATCTACGACCCAGCACAACCAATTCGCAATGTTTCTAAAGTGGTTGAGCTACGATCTACGACCCAGGTCAGCCAATTCAGAATGTTTTTCTAGTGGTTGAGCTACGATCTACGACCCAGCACAACCAATTCGCAATGTTTTTAAGTGGTTGAGCTACGATCTACGACCCAGGTCAGCCAATTCAGAATGTTTTTAAAGCGGTTGAGCTACGATCTACGACCCAGGTCAGCCGATTCAGAATGTTTTGAAAGTGGTTGAGCTACGATCTACGACCCAGCACAACCAATTCGCAATGTTTTTAAGTGGTTGAGCTACGATCTATGACCCAGCTCAACCAATTCGCAATGTTTTTGTAGTGGTTGAGCTACGATCTACGACCCAGATCAACCAATTCGCAATGTTTTTGAAGTGGTTGAGCTACGATCTACGACCCATGTCAGCCAATTCGCAATGTTTTTAAGTGGTTGAGCTACGATCTACGACCCAGCACAACCAATTTGCAATGTTTTTGAAGTGGTTGAGCTACGATCTAAGACCCAGGTTAACCAATTCAGAATGTTTTTCTAGTGGTTGAGCTACGATCTACGACCCAGAACAACCAATTCGCAATGTTTGAAAGTGGTTGAGCTACGATCTACGACCCAGGTCAGCCAATTCAGAATGTTTTTCTAGTGGTTGGGCTACGATCTACGACCCAGCTCAACCAATTCGCAAAGTTTTTCTAGTGGTTGAGCTACGACCTATGACCCAGATCAACCAATTCGCAATGTTTTTGAAGTGGTTGAGCTACGATCTACGACCCAGATCAGCCAGTTTGCAATGTTTTTCAATTGGTTGAGCTACGATATACGACCCAGCACAACCAATTCGCAATGTTTTTAAGTGGTTGAGCTACGATCTACGACCCAGGTCAGCCAATTCAGAATATTTTTTTTAATTGGTTGAGCTACGATCTACGACCCAGCACAACCAATTCGCAATGTTTTTAAGTGGTTGAGCTACGATCTACGACCCAGGTCAGCCAATTCAGAATGTTTTGAAAGTGGTTGAGCTACGATCTACGACCCAGGTCAGCCAATTCAGATTTTTTTTCTAGTGGTTGAGCTACGATCTACGACCCAGCACAACCAATTCGCAATGTTTTTAAAGTGGTTGAGCTACGATCTACGACCAAGGTCAGCCAATTCAGAATGTTTTTCTAGTGGTTGAGCTACGATCTACGACCCAGCACAACCAATTCGCAATGTTTTTATAGTGGTTGAGCTACGATCTACGACCCAGGTCAGCCAATTCAGAATGTTTTGAAAGTGGTTGAGCTACGATCTACGACCCAGGTCAGCCAATTCAGATTTTTTTTCTAGTGGTTGAGCTACGATCTACGACCCAGCACAACCAATTCGCAATGTTTTTAAAGTGGTTGAGCTACGATCTACGACCCAGCACAACCAAATCTCAATGGTTTTAAGTGGTTGAGCTACGATCTACGACCCAGGTCAGCCAATTCAGAATGTTTTTAAAGTGGTTGAGCTACGATCTACGACCCAGGTCAGCCAATTCAGAATGTTTTTAAAGTGGTTGAGCTACGATCTACGACCCAGGTCAGCCAATTATATTTTTTGGTTGAGCTACGATCTACGATCTAAGCGCTAACTTCACACACCTATTACAATGATGTGTAGCCGTGTGTATACTCACTTTGTTTTATCAGAGTTGCAGGGACAGTCACACGATACCAATCATGTGTGGCCGTGTGTTTACTTACTTGTTTTATCAGTGCTTCAGGGACCGTCACACGATAACAATGATCTGAAGCTTTGTGTGTATACTCACTTTGCTTGAGCAGCAATCCAGGGACCGCCACACGATGGAATAATCTATAGCCGTGTCTATACACAATATAGTTAAGCAGTGCTTTCTTCGGGGACCGTCACACGATACCAATGTGTTATAGCTTTGTGTTTATTCGTTTTGTTTGGGCAATGCTTCAGGGACCGCTACACGATAACAATGATCTGTAGCCATACGTATAATAACTTTGTTTGAGCAGTGCTTAGCAATGAACTGTAGCCGTGTCTATACTTTCTTTGTTCGAGCAGTGATTCAGGAGACGTCACACGAAAGCAATGATCTGTAGCTATGTGTATTCTCACTTTGTTTTAGCAGTGCTTACGGGACCGTCACACGAAACCCACGAAACCCCGAATTACCATAACATCCAGCCATACCACCTGTGAGCATCAATGCAGCAAAGAATACTCCAAGAGACATCATACCATGCCCGATTAATATAATCTACGTGATAATAAGCAATGATCTGTAGCTATGTGTATACTTACTTTGTTGAAGCAGTGCTTCAGGGACCGTCACACGAAACCCCGAATAACCATAACATCCAGCTATATCGCCTGCGAGCATCAATGCAGCCAAAACTACTCCAAGAGACATCATACCATGCCCGATTAATATTATCTACGTGATAATAATAAACAAAACAAAATAGTTGATAACATTTGTGAGGGTCAGTCAAAAGAAAATGAGAGTTGACTGTTTTACTCGGTCGACGCACATGCATAGTATTTCGCAAGTGGTTTCACGATACAATCGGTGTCATTGCAAAGACGGCAAACATTCTAATGTTTTTTTAGAATTGTTTAAACAATTTAATGATGGCAGCGAAAACGGTCACGTTGACTAAGCAAGACATTTAAGTTCACGAGTATAACCAATTACGCAGGCACATCATCATAAACAGGTGAAATACAACTTACAAAGACGCAAGAAATGTCAGCGGGAATAATTTAGAATATAATTTCACATACAATTCGAATCGAGCCGCGGTTGCTTAGTCGGAATCGACGCGGTTTGTCAATCCAGGGATTATGTGTTCGAACCCGAGCTTGGCCAACATTCTTTACGATGTATGACAAATGTCAATGCAACAAGCTTCATTCGTCTTCCACCAATGGGCTAACAGTCTATGTGAAAAAGCAACCAGTTGCTCGGAAGGACTGTTGTGTGGAGTATTGTGGTGTGAGAAAACCAGGAAACACATGGATAAGTGAACGTGCCGCTATGGCAGAAATATTGATGAAAACGCCGTTAAATCTCCAAACAATCAATCAAACAATTGTATCAGTCATGGTTTACTTACATATTAACATAGCATAACAGAACAGAACAAAAATATATTTACAACACGAACATGTTAGCTCACCTTGCATAACTTACACAACGAATATGCATGATAATGAAAACAATTTCACGAAATACGAGATATACTAAGTACTTTAAATCATAAGCGTACACATTTAGATAGCAATATTTTAAATAGTCGAATAACAAACAATTCAGAAATAGAGTGTTTGAAAGCAGTTATCAATTCCATACAAGCAGATATTGTAGCGCTCAAACAGAAACACATTAATTTAGACTCAAACCTAAAAGAGGAGGTAAAAAAGTTACAAGAATCAGTGAAGAGTATAAAAACTGACCTTCAAATGTACATGACAGACATGATGGAAGAAATACGCACTAACGCACAGTCTATTGACAGGATTGAAGAAGACCGAAGGCATGGAAATGCCTCATTGAAAAGTGAAATCAGGCTCCTAAAGGATGATATCAAAGACATTCAAGATACGTTGTCAAATAAGGCAGAGAAAAAGAGAATTAAACGTTAAATAAAAAAACATGCACAGTTGATGAAACGTGTCGGGAAATTGGAAAAAAGTGACAAAAATAACACCAGTCTCATAAACACTTCCTCTGGAAAACAAAGTGAAAAAGGTGATGCTGATAATTCTCCGCCAAATGCTTCTATATTAGAAAAGAATAATGAATGATCACCCCACATTTGACAATACTATTGAAACTATAACCAGATCACATGCCGAAGTATTACATATACAAACTGATCCAACACCAACGCCCACACAAAGGAGAGTGAACCAACATAGACCCAGCAGATCGCACGCAGAGATGCAGCTAGACGTTCTGAACAGGTATCACCTCGAAATAATCAGAGACATGATCATCACAGAGAGAGTCAGAATGAGTTGTCTGCTGATGTAGATCGGCGTGCTTCCACATATACACGTCCTCGGAATAATAAAGGGGGAATAAAGCGGTGTAGGGGTTCGAACCGTACACTTAATTATAAGATTAATGCAAACAAGAGTACCATGGAAAGTGATGAAGATGATGATGATGGAAACCTTGATAAGTATGTTCGTCGTCGTGTTTAACGTTTTTATGTCGGAGGATTTAACAACACTATAAAAACAAACAAATTTATTAGTTATGTGGAAAAGAGAGGTGTGACAGTTACACGGGTCACTACATTTCCCAAAAAGACGTGCTTATCAGACTAAACGTTGAAGACAACAACAATAGTGACTTTATTTTAGACATTATATTTTGGCGGCGTCATGTACTGTGCAAACTGTGGATGCCACAGAATTTCAGAGATCGCCTCAGTCCAATAAAAGTTATAATGATACCAAATATGACAATAATGACAGATACCAGTATCATGAATATGATGATGAATATGATGAATATGATGATGATTATTATAATGATAATCGTTTGGATAACTACGACAAGTATTCTAAATACTGGTTATCTTACTGGTACATAAATACGTTACTTATGTGTCATACAATTTTATTTCATGTATTTATTAATATTTTTAGAATGTTAACCTGTTAGAACGCAATGTCTAGTAGTCTGTGTTTAGGCGAAATATTACGTTTACATAATATCTGTGTGTGTAGTATATCTGAAACCTGGCTATATCCTTGGGACGGCCATTTCATAAATAAAAATTCATGCCGACTATACAACGAATGATGTTAAAAGTAGAAACGTCAGAAAAGGCGGGATTGCTCTTTTGTGGAAAACATCGATGAATTAAAATATACAGGTTTTAGATATTGAGGTTGATCATATTGTAGGAATATGTTTGCAGTATAATGCTTACACTTGTTATTTTTTTTTCCAAATATATTTACCTAGCAGTAATTAAGAGATTTGTATTGAATACATGAACAAATTGCACGATATTTATAATTCATATTCTAACTATGAAGATCAAAGGTCCCTGGTTCGAGTCCCGTGATGAGCGGGTCCTGACTTTGGGATTTTTCCACACAATCGGCGCGAGTACTGGTTAAGTATCCAGGAAGCAGACATCGAGCGTGATTAATATAAGCTTAAAGCTTGTTTCGCAATCGATTTAAAATAAATAAGTTTAAACTAACTATGAAGAGTCTTCATTATGGCTGATTTGAACGCGCCTTTGAATGGCACTTTGTATATTAAGCCATTAGATAAACGTAGTCACTGTTTGCTAGAGCTTATGAAAACACATTGTCTTGACTCTGCTTCAGTCTTACCCATATGCTAAGGTGCATCATTTTCATTTGTATCATATGACTTATAAAACCAATCACTAATAGATCATATTTTATTATCACTCGATATGATTGATACTGTTGTTTCATGTAAAATATTTAATGATAATGGCCTAAAGGTTTCAAATCACAGTCCTGTAATGCTGGAATTGAAATTGCCCAATAGTTATATCTCAAATATAAAAGATATGTCATTACGCATTAAGTGGAAATGTTTCAATGACTCACAAATAAACACTTTTGAGCAATATTTGAATGAGCAATTAATGGATAGCTAGATCAAATTTGAGATGCTTATTAATAAGGATAATGGTAAAACTATCATTACTGATATGTATGACAATTTATATAACCTGATACAATGTATTTCGTCATCTGTATATACTGTATCAAAGTAAACCATTTTGGAATGCTGAACTAAACAATTACATTATAATATGCGTGTGAAGGGACGTGAATAGGCGAACAATGGGAAACCTAGAGATAAAGAAAATTGTCTGTATAATGAATATAAGGAGGCAAAGCGAATATTCAGACATAAACATAGATTTTATGCCGAAAGCTATCTTTGCTCCCTTAATGATGACTAAGATAAAGCAGCCGACTTATATCCGGCACATTTTGGAGGCTATACGGAAATAGAACGGGAAAAGGAGGTACACAAGCATATTCGGGAGCTATGAAATTTAACAATCACTTGTATCGAAATCTGGAGAAAATAGCTAAACAAATCGTGTTTTTTTAAGTAATATTTATACTTATAGATCCGATCCAGATTCGGCCGATGATTCTTTCATCGAAA
>JASEVX010000012.1:48268969-48276981 GCA_031761405.1 Serripes groenlandicus
GTTAATTAACAGTTATTTGAACAGATAAATGAAACACATTATTACAATGAGAGGAAACATAATTAAGTATACCTTATTAAGACGCTGCCTTATCCCAACACCTTTCAAATGTCCTATTATTCATAGTTATAAGCAGTGTCCAATGTTGAGGAAGTTTAGAAAAGCTCTTCATTGGATAGTTAATTAGTAAGCATGCATCCTCCCTGATACAGTATGTATATAGATTTCCTATAGATTTCACAGAAGAGACGGATAAACCACTCAAAAATACCGACAGAAACCGGATGAATAAACCCATCTATCGTCAAACATATCTCATCAAGAAACAGACGTATGTTGCGGTCGACACATTGTTAAAACAAAGAGGGGGAAAGATGTTTTGATGACCCTGTTCATCTCTTCAGATTTATCTAGAGTCTACGCACGTTTTCAGAATTCTTCTAATAAGCTATTATTAGCAAATTTTAAAACCGTGTAGATCTTGTTCAGATTGTGCGGGTGCACAGGTTAATCTGGATCAACAACGTTAACAAACTCCAAGTTGTACCTTTTCCAAAGAACAGGCTGGAATTAAATGTGTTGTATGTTATATATGGTGTAGGATAAAACACAGGCGTCCGAAATTTCTTTTGTGAAAGTTAAAAACACACACACAATACCTAGTTAAACTACTACAAATAGTCTTTATATGGTCCATATGCTATAATAATAACGACCGTAATGTTATCGTATGAGAAAACTCGGGGAACCCCAAACAAGACCGTGCTACTATAAATAGACTCATTAGTGCATCATATATATAATCAAAGCGCCAATGGCACTGTAGTGGCGATCGTATTGAAAATCCTGCAAAGTAACAAGCAGTATATCGGTGTAGGGCTTGCGCTTTTCAATAATAGTGCACTCTGGTGCGGATCAATTTGAGAATGTATCAACCCTGCATCTTCTGACAGTAGAATAATGTTAGTTTGCCAGAATGTTGTCTTGGTGATTGTTTAGTTACGTTCTGAAACTGGTCATGATGTGTTCAAAATTAGGCCATTCAAAATTTATGAAAAATCTAGTTGGTACTCGATAGACTAGCTACCGCTTTAGATCATTAGAATGGCTATTTGTAATCTAAATTGTTCGGGTAATCACATGTTCATCAACAGGTCGCTAGGCCATATTAAGATAAAATATTGTGTACGCTTTAGAAATGACAAAATTATCAAGAAAGGAGAGAAAACGGTATCCATTAGTTTGATGTTTGTTTCAATGATGTCCGATATTAAACAGGTCTGTTTAATTTAGTCCCTTCACATTGCATGATTGAGGGTTGTCAGAGACATATAAACACAGTGTATTTATATGTCTCTGAGGTTGTTAAACTGCTTCGAAAAATTTGAGTGCAAAAACAAACACAAAACATGCACAAAAAGCACAATTTCACTATTTGCCAAACTGTTCAATTTATAAAAAAATAGGCATATATTATAATGCTCGATCTCCAAACTAAATAAGGCTACACTTTCAGCATTGCTAGAACGTGCAGACGTGTATACATAACGTGTGTACACACTGACATCGTGTGTCCTTTAAACCTTTGTAAACCAGTCTTATCATCTAGACGCTTTCATATATTTAAACAACTACAAAATGAAGCGTTTATAATATTGAGATTTAAGAACTCGCGAGCTATTTATAGAACCTTTTGGAATTTCCAGATTTGAGTATCATCAGAGTTATTTGCCGTTATTTGCAAGGCAGAACGCGCAATGATATTTATTATCTGCCAAATCATGACGAAGATAATATTTACATATTTTAAATCTATGTAGATAATGTCTCGATAAAACTCAAATATTAGTAACAATCCGGTACCAAAGTAGCACTGACATAATTATTAGTAATCGCGTATCTGCATCAATGATGGAACTATAACGGATGTGAGTAAATTAGTTTGCAGTAAGGAAAATAAATATCAACCGATTTTTCAAAACCGACTATGTAAATATTGTTCATTGTTGTTATTTCTGTTAGCATTGTGGCGATTGTCAATTGGGCACAACAATCATTATTATTATAATATATGAATCTTATAGAGACGCTATTTATAGTAACACAGGAGGGATTCCCCAAATTAACATTACAATAATTGCTTTACTATAGATTATGGACAATACAAAGAGACATTTTGAGTATCTTAACGAGGTATTGTATGTTTTCCCATTTTTTTCTGATATGGAAATTTATAGGCCTGAGGTTAAAAAAATTACGGATTAATACGTTCCGAACAACGTAAGTCTGAACCAATGAACCGGATGAACTTGATCTGTACAGAGGTCCAGATAAGGAGGAGTATATAACTCTTTATTCCACAATATCTCTCGTATCCTTCAACCAAACACTGTGATGTGGGTACTGACAAGAATAGTCTCATTGAGAACCTACATTATAGGGTTAGAGGGTAAAACAGGGATTTTAGACGGTATAAAACTCCCCTTATCTAGAGCTCTGTCTGTAGAGTTCGCTTTTGTAACTTTTAGTCATTGATTGTTTGGTGTTTTACGCCGCTTTCAACACTTATTCAGTTATATCACGGCGTTTGGTGGGTAAGTTACCAGTACTACTGTTCCATAACTTATCCTGACAACAGCTAGTCAGTCGTAATGCTAACCCACAATTCTGAGCGCCAAGGAGGGCAGCACTACAAGTGCGCTACTTTGGAGCCATTTCAGGAAATGGCTCAAGTGTTTTTTTTTAAGTGGTTGTTAACGTCATCACCGAATCATACGATGTCGGCATCCCCGGAAACGCACATACCTTATTTAACACGAAAATTATTAAGTAAGTAATAACATCAAAGCTTCATCGGACACATCCAAACCTTATAAGGTAACGACGCTACTGAAAATCATCATCCAGAAATGACGTGGCGTCATTTTCGATAACGATTTTTCAACCAATGAATATAAATCAGACAAGGACCGACGCCACTTAAGAGACGACCGTTACGATAACGTTTTAAAAATGTTGCCTTATTAACCAATAAAAACGTAACGTCGCAACTTTACCGGAAATAACAATTCCTTATTTAGCATTAAGGTAGCTTGATCGGTAAGTTTTCATCCTAGCTGACGCGACTATATGAGACGTAATTAAATAGATTACTATCATTAACGTGTCATTATAGTATTTTGGATGTTCATTAGTATACCTTTGAATACACCGATTTTATAAAGAAGGTAAGTAATACTTTATTACACATCCTTTTATGTATAAGGAAACAGGGGGTCTCTTTTCAACAATGTCAACAATGTCTAAGATATATTGTATTTCCATTTGTGTTTGACTGTTTTAACAGACATCAAGTACGCATTATAATACGTGCAAGTGGCACGATATAAAACTAAAACACAATAAAGCAAAACGATATACATGTTTACTACTAAAATTGATCGACCCGTTTACATTGTTTACGATCTATAGGATGTTAATATGATCCTTTCTTTGATTGTAAAACGAGTCAGATATACTTAAATTTACCCATTAAGACAAGATACACCGCCCCGAATTAATCAGTCTGTAAATTACAAGTATCAGCTCTATCAACATTTGTTCCGATGTTTGTCAATCGTCATTCGTCTCCAACCAATAATATATGCGCAAAAGAAGTTAGATATTTTGAAAGACAGTTGTGTGGCCACGGCAATATGACTGGAAATTTGTTAAGAATGGCGTTACAGTATATGGGTACCGAAGCGGCCAAGGATTCGAGAGTAACGGATTTGTTTATGGAATGTAGTCACCATAAACATTTGTCGGTGATCGCGCTTAACCAGAACCTATATTTCAGTAAAGACCGGACCCAGAGAAGAAACTGTCATTATCTAGCATTATTCAATAGTCCCGTGTACAAACAACCGGTAATGACTCAAGCCAGACAAATGTACCCGAATAATCCCCCAACAGCTCCTACAACGTTTCGAGGATACCATTCAAAAACCGTACGTGTACCTGCTAGTCGATTTGAAACCGACGACGCCAGAATCATGGCGAATGCGCACGAATGTACTCGATAGTATAAGAGATCCCATCCCCGAACCGGCTTTAACGCGCTCGCCCGAACGTACCAACGAACAGTCAGAAGCCATTCCAATATCTTGCGATGACTGCGGGTTCGTTTTATCGGACATTCATCACTTACAAAAACTCGTCTAAGCGTGGGCCCTATGGAACGAAACACCATGCGAACTAAAGTTCTAGTAACGTAGCATGATTTAAAAAATAGGGTCGTTAGTAAGATTGTTCGAGAGCTTTAAGTTGCTCATCAAGTGCTTATCCTTAAAAACGGTTTTATAAAACAAAACTGTGACGACAAACTTTCTGATTTACTGAATTGTATATCGTTCAATACTTTTCGTTAAAAACACCGCCTTTACCCTTTACTTTTTAGTCAAATCAAGACGCGTACATCGCCATCTGTTCATAAAAAGGATCAGAATGTGTGTGGGAAAACTATATATGAGAATAACCCTTTCGCGCAAACACGGATATATCTATAAGTATTGAAATCATTGCTCCAATAAGCATTGTAAGCGTTTTTTTCAATGTTTATCGATGCATTCTGCGGCATATGCGTCGAAATGCGTCTTCAAAACATGTGAATCATTTACTTGATAGTAACGAAAGATTTGAAATATTATGATATATCGAGCAATTGTTAAAAGAATGTTATTTCTACTTCATAAGCAATTTCGCCTTTTTCTACAATATTTTCAACACTAGTTAATACTTTCATTAAATCGGAGGATAACTATATTTACCTAGTTATTTTCAAAGTCAACTGCCGTATAGTTCTTCTATGTGATTTGGGTATGTCGTCAGGTCATTTCTGGATGATGCTTAGTAATTGTTTCGTAGCGTCGTTACCTCATAATGTATGGATGTTTCCGGTGAAGATTTGATGATATATTCTCGCGTAGTAATTTTCACCAACTAAGATAGGACTGTTTCCGGTGCTGACGTCAGCATATGATTCGGTGCTGAAATGACACCAAAGTGGCGCACTTGTAGTGGCAGCCATTACTACCTTTTTTAAAGCCTTTGGAATGATGAGACCGGGGATCGAACCCGCGGTCTCCGAGGCACCCTAGGCAGAGGATGTACCACTACACCACTTTACGTCCTCAATACAATGATACGCGCGTATTGTTTTAAGAAGCGTACAGCCTAAGCATGCCGCCCAGGCTAACCTTGACAGACACTTTTCATATCCTGTGGCTATTTTAATTCTGGAATAATTTCTCTATACCTCGATCCCCTAAGACTGAAAGTGTCGGTCCAGATTAGCCTATGCCGATGATCTAGGTCGATACACTACTAAGAGTCCATACTTATGGTTTTCTCGTGGAACGGCTTAAGGGTTTAATAATTACATCCGGAGATGAAAACGGAGTGTATGATGTTGACTAATACAATACATGTTTGTTTAATTTATTTAGAGCCGAATTTCATAAAGTAGACACTTCAATGTTCAAAATGGGATGACGCCATATTTCATGTAATAAGAGTTAATGAATATTTTGAAAACAAACGGTAAACAATGCAGATATCAGAGTATATAGCTCGTGCAGAGCCGACTCACATGCATCTGTATGTTTTGCATAAACTTCAATACTACCGTTCGCGCTGAACGGGATATGCAAAATGTTGTGATCAGTGAAAACACTTTGAGAAATGTGTTCAGTAATCGTCTGCTGGATGCATGTGCATCAAAGGGTGACTGAATGTGGCAAAGGATTACAAATAAGAAGGGTAGCATGTAAGCTCCAATATTATGTTAATGTGCGTGTGAATTGTGACTTTATATTATTATATGTATATATATTGTAAATCAAAGTTGATGCTATTTACTTTTGAGCACGAATAAAGTTGTAAAAGTTGAAACATATGACTAGATATGGGCAATAATCAAAGAAGAAGGAAAATGTGTAAGATCCAACATGATGTCAATATGTGTGTGAACCGTTGTTAACCTAACGGGTTGTTTATTATATTTGTTGATGTTTTACTCCGCTTTCAACAATTGTCAGTTATATCACGGTATTTCCTGTGTAAGTTACCAGTACTACTGGTTCATTTATCCATTTATACACACATATATATATATACAAGCCAGTAGGCGACGTGGGATTTGACTTCTGGCATCCTGAGCCCGTATGGCACCTGTTCACCAAGTTTCATTGTAATCGGCCCGTCGGTTTGGGCTGTGGAGCGTCGCTCTACAAACAAACAGACAGACACACACATACACATACAAAGACAGACAGCCGGAAAAGCCTGACAATAAGGGATATATAACGAAGCGAATCCCAATATATATATGTATGTTGCGATAATAAATGTATTCATTGCACATGAAGATTGAAAATTGTTAAATGACGACAGTGACAGTAACAACATCATTCAGTATTTACCGACGATTTAGCCTTAGAGATGTTATCTCTCATATTTTAATTAACTAAGTAGGTTTTATATTTCCGTTGTCTTGATTTGGCGTATTAATATTTGGTGAAATCGCTGTCGATTTTCAATATATAGCGGAAATAAAACCACCATCAATAAAACCACATATACAACTTATTTATTTATTCGTTTAATGGGGTTTTACGCTTTCTTTTAACAACATTATTTCAGTTATATCACTATGACATTGACTTATTCATGGTCTCGGGGTTAACAAACTAGTACATGTATGTGCCTTGCCAAAACTAATACACCATGACGTACGTAAGTATATCGATCGAACCCAGGATGTCCAGTTCTAAGTCCCCCCCCCCCCCCCTCCCCCCCCCCCCCCCCGAGCTCTAGATAAGTGACGATTTTCATGTTCTAAAATCCTTATATGACATTCAAACCCTATGTTGTGGGTACTTAAAATAATCATTTCATTGAGACTATTCTTTTGAGTATCCACAGCATAGGATTTGTTGGAGTAATAAGAGAAATATTGTGGGGAAAAGACCTGTTCACTCCCTCTAATATAATCCTCTGCCAACGCTTACCACTCGGTCACACTGGATTTCAAAGAGCATGGCTAAATACATCCCCAATATAATATTATATCTAGTGAAGTCAATAGATGCGTCACACTTATTTTTATCTGGTGAAGCATTTGACCTCAGTTACATGTAATTCACCGTTATGTTTACCGTCTCTGTGGTGTAGCGGTAGAGCGTCCAGCACGGTTTGGGAGGTCGGGGGTTCTATCCCGGCCGAATCATACCAAAATACTCTAAATATGGTAGTAATGGATACCCTTCTACGCGCTTAGGGTTACAGGTTAGCATTACGACATACTGGCAAGACATCAGGATAAATGAACCAGTAGTACTGGTAACTTACACAGGAAATACCGTGATATAACTGACAATTGTTGAAAGCGGAGTAAAACATCAACAAATATAATAAACAACCCGTTAGGTTAACAACGGTTCACACACATATTGACATCATGTTGGATCTTACACATTTTCCTTCTTCTTTGATTATTGCCCATATCTAGTCATATGTTTCAACTTTTACAACTTTATTCGTGCTCAAAAGTAAATAGCATCAACTTTTATTTACAATATATATATATACATATAAATAGAATAAGTCACATTTATACAATAGCATAGGGTATAATGAGAGTGGGACGGGGTATTTATTTCGTAGCCCCGTTATGTTTATGTCAACTCACACGCACATTAACATAATATTGGAGCTTACATGTTTAACCCTTTCCGACATTCAGTCACCCTTTGATAAACAAGCATGCAGCAGACGATTACTGAACACATTTCTCAAAGAGTTTTCACTGATCACAACATTTTGCATATCCCGTTCAGTGCGAACGGCAGTATTGAGATTTATGCAAAACATGCAGATGGATGTGAGTCAGCTCGTCACGAGCTATATAATCTGAAATACGCGTTGTTTGACTTTTGTTTTTTAAAAATATTCCCAAACTCTTATTACATGAA
>JASEVX010000012.1:48277181-48336152 GCA_031761405.1 Serripes groenlandicus
ACTCGGTCAAAAGCTTGTCGAGCATCTAAAAAACAAGCGTACAACTTACTGTCATTCTCTTTAGAAAATCTTACACTTTCATGAAGAATAAAGGATGTCATAGGACTACCCATATTGGACTGAAACCCACCCTGGAGCGGATGTAACGGTTTATTAATGGACTTGTGAAGACGTTGTAACAACACTTTCTCGTATAAAATCAAAATAGACGAGGAAAGTGTTATAGCACGATAACTGTTGGAGTCATTTTTCGGCTTGCCGCCTCCCTTGTGAAGGGTTATTATAGTACCACGCTTAAGCATAATAGGAACAAAACTATAACAAAACATCAAATCAAATAGAAACGTTAAATAGTGTTTCAGAATAAGGCCTCCGTGTATCAGGTGTTCATTTGAGACACGGTCAATACCACACATTTTACCGGTTTTTAAAGTAGACATTGATGATAAAACTTCCGCCTGAGAAATGTGATCACCACTATCCACAATAGGTGCTACCTTGATACTATTACTACGTGCAGTAACATCTACAAAATGAGTGTTATCATAAGAATCACATTCTGTATCGGAGTACAACGAGGCGAAATAACGACCCCACTCATGGCAAATACTTTCTGGATCGCGAAAAACAATCCCATTAAATTTAATTTCATTACAAACATTATTATTTACAGATTTATTTTTATTTTGAAAAAGCCTCCAAAACAAAGGACTATCTACGCCAGAGGCAGTGTCTATGTCTTCGTTTATCTGCTGCAGATACTTGTATGAACTGTTTCTATAAATTTTGCGAAAACATCGTTTAGCATCCTTGTATGCCTTATACGAGTCATGATCAGTATCTCTTGGTCTGCCAGCATCAATCCAAGCCCTGCGTTTTATTCTCATAAGCGCATGGCATTGTTTGAGACTGTCTGACCAATAAGGTTTAAGGTAAGGGCGATAACTGGAGTGCGGAAGATGCGAGGCGGATACTTCATTAATGCTAGTAATAATGCATTGGTATAGTTTATCAATAAAACAGTGTACGTTATCGGTGGGTATGTTATCTATACTAACTGTCAAACAGCGACTAAGATCAGATTCATAATTATACAATTGTTCATGGGATACTTTATGCCATTTGACGGTCAAGACTGGATTTTGAGAAATGTACTCATATAACGTAATTTGTATATTAAAAATTATAGGCCGATGTGAAGAAACGTTAATACTGTCATCATCTAGTATTTTACAGTACTTTATATAACATGACAGTTCTTGAGAAACAATGATGTGATCAATCAAAGACTTATGGCGGTTGTCAAAAGACACATAGCTCGAGTCCGCGCCGGAACACAAGGGGGATATAGTTACATTAAACAAATCGAAGAGAGTGGTTAATCCGCTCAGCGCCGTACCCCTCCCATCGATTTGTATAATAAAAGTATTTCCATTTAAGTGGGCATTAAAATCTCCCATTAATATGACTCTACCTGATTGAGAGTTAAGACTGATTAGATCATGCAGCATCTCCGATTCCAATATCAAAGCAGAAATAAAATCCTTTTTAATCTACATTTTCTACGGAGTAATATAACTTTAATTTTGTTTAAAGCGACATAAAACATCAAACAAGCAAACTAATCCTTTTCTAATAGGGTTTCTCCAAGTATAGGGGCACAATTAAATGCAATGCTTTTGATTTCATTTCAATTCTAACATTTTGAAAGAGTTCGTTTCAGAGGTGTCACAGAACGTTTGTACCACCGATTTGAGGAATTTAGGAGACAAACATGAAAAGGATAATTAAAATATAGAGTAAACTACGGACAGTATGGAATTTAAAGGAATCTGCGAACAATATAGAACAAAAGGAAAATTGTAGACAATTTATAACATAGACGAAACTGAGGACAACATGTAATGTGAAGGAATCTGCTATAATAAATAACATAGAGGAAACTGCGGACGACATGTAATGTGAAGGAATCTGCGACAATAAATAACAAAGAAGAAACTGCGGAAAATATAGAACATAGAGAAAACTGCGTACCATATAGAACATAGGAGAAACTGAGAACAATATAGAAAATTGAATAAATGTTAATGGATAAAATAAACAAGTTCAAGTGTAAATTTTAAAATTATTTTCATTGTCAATTACGTTTTAGCATCCACTCAAACATTGATTGCATTTCTTTTAATTGTCCAAATTAAATGTATTTCTATAATAGCATTGAAAAAGAGAACATGTGTTAATGAAATTGATCACACAACGGACGACAATTACACTACCAAACTGTCAATTATTCTACAATCCTATCAAAAGATAAAATAAGTTATTATAATCCAGTTAACAAATTGAAAATCGTCATTAAAATAAATTGTAATCAACAACAAAATGTGAGATCAAATGGAATACTCAATACGATTTAAATAATACTTCGCACACCTTCTTCTTTATTCTATATTGTCAGTATTTTCCCTCTTTGTTTATATTTTCCGCTGAACGCGACTGCATTTTAGACCTTGCCACATATTATTTGTTTACTAAAAATAGCCCAACCACTCGTTTTCCCTCGTCAGATTCAATCAGTTCATGTCAAATATATATGAAGCGTGTCAATTTGTTATATATTTAAAAAATATCAACTATTTTAAAGGTATTATTTAACTATCATTCTAATAATTTCGTCCTCGTTTGGTTTATATTTTATAACTGGCACTTGACTATCCGTTAAATTTATATCACGCCCTAGAAAATGTAGATTATAAAGGATTTTATTTTGCTTTGATATTATAACTGGACTCTCAATACAGTTTTCACTGTGATTCAGATATGACGTGTATATGTGTTAACTTCATGAACAAATAACGGCTTAAAACCATTGTTAAGCAGTTGGTGTGCTTAGCAAGAACTACCCAGTTAGCAGATGCGCATACTTAATGGAAGTAACTTTTATCAAATGTTGGTATATCGGTAGACTTCCATACTGTGTGCATAGTATTTTACATTCAACTCCTATATCATTGAATGTATGGAGATAATAAAGTGCTATTGGCAAGTGTTCTTGTTAGATTTTTGGGATCGATAAACCCATGTCCAAATGAATTCGGCAGTTAGCTGTCATTGCTGTTATCCTTTTCAGTGCTTTGATTTCTTAATGCTACGTCAAATATACTTTTGTGAATAAATGGCAAACAGTGACAGCAATGATCAGTCTGCCCGAAGGCAATGGTTGTTAACCATATAGTATTTACTAAGAAAAAGCACAATGGAGATAACTCTAAAAGTGGAATTCGTGATCCGACTGACCGAAGGGATAGGTTGTATCATATATAGTCTATCAGCCTTTTCCTACATATGAACACTTACCGACGTATCTGCTGCAGTACAATTTAAAAAAAAAATTGACATAAGGAGAAATTAGCATTTTCTATTGTTGCCACAATGATTTTCAATTTTATTCAATAACTGTCATTTCATTTATATAGAGTTTTAATATTTTGACTAAATGTTTTCAAAGTGAATTTCTGTAGACTGTTTGTGTGTGGGAAAGGGCTTAGAACTTATTTTTTCAACAAACATAATAGAGATAACATGATATGTCAGTTTAATCTTAAGACGTCCGTCTGTGTAAAGACTAAGGATCATTCGTTCCAAATCCAATTAAATCCAGTAATTTTTGTACTGAACGTTTTGATTATTAACGTTGATGTTTATATTTCAGTTCGACTCCTGAGTTGTCCGGCAGTGTAGCAGTGACAGCTCCATCAACATCTTTAGCATTAGAAGTATCTCTAGGTAAGTCCGATTGATTAGTTTTTGATAACATCATTTAGTAATATTCGTTTCACATTCATATCAAACCCGGCTTGACATTTAAACGTGTAGTTGCATGTTCACACATTTGAATTAAACGAATATAGAAAACATTGTGGAAAAAGGAGAACTAGCTTATAATGGAGAATTGTATCCATTTGCCACAATGTTTCCAACTATATTCAATAATTAATTTCTTGGTTAGGTTACCAGTACTACTCGGCCATTTTACTAGACACCAGCCAGTTAGCCGTATCGCTAACCCCGCAACCCTGAGCGCCAAAGAGGGCAGCCAATACTACCAATGTTTAAGTCTTTGGTTTGACCCGACCGGGGATCGAACATGAGACCTCTCCCACCCGAGGCTTTACCGCCGCACCACCGAGGCACTCAAATCCCTAATCAAACATTCCCTTATATAGATTTTCTATAATTTTGGCTAGATGTCTTCATACTCGTTTGCTGCTGGTTTGTTGTAATGAAAAGAGATGTAAAAAAACTCTATAGTGACATTTTTATGAACATCAAAAAAACTTGGCAGGGTTAGAATGCAAAATAACTTTTAAACTTCAAAGGTGAAATGAAACTCTAAGTAAGTAATACATGTAAATATGAAATGATTCAAGTTGAGAAATAAATAATTATGGAACAATACAAATAGTTGCGCCGCCCGGGAATCGCAAGAATGGGAATTTTGCATGATACCACTACACCAGCGGTGCTCATTGTCAGAGCTTGTAAAGTTTTTGATGCAATTTGAATTCCTGCAGATACTTTTTGTTAATAAGTTAAACTTTTTCCACCAAGACTTTGCAGAAAATCACTTTAATATTCCAGCAAAATAATGAAAAATATTTTAAAGTTAACATTTAATATCATTACTAAATAATAAAGTTAAATAGAGTCGAAAACATTTAGGCAAAAGACAATATTGATAACTATTGAGACATTTCTGCGTTTGTCAAAACGTTTTCCAAAAATATCTACTGCAGATGCGTAAATTGCGTCTGCAAATGTGAACAATTGAGAGATAAAAAAAAAAACACTCTCCGAAATACATCTTAATTCTGCAAGTACAACAAGTTCATACATTATTATTGATATTAAATAAATGCCCCGCCGGGGAAACGAACCCAGGTCGCAATAATGGGAATGATACCCAGAAAAAGTTATAAATAACACCAGGCACCAATGGGCCTATAAGTCACTCAGAACATAAATATCATTAAGAAAACAATAATTATGATGCCTGGCAATTTTGTAAAATGTATTTACTTTGGAATCAAAACGACAACGCTAGTTAGGCAAATATGAGCAATGCCATTCCAAAACATTTATTCGCGCTTGTCATTGTTTTAATTGGGAAATGGTTAATTATTGAAACGGAATTGGCAACACAAATAAGATCAATGGTCTTTGGAATTTAACGACCAGGAGAGAAGTGCAGCCTTTTTAAGTCACGGCCTGTCTTATTCATCATCCAGCCAATTAACCAAAGTATTATATTTCAAAATCTCACTTGTTACTATGGTAACCTTGCTTTGCAATTCTACTAACTATTTGAAAACATGTGGAAATAAGATAGAAAGCAAAACATCTGTATAAACTATGCGGTATAATATTTACATGGATATTTTACTTATTTATAGATGTATCAACGATATTTGGTATGTAGCATTGTTCGCTCAATTGAGCTTACTTCATCCTATTACTGTTGTTTCTCTGCGGCTAGATAATCGGTAACCATGCGTTCCTCAAGTATTTTCCCGCAACCGTTAGATTATGATATTAACCCCGCTTTCCGACATACAATGCATCTGCAGCAGACGACTTTGAAAACAGTTTGATAATGATGAGGTAAATCTCTATACCTTAAAGTACGCATTTACAGTTTAGTAGAAGACCATTGTAGAAAAATGAGACATTGCTCATCATAGGCAATTTCAACTTATCCCGAGATATGTTTAAATGAGCCGTCCTGCGAGAAAAGCAACATCATGGCATCTGCGTAATGTATTGACCCAAATCAGCCTGCGCATTCCGCACAGACTGATCCGGGCCGACACATTCCGTCTCAAGGGGGTAGAGGTATAGAGTAAGGATTCCTGAAACAGAAAATCCAAAAGAGGCGAAAATTGTCTGTCCGGGTTTACTACGCGGCATGCTTAGACTGATCCGGGTCGACACTTTACGCAGAGTCCACAATGTTGGTTTTCTCGCGAGACGGCTCAAATGTCATCTGCTGTAGATGCGCCTGTAAGTGAGAAAGGGTTAATTGATGAGTGATGGAAGTTTCAGGTACTTCAAATGGTCACCTGAATCTATCGTTGGCGAAGTGTACGAGTGTTATCGGAGACTTAAATCTTCGTTTCGAGGGAGGACTTGTTGCAGATGTAGGAGTTAACTCGTTTAAAGCCCCAATAGAGAACATTATAAAGGACCGGCTAGAAACCGAGGTAATATTTTGTCTAAGTAACCTGCCCCTATCTTTACATTATCGGGTCAGGCATGCACCAGTAATCTCCTCTTTTGACATGCTGTGGTAAGCAAAAGGCTACAGTGACAACCTATGTGTGGATAAAATCGGTTTAACATTTCAAACTCCGAAAGTTGTTTGTTTCATTACTGATGTATCAATTTAAAACGTCAAGGCGATTTGACCCGCTGTAGAGTTTTATAAGGAAGGGGAGTAAGCAATCTAGTAGCCATTGTGGATTCATGCCACACGTACTTATTTAATATCGTATTCCGGGTACCAGACGCAAAACATAAATTTCGAAATAGCTAAGCCACAGGAACGAGGAGTGCATCTTTGCGACACCAGAAACGACCATGATTAGCCTGTGCATATGGACATTATTGAAATGAGCCCAGTCATGAGATAAATGTACAAACTGGCATTTCTGAACAGAATATGATCAGGTAAAGCTGTTCATTTGCTCTGTCCTATTACAATGTACAACACTGTATCTCCTTACAATGTACAACACTGTATCTCCTTACAATGTACAACACTGTATCTCATTACAATGTACAACACTGTATCTCCTTACAATGTACAACACTGTATCTCCTTACAAAGTACAACACTGTATCTCATTACAATGTACAACACTGTATCTCATTACAAGATTATATATATATACGTAATACGTGGACAGTGTCAATTTTGATCATATTTCACCGGTTGATCTGAATCAACAAGGTCCACTAAAGACAACGAGTACATTGTCCGAAGAACTGGTTGTTATTTGTCCTAAATATTCATAATTATATCATTGATACTTATGGAAAGTGAACTAACGCATCATTAATTATTTCACTATAAACGTCAGAAGGTGTTTTACTTTTCTTCGTGTGATTTCATGTTAGAATAGTTAAATTATAATCTCTTATTTTCAGATATGCAATCTTGTTCGAGGGGTTCTGGGTAATCTAGCTCAAAACATGCGAAATATCAACAGTAAGTACCTTCTTTAACCATTTCCCTCATGTAGACGCTTTCTGACGCATCTGAAGCAGACGACTTTTGAAATCAAAGTGGCAAATGTAGAAATTGCTCATAATGAGCGATATCATCATTTGTCACAATGATTTCAATTCTCTTCAATAATCATACTATCATTTTTTAGAGACTTTCTATATTTTTGACTTGATAATTTCGAAGTCGCCTGCTGCAGATTGATTGTATGTCGGAAAGGGTTATTGAACCTTTCATCGTCAGATACTGGGTGACGTGACGTCGCCGGTCCGATAGTACTTAAAGGTGCATTGTCCTGATGTTAGTTTAAGTGTATTGTTTAGTTTTGAATTGGGGTTAAATACCGATTTCAACATTGTTTCAGTCATAACACGACATCCAGTTTCCTGACATTCTCAGAACAGTACTTTCCAAGCTACGGCTTGCGTTTCCCGCATAGACTGTAAGGTTCCCGCATAGACTGTAAGGTTTCCCGCATAGACTGTAAGGTTTCCCGCATAGACTGTAAGGTTTCCCGCATATACTGTAAGGTTCCCGCATAGACTGTAAGGTTTCCCGCATAGACTGTAAGGTTTCCGCGTAGACTGTAAGGTTTCCGCATAGACTGTAAGGTTCCCACATAGACTGTAAGGTTTCCCGCATATACTGTAAGGTTCACGCATATACTGTAAGGTTCCCGCATAGACTGTAAGGTTTCCCGCATAGACTGTAAGGTTTCCCGCATAGACTGTAAGGTTCCCGCATAGACTGTAAGGTTTCCCGCATAGACTGTAAGGTTTCCGCATAGACTGTAAGGTTTCCTGCATAGACTGTAAGGTTTCCGCGTAGACTGTAAGGTTTCCGGGTAGACTGTAAGGTTCCCGCGTAGACTGTAAGGTTTCCCGCATAGACTGTAATGTTCCCGCATAGACTGTAAGATTCCCGCATAGACTGTAAGGTTTCCCGCATAGACTGTAAGGTTTCCGCGTAGACTGTAAGATTCCCGCATAGACTGTAAGGTTCCCGCATAGACTGTAAGATTCCCGCATAGACTGTAAGGTTTCCCGCATAGACTGTAAGCCAATTGGTGAAAGACGAATGATTCTTGTCGTATTGATTTTTCCTCAAATGTCGGGAAAAAAATTGAAGTGCTTGGGCGCATGCCCCCTGGATTGATAGACAGCGTCGCTACCAACTGAGCTAATGGGGCACGTCTAACAGTGTATTGACACTGTGGCATTACTGTTGGTATACAAATAAGATGAACATATAAACTTAATGAAATGCTTCATTGAATAATTTCAATTTCGTCTCGATATAGGTTCTGACATGAGTTGTCATTTCATATGAAGTTTCATTAAACGAGCTCAAGGAATTTGTTATTAAGCGAGCGTTTGGCTTAATGAATACACGTTCTGTGTCATTTTGTAAACATTCGCGGATGAATACAAACATAGTGATTAGGTCATGTTATATTACACACGTAGCATATAAAGAAATACGTAATGGGTATATTAGATCGGATACAAGCATTGTCATGTGATAAAAAGCACTTACTTAAATGCTACATTACCTTTTAACCCGTTCCCTTATATAGACGCTTTCTTACGTCTCTACAGCAGACGTTTCTTGAAAACATGGCGTCAAAAGAAGAAATTGCTCAAAACGAGCAATTTTTCCTTTTGTCATCATGTTTTCAACTCTATACAATTATTGTAATTTTATTTAAAGGGAGTTTCCAAACAATTTCAGGTGTGTTTTTATAGTCTACTGCTGCAGAAGTGTTGTATGTGGGAAAGGGGTTTAGATTGTTCTCTTAGTAATGCTTCATCATACTGTACGCAGCAACTTATATCATGACAGAGAAACTGAGCTGTGTATATATAATACGTATACACTTAGTTTAGTTTAAATTAAACTTATTTATTTTACATCGATTGCGGAACAAGCTTATCATATATTAATCACACTCGATCTCTGCTTCCAGGAAACATAAGCAGTAATACGACTTCATAGAATGAGTAATGATATTTTATTACGAAAACTCCAAATGTCTTCAACAATGGACCGTCTTTCTGATTTCCTACAAGCCATATATAATTATTAAACATGCTTTTGATGTTCATTCAATTACTTTCAGAAATGCCTTTTAATTCTTGGTTTGTTTTTACAAACAGGCATATATGTACAGTTTTAACAAATATCAATTATTAAAAATGTGATTTTAATAAAATAGGCAACTAAGAAATAACAACAACCATTTCTACGAACACACTTATAAAAGAAAAACATAATCAAGGTTCATTAATCATTTTATTTGCAAAATATACTTATATCCATCACATAAAGCCCAATATGGGTTGTTAAAATCCCATTACATAAATAACATATGACACTACACTACTAGTTCGCATTTCAGTCTTACGCTCAAGTCTTTTTTACAACGCGTAATCCAAATTATGAAAATGCCTTTATGTAAGCGGTTTAACGTTATAGCGTTAGTCACTTTGGTGCCAAAACCGGCAAATTTCATGTACATTTCTTTCGAAATACGCCTCATAAATGATATTATGACTTTATGTGATAAGCAGAATATCTCTTTGAAGCCAAGGCTCGCGGCAAATCATCTTAGTGAACTCGTTTATCAAAAGTGATAATTGATAAACACTCATGAAATATCCTCTATATTTATTTTATGCCTATCGATGGATTATAGAGATTTCTCAGTGAAATAAAAACTGGTAATTCACTTTTTCAAACAGTGAAATTACCATTTTCAAACAGTGAAATTACCATTTTTTGCCAGAACTATTTTTTTTCATGATTTTTTTTTTTTTAATTGTGGAGTTATCTTACACTTTATTGTTATTCAGATTGTTTAATATGACCAATTTATTCCAGCTCAATTTGAAATAAATTTCCTTGGCATTCCACTCACTTTGGATAATCAGTTTACAAATATAACAATTGACAGTCACAGCGCAACTACGTACCAGAAGGTAACTATTGTATTGAAATGCTCATTACCCTTTACCACATACATTCGCAGTGTGATGCCTCTGTAGCAGACGACTTTTGGAAAGAATATGGCAAAAAGTGAAATTGCTCATGATGATCCCTATTCCCTTTTGCCACAATATTTTCAAGTATATTCAATAAGTGTTCTTTCATTTATAGAGAGTTCTATCTTATTATTATTCAGATGATTTTAAAGTCGTCCGCTGCTGATCTGATGTATGTGGGGAAAGGTTAACGTACCGCCAGACCTGTCTAAAGCTGCTTTACTTTTCATTATCATTTCTATTGTAATAGTCTTGCAAGCTCTTTTAGTCACCTTTTCCCCCATCAGTTTACGTTGTTTTCTATCCACGTTCAAGGCAGGACAGCAATCCTCGGAATTATGATCAGCCTAAAGTGCGGTCACCTCTGATAGATTGTGGTTTTCACTAATATTGAATTATCTTCCTTACATAGTCAACAATGATACCAGCCGGATGAAATTGTTATCTGGCAGCTCTGATGTAATTTATTCGACAATTATCTCCTGAATTGTTGCACTGACTTCTAAGATGTGATTTATCGAGTGCATACATAAACAGTATATGAATAGGATATTAAATTGCATTTGTTAATGAAGACTCAGGCCAAATGGTGTCAGTAATGCACCTGTCTATCAAATAAAGTGAAAACGTAATCTAGCACGTACACTTTTTGCTGATGCATATATGTCGAACTTAATTTCCATTACATGTTTTGTTAAATAAAAGAAAATATATAACCTATATTTCTATTTTATATGATTATCCTAATCACCAGTCCGATTGATCAATCAACGAAATAGGTGAACGTCTCATTCTCCTCTTACACCAAACTAGCAAAGTCGAATCATATAGTTTATCACAAAACAAACTAATTGTTTTTTTCTTAAAGAGTGACCATGAAATTATGTTTTTCTTTATATGTTTGTATTACAATATATGTGTATATGTATACGTAAATTAAAACTATGCCCATGTCTATGTCTTTACCGAAAACATGTAAGGAAGAAAATGATGCATCCGGGGACGTGGAAGCATAGGTTTTGTATAGAAATGAAACTGAATATAAAAAATAAAAAATCCTTTCCATGCAGCACATTTGAAGAGTGCATATTCCGGCTAGTTCGAAAGATCTAACCATTACTTTGGCAGTTTGTGTGGAACATTACATGGCAGAACACGCTAATCTTGCTCCTTGAACCCAATACCTTTGGTACGACAGGATGGCGCGTCACAAACACTGTGTCTGCAGCTAGTTTTCGATCTGTCTTTAAAACGATGATTTTAGCGAGACGAACAGGATTGAATCACACACTGGGAAAACCGACGATCAGAAGCAAATCAAAATGATAACTAACATTATGGACTCTGCGTAATGTATCGACCCAGATTAGCCTGCGCAGGGGGATAGAGGTATAGAGTAATGATTCCTGAAACAGAAAATCCACAGGAGGCGAAAAGTGTCTGACCGGGTTAGCCTTCGCGGCATGCTTAGGCTGATCAAGGTCGATACTTTACGCAGAGTCCACAGTGTTGGTGTTCTGGCATAACGGCTCAAATGAATGACGAATGATATAAGTCTCACCTTTCTCACTCATTTTGTAGCAAGACTATAGCTACAGTAGATTCAATAATAATTAACCCTTGCCCACACCCAGATTATATCTGATGCTTCTGCAGCAGACGACATTTAAAACATGTGACAAAAGAAGAAATTGCTAAAGAAAGAGCAATTACACCTTATGACACAATTCTTTCAAATTTGTTCGGTAAGTATAGTTCATTTATAGTCCACGTGTTTGCATATATGTCTATACAGACATCTGCTGCAGATGGGTTGGGTGTGGGATCGTGTTAATTCATTTGGGGTGAAGCCATTGAGGGTTCTGTTCTAGTTTCACCTCCACTCAATATAGGCGGATTTATTTGTGTTTTAACCCTTTTCCCTCATACGACAATTCTGCAGCAGACGACTTTGAACTTATTTTGTCAAAAACATAGACAATCTCCATAATTGAATGGATAACCTATGACTAAAAGTGGAAAACATTGTGTCAAAAGAAGAAATTGCACGTTTTGTGCAATTTCTTCTTTGTCACTATGTTTTCAAAAAGCCGTCTGCTGCAGAGGCGTCAGAAAGCGTCTGTATGACTGAAAGCAGAATTATTGAGAATAATATGAGAAACTGCTTATTCTGAGTAATTTATCTTATTGCCACAATGTTTTAATAAGTATTCAGCTGCAGATGCGTGTACAGTTCTAGTATAATAATTTACGTCGGTATTTGATTGTTTGGAGATCTTGTTTGTAAGGTTTATTATAGGGTGGATACAATTACTAAATTCAAATCCTGATCTTGACATGACATCCATTTTGAAGCAAAATCTATTTTCATCTATTATTTGAAATATGTTTACAACTCGGTGTAATTTAAGCTACACTATTATAAAGCAAACAAACAAATTGAGTCACCATTCTTTCCCCCCGCCACTTTCTCTCACACAAGTCAACATTTACCCCTTTCGAGTTTACAGTCGCTTTCTGAAGCCTATGCAGCAGAATTATTTTAAAAACATCATGACAAAAGCACAAGTTGCTTAAAACTAGAAATTTCTCCTAATGCCATACTGTATTTAATTATTTCAGTAATTTGACTTCATATATAGGTATTTGTCTATATGTTATAACATGTTTTGAGGTCGTCCTCTGCATATTTGTTGTTTGTGGGTAAGGGTTATATGAATATAATAAGCCAGCCTTTCCTATACCACAGGGCGCTGTGAAATGGAATGATATATACATTGAGACAAAAACAACATTACCCGCCCTGCCAGTCACCTCCGATCGTTTAACATTCGACATAGCAGTTGACACCATCAACAATCTACTAGAAGCCGTTATCACTTCAGGTTCACTCAACAAGAACATATCCTATGCATATGTGAGTAGTTTGTTTGTTTGTTTGTTTGTTTGTTTGTATGATGCTGCACTCTGCTTTCGTCAAGTTCTCTGATGTATTACGATGCTTCCAGTACTACCGGTCCAAATGCGTAATAAGTCGTCATGCCCAACCTCAGTGACAAGGAAGGAAAGCCATTACTACCATTTTGAAAGTCCTTCCGAGGTGGACGCTTTACCCCTACATCACCTTAACTTTCCTATAAAGACAAATTAAAACATTAGTCTAAAGGTAATTGAAATCGAACTGCGAGGGAGTTAACTGGTAATTCTCCAAATCATCACTATTAAAACTCAATCAAACCCTATGTTGTGGCTACTCAAAATAATCGTTTCATTAAGACGCCTTTTTTTAAATACCCACGTTTGTGTTCTGCACGTTCTCCAGGGAGTTTCAAGGTGCTTGTTGCACAAGTAGTCCGAAATGGACAAGACGTAATGCTGATCTGTATCAGTGAGCCGTCCCGCGAGAATACCAACAGTATGGTCTCTGCGTAATTTATAGACCCATATCAGCCTGCGCAGTCCGCACAGACTGATCCGGGCCGACACATTCCGTCTCAGGGGGATAGAAGTATAGAGTAATTATTCCTGAAACAGACAATTCACAGGAGGCAAAACGTGTCTGACCGGGTAAGCCTTCGCAGCATGCTTAGGCTGATCCGGGTCAATACTTAACGCAGAGTCAACACTGTTGTTTTTCTCTTAATTTCGTTTTAAGGTTCCGGATGTCGGTTTTCGAAAGACGTCATAAAATTACACGTGTAAGCGTGAATGCATTTCTTGGTGTTGAAATGCTTTCAACTGTCTATAACTGTTTGATTCGCTTTCTGAACAAGACGCAAGCACTAGAAAACCTTCGAGGAATACAATATACAATGTGATGAGATAGGTGAAAGCCTTGTCAATTGTTTCACTTTGGCAAATGTTAGAAAGCGTCGTTTTATAAAAGTTAGGTGGTGTCATTTACTTTTCTGTTGTGTTGAGTACTGGTGTGAGACAGCAAGGTAACACATGGGTAGGTGAACTGACCGCCGTTAATTGACTGTAAATTATTGAAATTGGCGTTAAATCCTAATTAATCAACAATTTTTTTATTAATTATAATTAACCAAACATTTATACACAACGATATCGTTTTTAATTTTTATAATTTTTCTAAATTTATCAAATTACAGGTCATTCTTAAATAAGACCTTTGCTTTAATCATAACCTCATTACACCAATAAATGAGAGAGCTGTGTTATATGAGCGTATTATTGACCTAGAAATATTGAAGTTAACCCATCAAAGTTTAACTCCAATGTGTATCCTGGTTTTGTTGCACTAGTACTCCACACAGCATTCTATATTTAAGTAACTGGCTGCTTTACCACAAATTACTGTTTAGCTCTACTGAACACGAATTGCGGGGTGAGCTATTGTGATCAATCACCGCCCGCCGTCGTCTATCTGTCTGTCTGTCTGTCTGTTCGTCTGTTAAAATTTTCCTGCAAATGATTTCAACTCCTACACCAATGAATAAATTTCAAAATAATTCCACAGGTAGAACTTTCGTTGTTGCGGCATAAAAAAAGGGGAAAATGCCAAGACTTCAAAAATATTATTCTAAACATATTTTGATTAAATGTTCTTGGGTGACGCTTCACCAAGATTGTCCGCAGCTTTTTTTTCTTATATGTGTGCAATCTTCTTGTCAAAGAGTATTTTTCCGATAAATGAAAATAATTTGGCGCAAATGTTCCTTAAATGACCCTCTACCAATAGTGTTCAACCTCCTCAGATCAGAGGGAAAGACACATTCGCTAGGGGGCATGGCATGTTTTCTTCGTATGTGTATAAAGTGAAACTTTAAAAAATCGTCTTGTCCTGATATAGGCTTGACTTTTAAATAATTTTGTACAAATGTTCCTCTATCACGTGTGTAGCAATTTGTTGTAATTAGTACGATCCGTTGATGTTACTATTTATGCATATAGTAAGAACAATTGAAAACTGTGATTTCTATTAAAACAGGTGAGCGATTTAGGACCATCATGTTCCTCTTGTTTATGTATTCGTTGAAGACGAATAAAGATCGTCATAATGCATTTTGTCATTGATCGAGCATTATGTTGACATAAATAATAATTTGCATTTTTACAGGTAATGGACAACAACATTACATTGCTTTATTTCAATAATTGCCCAAGCTATTGTGCTGGAACGATTCTAGGAGACGTGAGTATTATATAGCAATACATTAAAATTACACGCAACCTTCGTATTCCCATTTAAGCTTGCATATCTATTTCTAGTAACTTGCAAATTCGGACGTCAAATCGCTCGCTAAAGCCAATTGTTATGATTGTGTTTGTTTTGATTTGAATGGTGGACGAGCAACTTCATGATACATCGAGTAGGAATTTAACCATCTCAGGAAACATTGAGCTTTTTCGATGTCTCTTATGAGCCGGCACGAGAGAAAACCAATAGTGTGGACTCTGCGTAAAGTATCGACCCGGATCAGCCTAAGCATGCCGCGCAGGCTTACCCGGATAAACACTTTTCGCCTTCTGTGACTTTTCTGTTTCAGGAATAACTACTCTATACATCTATCCCCCTAAGACGGAATGTGTCGGCCGGATCAGTCTACGCGGACAGCGCAGGCTGATCTGGTCGATACATTACGCAGATGTCTATTGCTGCAGCTGCATTTTGGACTCTGCGTAAAGTATCGACCCGGATCAGCCTAAGCATGCCGCGCAGACAGACACTTTTCGCCTCTTGTGGATTTTCAGTTTCAAGTATCATTACTCTATGCCTCTATCCACCTGAGAAGGAATGTGTCGGCCCGGATTAGCATGCGCGGACTGCGCAGGCTGACCTTTGCCGATACATTACAAAGAGTTCATAATGTTGGTTTCTCTCGGGATGGCTCATATATTAAAGAATATTCTGAAAAAATTGGGCCATCTGAAGCATGTGTGTCAAAATGCGTCTTGATGTTGTAAACGTTTTACTCATGCTAATAATATGCAGCAGACGACTTTAAAAACATCTTGGCGAAAAAATGAGAACACTCTATATATGAAAGAAGTATTGAATAGGGTTAAAAACATGGCAAAAGGAGAAATTGCTCATCATTTCTCCTTTTCCCACAATGTTTTCAAAAGTTATCTGCTGCAGAGGCGTCAAAAAGCCTATTTATGTTAGAAAGGGTTTAAATATACTTTCTGAACGTCTGCATGTTAGTCGTCTCTAGGAACCATACAATTACCAAAAGTCTTACACTGAATGAAACCTCCCATCTACAAATAAGTGCAACAAAGTTACACTATAATTATATTTCATTTTGGATTCGCTTTGGTGACCAAGTGACTGCATTGTTTAACGATTAACCCCCGTTCCCGCATACAACAATCTCTGCAGCAACCGACTTTTGAAACATCTGGACAAAAATATAGTCGATCCCTATAAATGAGGGTATATTAACTTAAAAAAGTTGAAACATAGTGGCAAAGTGAAAAATTGCTCGTTTTGAGCAATTTCTTCTTTTCTCACAATGTTTTCAAAAGTCGTCAGGAATCGCGGCACGCTTAGACTGATCCGGGTCGATACTTTACACTGAGTCCACAATGTTAGTTTTCTCTTGGAACGGCTTATTTCAGAGAGTACAAGGCTATCCAAACGGTGTGTTAGGCATGAACGGGACTGTAACGGACGCACATGTGAAGATCCTGCCGGGAGCAATATTAGGAACAATCAAAGGAATTGTAAATTTTACGGCCGAGACTGCATATCAACAGGAACGTCTCTTTGGTGCTCATGTGGTAAGTATTCCTATTAATAAGGTGATAACAAATAGTTCCTATCAACGTCATTAATATTGTTGCTTAACGACGTGACGTCGTTTTGCCGCTAATTTACAGTTATGATGTCGTTGTTTTGCCGCTAAACTCCGTACCGTCATTTACAGTTATGACGTGTTGTCGTTTTGCCGCTAAACTCCGTACCGTCATTTACAGTTATTACGTGTTGTCGTTTTGCCGCTAAACTCCGTACCGTCATCAACAGTTATGACGTGTCGTCGTATTGCCGCTAAACTCCGTACCGTCATTTACAGTTATGACGTGTCGTCGTATTGCCGCTAAACTCCGTACCGTCATTAACAGTTATGACGTGTCGTCGTATTGCCGCTAAACTCCGTACCGTCATTTACAGTTATGACGTGTCGTCGTTTTGCCGCTAAACGCCGTACCGTCATTAACAGTTATGACGTGTTGTCGTTTTTTGGCTAAACGCCGTACCGTCATTAACAGTTATGACGTGTTGTCGTATTGCCGCTAAACTCCGTACCGTCATTTACAGTTATGACGTGTCGTCGTATTGCCGCTAAACTCCGTACCGTCATTTACAGTTATGATGTGTCGTCGTATTGCCGCTAAACTCCGTACCGTCATTTACAGTTATGACGTGTCGTCGTTTTGCCGCTAAACTCCGTACCGTCATTTACAGTTATGACGTGTCGTCCTTTTGCTGCAAAACGCCGTACCGTCATTAACAGTTATGACGTGACTTTGTTTTGCTGCTAAACGCTGTACAGTCATTTACAGTTACGACGTGTCGTCGTTTTGCCGCTAAACGCTGTACAGTCATTTACAGGTATGACTTGTTGTCGTTTTGCCGCTAAACGCCGATTAAACTTACTTATTTTACTCCGTTTAAACTTACTTATTTTGCATCGACTGCGACACAAGCTTTAAGCTTATATTGACCACGCTCGATGTCTGCTTCCTGGAAACATAACCAGTACTCGCGCCGTTTGTGTGGATTAATCCGAAAGGCAGAACCCGCTCATCACGGGATTCAAACCCGGTACCTTTGGTAAGAGAGAACGACGATCTACCACTGTACTACGGTCTTCCACTCGAAGTCTAAATGGACTCACATATTAGCTTGAAGTTGAAATGGACTCATTTACTAACATGGACTCGCGGTAACTCGAAATCAAAATAGTCTCACGTAGTCACTCGAAGTTGAAAAAGTCTCACATATGTACATTGACTCGTGGTTACTAGAAGGCAAAATGGACTCACATATTAACATTGACTCGCGGTTACTCGAAGTATAAATGGACTCACATTTTAACATGGACTCGCGGTTACTAGAAGGCAAAATGGACTCACATATTAACGTTGATAGGCGGTAACTCGAAGTATAAATGGTCTCATATATTAAAATTGACTCGCGGTTACTCGAAGTAGACATGGAGTCATATATCAACATTGAATCGCGGTTACTCGAAGTCAAAATGTGCAAACATGGACTCGAAGAGAAAATTGACTCACATATCACACGGAGTCGCAGTAGCTCGAAGTCGAAATTGACTCACATATTAACATGGACTCGAAGTCGATATTGACTCACATATTATAATGGACTGATTACATATTAAAATGGACTCAATACGGAATTATCCCACATATAACATGGAGTTGCAGTAGCTCGAAGTCGAAATTGACTCACATATCAACATTGACATAGACTCAGCTCGAAGTCGAAATTGACTCACATATTGATATGGACTCGCGGTTACTTGATTTCAAAATGGACACAATATTAACATGGACTAAACGACGAAATTGACTCACATATATAATGGAGTCTCAGTAGCTCAAAGTCGAAATGGACTGACATATTAACATACTCGCGGTTACTCGAAGACGAAATGGACTCACATATTAACATGGACTCGCGATTACTCGAAGTCGAAATGGACTCACATATTAACATTTACTCGCGGTTACTCGAAGACGAAATGGACTCACACATTAACATGGACTCGCGATTACTCGAAGACGAAATGGACTCACATATTAACATTTTCTCGCGGTTACTCAAAAACGAAATGGTCTCACATATTAACATTGTCTCTCGGTTACTCGAAGTTGATATTGACTCACATATTAACATGGACTTGCGGTAACTCGAAGTCGAAAAGATTTCATTTACTAACATGGACTTGCGGTTACTCGAAGTCGAAATGGATTCACATATGTACACTGACTCGCAGTTACTCGATGACAAAATGGAGTCACATATTGACATTGTCTCGCGGTTACTCGAACTCGAAATGGACTCACATATTAATATAGACTTGCAGTTACTCGAAGTCGAAATGGACTCATATATCAAAATGGACTATCTGTAACTCGAAGTCGAAATGGACTCACATATGTACATTGACTCGCGGTTATTTTAAGTCGAAATGGACTTACATATTAACATTGACTCGCGGTTACTCGAAGTCAAAATGGACTCACATATTAACATAGACATGCGGTTACTCGAAGTCGAAATGGACTCACATATGTTCATTGACTCGCGGTTACTATAGGTCGAAATGGACTCACATATGAACATTGACCCGCGGTTACTCGAAATCGAAATGGACTTATATATTAACATTGGCTCGCGGTTACTCGAAGTCGAAATTGACTTACATATTAACATAGACTTGCGGTTACTCGAAGTCGAAATGGACTTATATATTAACATAGACTTTCGGTTACTCGAAGTCGAAATGGACTTACATATAAACATTGACTCGCAGTTACTCGAAGTCGAAATGGACTTATATATTAACATAGACTTGCGGTTACTCGAAGTCGAAATGGACTTACATATAAACATTGACTCGCGGTTACACGAAATCGAAATGGATTCATAAATTAAAATGGTATCGCAGTTACTCGAAGTCGAAATGAACTCCCATATGTAAATTGACTCGCGATTACTCGAAGTCGAAATAACCTCACATATGTACATTAACTCGCAGTAACTCGAATTAGAAATAGACTGTCATATGAACATTGACTCGCGGTTACTCGAAGTTGAAATGGACTTAAATATAAACATGGTCTCCCTACTACTCGAAGTCGATATAGACTTACATATTATCGCGGTGTTATTGACGTGATCTTGTTATCGTTCAATAATTTCTAAATGAGTTCATGTTATGTCAACCTCGTTATATATTTATGCTGATCATGAAAATATAAACGCTTATTTTGGCCAAAGCATTATAATTGTACAACACCAGTTTTGCTTCTACATTGTTTTCGCAGACGGATTCGCACCAGCGAATGTACCGAGTTATAAAAATATGTAAAAATTATCCCTTAGTCGAATTATTGCGAGTCCACTGTACCTTCATTCCATCTCTTCTACGATCTGACATATTGTGATGTTTGAAAATATTGTACAACATTGAGAATTGTTCTTATAAAAAGTATTATCATGTCCAATTTGATTTAGATATAAAATGTATTTTTCATAAATATAAGGTTGATTGACTTTCACTGCCGAATTTCACAAAGTCGACTCCTCCATGATATAAATTGGATCACTTAATTTTTCGTCCGACATGCAATTTGGTAAATTGTCAGGTCTAAGTGGCAAACAATGCAGATTTCAGGAGAGAAAGTCTTAAATTGCCTTTGGCCGCGAAAGGGTTAACAATATATGAATTCATATCGTATATCATTGTATAAAGGACAAATCATTTAAAATTTCTCTGACAGAGGATATCAGTTCCATTCCAAGCCCAAATGTCTCAGGATGGATTACACATTCGACCATCAGCTGTCGGGTAAGCTGCAAGTCTTCTTTTCCACAGAACATGAGTTTTTAATATTATTTACAAAACAAGCATATAAGCTTATTGTTTATACTATACATAATTAACATACATAGTAATTAAACTAGCTGTAAAACAGTTAATGGTTTTCAAAGTACAAGCATTAAGCTGTTATATATTTGATACTAAATATATACTCCTTAATTAGTATCTAAAACGGCAAAATTAGATACAATCATAGTTAACATACATGAATACAAAATATTAATTCAGTTTACAAACATACTCTAGAATACTAGTTCAGATGTCGAGAGAGTTTAAGTCCAATAGAAAATAAAACATCACATAAATATATCAGTTAAATGTATTCGACATATGTTTGTTTCTCAGCGTAAAAGCATATGTTCAATAAATAGCAAGTTTCATAAAAGGGTTCTTGTTTGTTAAATCAATCAATTTTGTAAATATAAATACATATGGTAGATTAAAGTAGTATTTGTCAATGTATTTATTCCATATGTGTAAAAGCCCTGTCAATTACATATGGCATCAGAATACACGGAACAAGATACATACATGACCATTCCAAATTGGTGATTTAATTACCCTTTCCATATCAAAGTCATATTTGCATTTCTTCACATCACTTCATTTCACCCTTTCCCAACTTATAGACGTATTTTGTAGTGTTTGCTCGACGCGTCGATGTGGATTTATTTACCCTCGCCTTTCGGCACACAGCCATTTGGCGAGCTGTTCAACTCTATTAAATAGTTATGCTGTTATCGTGTAACATTTGTTGTCCAAGCTATTTGCTGTATACTTGCTGTATGGGTGAAAGGGTTAAGTACACATTCGGAATTGTTAAAACGTGTCCCTGTCTCTTTCTTCAGCAATGTGAACAACTCTTGTAAAATAGTACTTTTCTTTGTTTTATTTGATGATGTTGTTTTTTACCTGTTTCGTGGAGGTTTTCAATAATTTTGAATATTTGTAAATGAAGTTAGGGGTTGCTCCGCGAAGTCTGATCTAAATCTTCACTGGTCCCTAATTATACGTTGAAGGTTTCAAAAGAACTGTGTAAACCCGTTTCTATGTAGATCATGTAGCACTAGATGCAGGCTTACATTTATTACCACTTGCTATAATCACCCTAACGTTGGTTTACGCGTCATGACCGAATGAATGGCGTTGAAGATTTGCAAAATTGAGTCATGGGCTGATTAAGGATCATGGATACATGGTCTGTCGCCACGAAACAACTGAAACTATGTTGAAAACGTCGTAAAATTCCAATAAATAGAAAATACTCGTAACATAGTTTTATTAAGGTTGCTTTTTGCAGAGCACCACTCAACGTTACATTACTGGAAGTATGACAGCATATGTCAATACAATGATTGCTTGTATTGTGAGACATTGGAGTGAGGGTTAAATTATTTCTTCACAATTATGAACTTGTAGGCGGAGTTATGTTGTTTGTTTGTCTTGTGAGACATTGGAGGCGGGGTTATATTGTGAGATATTGAAGTAAGGGCTATATTATCGTATTGTTTTATGAGACGCTGTGGTGAGGTTAAACTAATTGCTTGTCTGTTGAGATAGTGGAGCTTTATCATCTGATTGTATTGTAAGACATTGGGGCGAGGTTATAAGGTTTGCTTTTCTTGTGAGATATTGCAGTCAGGGCTATAGTATCTCAATATCTTGTAAGACATTGGAGGAGAGGTTATGTTATTTGTTTGTCGTGCGAGACTTTGGAGTCAGGGCTATAGTATCTCAATATCTTGTAAGACATTGGAGGAGAGGTTATGTTGTTTGCTTGTTGTGTAAAACGTTGGAGTCAAGTTTATATTCTCTTATTGTCTTGTAAGACACCGGGGGAGGTTATAAGGTTTGCGTTTTTTAGATATCACTCAGGGCTATATTATCTCATTATCTTGTAAGACATTAGGGGTGAGGTTGTATTGTTTTATTGTCTTTTGTGATATTGCAGTCAGGGCTATATTATCTCATTATCTTGTAAGAAATTAGGGGTGAGGTTATACTGTTTAATTGTCTTTTGTGATTTAGCAGTCAGGGCTATATTAATGTATTGGCTAGTAAGACATTTGATGTGAGGTCATAATGTTAGCTTGTCTTTTGTGATATTGCGGTCAAGGCTATATTAACTTATTGGCTAGTAAGACATTGGAGGAGAGGTTATGTTGTTTGCTTGTCTTGTGAGACATTACAGTCAGGGCTATATTATCTAACTGTCTTGCAAGACACTGAGGGAGGTTATACTGTTTAATTGTCTTTTGAGATATTTCAGACAGGGCTATATTAACTCATTATCTTGTACGACATTATGGGTGAGGTTATACTGTTTAATTGTCTTTTGAGATATAGCAGTCAGGGGTATATTAACGTATTGTCTAGTAAGACATTATATGTGAGGTTATACTGTTAGTTTGTTTTTTGAGATATTGCATTCAGGGCTATATTAACTTATTGTCTAGTAATACATTTGATGTGAGGTCATAGTGTTAGCTTTTGTCTTTTGAGATATTGCAGTCAGGGCTATATTAATTTATTGTCCAGTAAGACATTTGAGGAAAGGTTATATTGTTTGCTTGTCTTGTGAGACGTTGGGGTCAGGGCTATATTATCTCATTATCTTGTAAGACATAGGATGTAAGGTTGTATATTCTCCTTTTCCCAAATGTTTTTCAATCACCGTTGTAGGTTGATATTTAATTGTCCATATGCTATTGTCGGGTATTTTTACAGCAGACCATTACATATCATATCAGGGCCCAGTTTCATAAACCTTGTTCGTACTATCTATGTGTTATTAAATGTGTTAAAACAATTCGTAAAGATACTGCATGATGTGCGTACCGGTAGAAATTTGCGTTAAAATTAAAACAACCGTAGTTTCTGCATAGAGTTGTTCATAACGGAATGTCACGAATATCAAGAGTTTCGGGGAACGCGATTTATAATTTAAGAACGAACGTTTTCGATCTTTAATGTCTACTTCAATAAAGCTTGACCCCAGATAAAAGTTAATTGAATATCCTGCACCCATTTCGATCTGAACCGTGTCCCAGGAAAAGGAGCCCCAACGTATTTCCGAAAAATGTCAAAATCAATATCAATATTAGATAACACATGATCCCAATGCATACTATTTGCCAAGTATCTTAGATTTGTAGCAAAAGTAAATGTATACGGAGACAATTATACATGAACCTTGGCTACATATACAACCTCCAAATTCGAAATTCGTCCACGAATTTCGTGAGTCCGGATATGTTGTGAACGCTCACGAGGCTTTTCCTTATTGGGCACCATTGTAACAGTCCTTAAAATGTAACATTACTAGGACTCGACTTTTTGACCGTTCTATCCGAAGGCGAACGATCTACCACCTCGGTATATAAATGCTAGCTCCATAAAATTGCAGTATCTAAGTGTCCCCTTATACATGTACATTGGTTGCACAATATTATGTTATGAATTGGTTGAGTCTTTGGTGTTTTAACGCCGATTTCAACAATTGTTCAGTTGTATCACGGCGTTTCCTGAGTAAGTTACCGGTACTTCTTGTCCATTTATCCTGAGACACCAGTCAGTCAGTCGTAATGCTAACCCCGCAACCCTGAGCGCCAAGGAGGGCAGCCACTACTACCCTTTTTCTCGTAACTGATACATTTACAAATATACCTGAACACTTTCGGTGCAGCTGTAGTAGACGAATTTTGAAAGTATTGTGACAAAACAAAAGAAATTGCTCATAATGTTTTCAAAGTTTAAAGGCACCTGCTGCAAATATTATTTTGAAGATGGAAAGGAATAACTGTTAATGCACAACCTGGTTTTATTTTGACTTTTTCAGTGGAACTTTGACGATCGACAGTTCGAAAATAGGGAAGATTCTTGTAAGTAGACATGAACACGTGATAACGTAATGCAATGGGATTATTAAGTTTGAAGTTGAAGAGCAATTACAGAATAAACGACCGCGGCCTTATTTTCAGATACACCTGGGGATACATTCATATATACATAACACTCACATTCCTGCGAGTGCTAGTTGAAACCTGTAATTTGATGGTCCTATTTTTATATTCGTAACCTTTAGCGGACGAGATTAGAAAGCACCAGTATATCTTTGAATTCCTTGGTATGCTTAAAAGGGAACGTTATTCCAGTTATATCATTGCGATCAGTTCACCGAACGTGAGATTGCTTTATTGAACACGTACTCATTCAACCCAACTCTTTCCGAGCAACTGGGTACCTCCCCATGTGTAGTATACTGGTTTAAGACGAATGATGATAGTCACATTGACTTTTGTCAATCATCGGAAATACCTTATGGCCGACTCGGGGTTTGAACTTACCACCCCCGGATTACAAGCCATCGGCGTTACCTACTAGTTTATTGCGTCAAGACAAACTATAAAAAGATGAAAGAAATTGAATAACCAGAAACACATTGATCGGGAGTACATAGATATTTAGTCCAAACGATCTCTTGTTTTAGTTTAACCCTATGTCTGACCAATGATTATTTTAATGTCATAACCATTTCTTCATGACTTTTATATTTGTGTATATCAACCATGAGCTGTTCATGCTAGAGTTAAACAAATAATATGTTCCGTTCTTTTCTGTCATTTCAGGACCAAGATTGGCAGTTCTTAATCAATACCTTTGGTTCTGGAATGATAAAGAAGAAACTGATTTCTATGTTTGAAGGTATGTGCAAATTAGACATGCTATATATGAGACTTCCAACGAGAAAATAAATCAACAGTGTGGACTCTGCGTAAATTATCGACCCAGATTAGTCTAAGCATGCTAATCAGACTAACCCGGACAGACACAATTCGCCTCCTGTGGATTTTCTGTTTCGGGAGTCATTGCTCTATACCTCTATTCCTTGAGACGGAATATGTCGACCCGGATTAGCCTGCACTGACTGCGTCGATATATTTCGCAGAGTACATAATGTTTGGTTTCTCGTGGAACAACATCTTATACGCTTCACGAAAACACACCATCGGAGGGTTTTAATTTAAGGCAGGTCATTAATCCCTTTCCCTTTCCCATATACAAACTCTTTCTAACGCACGTGCAGCATACGACTTTTGATACCATTTATTTGCCATGATATACGCGACGTTGTAATAACACGCGAGAAATGTGTAGACCAACATCATTCTGTACATCGGTGTCGTCTAATATTTGGTCCAAATGTCCGCTACTCCATAAACAGTACCGGTTACTCCTTGTTCTTGAATCCTTCCAACATTGAGGCGCTTTCGGACGCTTTTGTAGCAGACCACTTTTAAAAACACGATGATAAATGGTGAAATTGCTCACATGGATTAATCTCTCCCCTGACCACAATGTTTTCAACTTTATTCAATAATAACACTTTGATTAAGAGAGAGTTTCAACATTTGTAACTAGATGTTTTCAAAGTCGTCTGCTGAAGATTTGTTGTCTGTGGAAAAAGACTGGTTTTCGTGGAGCAAGGATTTTCTCATTCCTGTCCTACGCAAGATATGATCATGGCGTCATCTACCTTAGCCGTTCTTAAATACATATTTAACTCTTTCCCACATACAACAAAAACGCAGCAGTCGACAATAAAAAACATCTAGACAATAATATGAAAATGCTTCACAAGGGAAGGTATGATTATTGAATTAGGTTGCGAACATAGTGGCGAAAGGAGAAATTGCTCATAATGAGCAATTTTTCTTTTGCCTCAATGTGTTAAAAAGTCGTCTTCTACAGAAGTGTCCAAAAGCCTTTGTATGTTGGAAAGAAAGAGGCATGCAGTATGTATAGCAAGGTAAATACGTAATGGATCCGTTCCACGAGAAAACTAACATTATGCACTCTGCGTAATGTATCGACCCCGAACAACCGGCGCAGTCCGCGCATGCTAATACGGCCGACACATTCTGTCTCAGGGGGATATGGGTATAGAGTAATGATTCCTGAAACAGAAAATCCACGGGAGGCGAACAGTGTCTGTCCGGGTTAGCCTGCACGCCATGCCTAGGCTGATCTTGGTCGATACTTTACGCATAATATTGGTTTTCTCGTGGAACGACTCAGTTGTGAAAAGCATGGAACGTGAACACAGAGGGATAGTTAGTTAATCAAGGTATGTTATATTTCTTCCCACAAAACCGAGTATCCTTAACCCTTTTCACAAGACAGATGCATGTTGACGCTTCTGCAGCAAACGAATTTTGAAAAACATTGGGACAAAAGGAGAAATTGCTTGTTATGAGCAATTTCTCCTTTCGCCACTATGTTCTCAAATATAAACTGTATTTTAACTTAATTCAATAATTACACTTTCATGTAAAGATAAAAAAACACATCACAGATAGTTTCATAGTTATCTGCTACAGATTGTTTGTAGATGGGAAAGGTTTAATCTAATTACGTAGCGGTTCGCCGTTAGAATAACAATACTTGAATTGTCTATAGTTGAACAGGGGGGCAATTAACGGTTACCAATGGATGCATATTACAAATGTCTTAACGCAGAAAATGTGGATATAAAATGTCGTGGTTTGTTTTTGTTTTTCTTTAGATTTCGAGACAATAATTCCTATACAATTACCAGCCAACGTAACATTTCGTCGCAATACAGTGAGCTTTCATGAGGTAAGTAATAGACATATTAATAAGACGTAACTCCCATTTGCTTGAACCAAAATTACATTTATTGAATACGGTTTAATGCCGTTTCCAACAATTTTTCAGTCATACCATGGCAGCCAGTTCACCTACTCGTGCGTTTCCTGGCTTCGCACACCAGTACTCAAAACAATTTAGTTTCAAAGGAACCGGCTGCTTTCCACATGGACTGTTAGACCATTGATGAAACACGAATGACGCATGTAACAGTGGCTTTTGTCAAAAGTCGGAAAGAATATTGGCCGAGCTGGGATTTGAACTCATAACCCCTGGATTGACAGCCCGCGTAGCTAACGACTGTGCTACCGGGGCTCGGCCCTTAATTGAAATCAAGCACAAGAGAAGTGTTGAGAAGTGTTTGATGAGATACACTAGGTAGTGAGTATTTTCCTGTAACAGGAAAATCACTGACAACAGTCTTAACCCCGACAACCTAACCGCGAATGGGTAGAATCAACACTACTATGCTGTACAGGCTTTGGAATGGCCGACCGGGAATCGAATCCGGATCTTCTGATCTGGGAACCTTAATAGGTGTAGCTAACCCCTTTAACCCTTATTCTGCCGAATGCATGCAGTCGGTATAGTCATTCTTTACAAGTTTTTACAAACTATTACATGTTTAATAAAAATCTTTTTTTTGTATAGATCATTGATATAAATGAAAAGTGTACAGTTTATACCTCCACGAGTATTAAGATTATTCCCCGTCTACACACTTATAGTTTGACTCTATCAGCAAAGAATATCATTAAGTAGACTCTTCTATGTTCAAAACCGGGCATACTCTTTTTGTTTGTAATATTAGGTTTTAGCTGACTCAACTGAATCTGTGTTGTTTGCAAAAAAAGTCAAAATTGCCTTCGGCGCTGAAAGAGTTCATGTCGTACATGCTTCACACAGTTTGAAAAAGACGGACTAAAGACGACGACATTGACTGAAGTAAGCAATGTTGATAGTCGCAGGCCGCGAACCCGAACTATGGGTTAGTTGTCACAAATGTAGAAAGACGGTGTAGATTCTGATCAGCTTGAGCAGATATTTGGTATAACTTTGAACTGCATTGGTCTCCAATATATAATGATTGATTATCATTGAACAGAACTTATATTTAATTTGCATGACTAATAATTGATATTAAGATGCCAAATGTTTGTCGTATTGCGTCGTATCAAACCTCCGAATATCACTTGCTTGTAACATTTCTTTTATCTATATAACATAATACCTATTTTTCGGATAATGTATATATTTCCTCACCTTTATGTCTCACCGAATTCTTCTGTTGACCTTTTGTGTGATCAATCCGACATGGCCGAGTGATAAGCGTCAGGGATTTGGAAACGGGCTTCCTGGATCGATCCACAGTCGCGGCGCAACGGTTATGGTTGTGTGTCCATGGGCAAGGCACATTATCTAGCCAAGTACCGGTTTCTTTACCAAGGGATAATGAATAAGTGAACTGTCAACGTGATATAATTGAAATAATGTTGAACATGTTAATGAATGCACGTTTCCGGAATAATTCCAGGGTGTTTTGCGAGTTGAAGCCGATATATGCTACAAACAGGTTTGCCAGTACGAAACAAACGACACATGGATTGGTAAAACCACAACGGAAATGTTGAAGATTATCGACGTCCTTCCAACAGAGGTCACACCCACAGCAACAACAACAACTGAATCTCAACACGGTGGTCAAAGCTCTTTAATTTCGTCGGGAAAACTGTTGGTCCTGAGTCTGTCAGTAGCTCTTTTCCGTAGGATGATTCTTGTATTGTGCTAATGGTGTGGATTGAGTTTTATCATTGTAATATTGAGCAGCATACACCAACATATGTGTATGGAAATGCTAATTTTGGTCAACTGTTATATTTGTCATCGATTGCGACACAAGCTTCTGGCTAATATTAATTAAATCAAGCAAGACATCTCCTGGATGTTTACGGAGCCGTTCCCACCTGCAGACACATCATGACGCAACTGCTGTAAACGACTTTTGAAAACACTGTGCAAAAGGATACATTTTGGTCGTGGTTAGCATTTTCTCCTTTTACACGTTCTAACCTATATGTTTTCAGCGTCGTCTGATGCAAATGTGTTGTGTTTGGGAAAGGGTTAATACATCGGTGCATGATGCTACAGGAGGTACAGTTGTACCTTCGTATCAAGAGAACGGTGTTGATCTCGATTATGTAACAAGCTCATACAAAATGATTTAGATCTACGCTGGAAATTGAACAGTTGCTATGTCGCAAATAAATATGAGGCATTTTAAACAGTTTCCATGGATTATAAATTTGAGCAAGAATATCTTTGCCGATATGTTCCTTTTTTTTTTAAATTTTAAAACAATATTGAATAATATGTTGCTTTTAAATGTTAATACAAAGTAGGAACATTGTCATCGTCAAAGTTATTTGTTATGTGGAGCTTTTTCCTGGAGCGCAGTTCAAATGTTGTTATCTCGCATATGTTCAAATGACGCCAAATTCATCCTCGGCCATGCTGATCTAAATAGTCTCTCGAAAACATTTGTTTGCGAAGTACGGAGTGTATACCTTCACCAGCAACACTTAGAAATTGTGACAATTGAAGGTTGAAACCGGTTAATTTACATGGAAACAAAGAAGGATTGTATTTGGTGTATTTTGACCTGTAGGCGCCAGTCCTTTTACAGACGTGTGTTTAATTAATACCAGATCCGCGTTCAAATGCACTCCAACAGAAAGCTGTTGAGCAAAAACTCCGTCTGTTCAAGTAGTTTTCCTTGAAAACAGATTTATCTGTGGTCAAACGAAATAGTTTAGTTTACCTTATCTTTTTAAATAATGTCTTATTGACTTACATGTATTCTATTTCATCAATTTTAATCCCATAAATAATCAATTGCTAATTAGTCCCTTCTTGATTTGATCTAGGGAGACAACTTTTACTTTAGTGGCCTTTCTTTTGCAATGGGTCTTATAAAATAACTGTGTTGTATTTTCAATTTAAATTCAATTTAGATTAGCGGCTGATTCTTGGCTTTATGGTGTAAATAGTATATGCAATGATTGTATGATACGCTTATATCAAAAGTCACCTTTACTTCTTGTTTAAATGGCCTTGTATAGTACTTGTCTTGATGTGTGTGTACAGTGTACATGTATGTATATGACAATGTGTATCCTTGAATAAGACTTAGCCGATCCCCGGTAGCTCAGTCGGCTGTCAATCCAGGGGTTGTGAATTCCAACCACAGCTCGGCCAACATTCTTTCTGACGCTTGATAAAAAGCACTGTGACCAGCGTCATTCGTCTTCCACTAACGGGCTAACAATCTATGTGGAAAAGCAACCAGTTGCTTGGAAAGTATGTTATGTGGAGTACTGGTGGGAGAAAGCCTGGGAACACATACATAGGTGAACTGGGAGCCGTGATATGACTGAATAAATGTGAAAACGACGTTAAACTCCAAACAATCCATTAATCAACGACAACAGGGCAATACGTATCGTTGTTTAGTATCACTGTTCAAGCAATGATACTTAAATAAATAAATAAAATATATTAATCACCCGGGCTTAACCATGTAAAGCTTTTCCTGAAGCGTAGTTCAAATGATGTTTTCTCGCCTTTAGGTTCCACACCGTTTACGGAAGTTTTGATTCAATGTATTGCTACAGTTATGTACAGATATGTGTTGAAACCTGTTTTCATTTCTTGTTTTTTACATACCATAATGTTCATCTTTGTATGATCTTGCTATATTGGAGGAAATAAAGATAATATAGTTTTCCTTGAAAACTGATTTATCTGTGGTCAAAACGTAATAATTGTTGACGCATATTAAGCACCCAGGAATATCCGTAAATATAACTCATTGGCTTCCGGAGCTAGAGGGTAAACGTGTTTAAACATTAATTTTGCACATTAATTCTTTAGACACAGTGGGAACATGTTTCAGTTAAGGTTTAATCTTTCATACGTACTTATATCGACTTTTGATATCTACCTTATTTGGCTTTTAAAGAAAAAGTCGCTGGAATTGATGTTTTCGAATTGTTATACCCATATTTGCCTATCTAATATTGTCGTTATGAAGTAGAACGATACCAACACAACACGTTTTTCATATCATTTTTTTTTTCTTAATTATATTTCTTTTGCGGGTGACTTATAGGCTTATATGGCCATACTTACATACTTAAATGCATTAGAAATTGAGACTTGTTAGAGGAAAAAAGTTATGTGGTAATCATTTCCCACATGAAGTCGCTTCCTGACGCCTTTGCAGCAGACGACTTATGAAAAGAATTGTGGCAAAAAAAGGAATTGCACATACTGAGAAATGTCTCCTTTTGCCACAATGTTTTTAACTGTTTTTCCCCTTTTTTTGATTTCCATATTTTTGCTAAGATATGTGTTAGTCGTCAGCTATATATTTGTTGTTTATGGGAAAGGGTTAATAACGCGGTTCCTAAATTATAGTTGAACTGTGACACTTCCACTTAACACTCTCATAAACTCAATTTCTGATTAAACTGTACTTTTGAGTTGATGTGTAACAGATGCCATTGGAAAGCGAGAACACACGAATGACAATTGCCAAAGATGGTCGTTTTACTGCTCGATTTTGTCGAGATAGTGCCTACAGTATAGAGCCAGTCCAACTTGCCCATCGACGCCGTCTTACCAGGCGCTAAACTGTTTGCTGCTAAACGCAACATTTTTATCGTAATGTTCTTATTATTGGCTATGTGCAAGTTCATATACAAAGCTGGACAAGTCCACCTTAAACGATTCAGGATTGAAAATGTTAATGGCCACTGTCCCAAAATCTGTCTCGAAATGAAATGATTTGTTAAGCATTTCTTCGGGTTTCTCACCTTTTTGTTAAATTTGGAAAAATCGGTAATGCTAGGAACCGAGATTCGGGGACCAATTGTTGTTATCGAAATGGCGCCACTTAAACATACTCTAAGAGTTTATGATACAATTTGGCCGTCTGTGTTCCTTAGCCTCGATGGTGTAGTGGTAGAGCCTTCGCTTTGGGTGTGGATGGCTGTGGGTACGATTGCTAGCCGAGTCATACCAAATACTTTAAAATGGTAGTAAAAGCTTCCCTCAGTGGCGTTCGGGAGTGTGGTGTACATATTACTACTGACTCACTGGTGTCAGGATAAATGGACCAGTAGAACTGGTAACATATCCAGGCAACGTGATTAATCAACTGACACATGTTGAAAGCTGCGTTATTCACCATCCAAACAAACACATTGTTCGTGTGCGGACGGTCCAAAGTTATGCTGGAAGCTTTATAAGAACCATCCAAACAAACACATTGTTCGTGTGCGGACGGTCCAAAGTTATGCTGGAAGCTTTATAAGAACCATCCAAACAAACACATTGTTCGTGTGCGGATGGTCCAAAGTTATGCTGGAAGCTTTATAAGAACCATCCAAACAAACACATTGTTCGTGTGCGGACGGTCCAAAGTTATGCTGGAAGCTTTATAAGAACCATCCAAACAAACACATTGTTCGTGTGCGGACGGTCCAAAGTTATGCTGGAAGCTTTATAAGAACCATCCAAACAAACACATTGTTCGTGTGCGGACGGTCCAAAGTTATGCTGGAAGCTTTATAAGAACCATCCAAACAAACACATTGTTCGTGTGCGGACGGTCCAAAGTTATGCTGGAAGCTTTGTAAGAACATTTCCCCTGTTTTTAATAAATGATCAAGAATAAAATGTACAAAGTTAAATTATCCCAATGTAGTTTCACGCAACGCAAAAAGGCATAGTAAACTCCTGAAATGTGCTCATTTCTATCTCTAGAATTGATTTACTTCACCGGTTTGATAAATGAAACAGGCCTCAAAGACCCGACATGACCAATGGTCGAACCTTGGACCTTTTGATACGAAGGCGAACGTTCTACCACGTCGCTGCAAAGCTTGCTCTTCAGCAAGGCATTATCAGTGTCTCTTCAACATATACCTCGGGATCATATATCCCCTCCAAGCTGGAAATTCGATCTCGAATTTTGAGAATGTTGTGGAATGTTATCGAGGCTTTTTCTATGTTGTCCTTTATTGAAACAGTCCTAATAGATCCGACCTGACAAGGGCTCGAACCATGGACCCTTTAATCCGAAGGCGAACGCTCTCCCACGTCGCTATAAAAGCTAGCTCTATAGCAGAGCAGTATAAGTGTTCCTTTATACATTGGCTACATAAATAACATATCTAGCCGTTGATGTGTGTGTGTTACTGTAGTGTAAATCTATCGCAGAATTTAAATATGACGAAATATTCGATAAAAACTAACACGTCCTTTTACAGAATGAAAGAGATACGAAGGAAAAGGTCATCAATCGAAGTTAAACCCTTTCACACATACAACACATGTACAGCAGACGTTTTTGAAAACATACATGAAATAGTTTGGAACAATTAGGCCAACATTTTTTTATTTTCTGTTTTACGAGAATGCCTGCCCAATTTTTTCCAAAAATGAAATAAAATAAAACAGTTTTGAGTTCATTTTATTTTTTTATTTTTCGCCGACCTCATTATTTGATTTGAACAGAAATAAAATTGACAATATATTTGAGAGAAAACGCAGACAATCATGGTCTGTTCATCTTGTAAAATGATAAAACTGCATTTTATATCACTTATTATGTAGTTGTAGTAAAAAAAAAAAAAAAAAAGTTGCCTTTTTATTGCTTTATTTTTATTTTTTTGGAAGAGTGCTTAATAAAGAGACTTTTATTTTTATTTTTATTTCGCCCTACCGACCCAATTTTTTTACAAAAAATCTCGTAAAACAGATAATAAAAAAATGTTGGCCTTATTATATTTTAAAAAACATTTTTGTCAAAAGCAATGTCTCCTTTTGCCACAATGTTTTCGAAGTTCGTCTGTTGCAGGAGCATCAGAAAAAATATATATGTGGGGAAAGGTCAACCAGACCAACATAATCTTTGAGTCAGTTTGAATCAATACTTTGAACATAGGTATGATTTATATAAAACAAAAGATATATATGTTGTTACCCTGTCTTCCATTAAGCTTATGAGTGTTGGATTTATGGTTTCAATTTGCCACTTTATCATTTTTTTCTGCAATCCCATTTACAAGCAATTAATTTGATTTGTGGGGAAAGCCCGTAAGCCTTACAGTATTTTGTGATTAGTTTGAATGTTAATGGTCTAAAGCGCAGACTTTCTTATCCGGAATTTGTTGACACTCTGACGTCTTATGACATGTTTTGTGTTCTAGAAACCAATTTAAGATAACACGATTTAGTTAAAGTTAAATGATATCAGTTGTTTGGTAAGCATATAACTACTAAGTCAGTTAAATAATTAGGTGGAATTGGTATCTTCATAATGGATAGCTTCATTAAATTTATCCAACAATTTGATTCCAGCTGCAAATACGTAATCTGGTTCAAAATTTGCAAGTTCATTAGTACCATTGCAAATTCTGATATTTTAGTAGGAGGAGTATATATGCCTCCCATTGGTTCTAGATACCTCGAAGATGAGGAAATGCCTTTTCTTGAGCGTGAAATCGCAGAAAAGAGCGACGCATATTTGAACACTTTTACTAATTAGCGACATGAATGCACGGCAAGGCTAAGTGACTTTGTAATTTCAGATATGTTTTTAATTGACCAATTTACATTCGATCCAGACACTATGGATTATTTCGACCAGCACAACGAACTTGAAAAGTAAGGCTAACCGCTTCAACGAATTTCATATGATGACAACACAAATTATCATGGCACATATATTATAGAGATTTGAAAAAACTCCGCCCTTTTCTGATGATCAAATATGTTGCCACTATTGAAACTGACCTTCTCTTTTCCGATGGTCATGTCCCACTTAACGTGTCAGTGTTATTTAATTATTTACACCGATTAAACAAAGAGATCAGTAATGGGACAAATCGTCAGTTTCCCTGGGATTCTCAATGTGTAATTGCATTTAATTTATTAACAGCAATGACACGAGAGAGCTAAGGCGTTTAGTCTATCAGCACAACATTCTTTGCCGGACCGTAGGTATGCGTCACGTAGATCGCATGATAAAACGTGGTTCGGAAATGACTGCTGACGCACATAGAAAAAGAAAATGGTCAAAAATTTTAATTGTCTGCTGTAATTCTATCGTTTTATGACAAGTCACCAAGGATTTACATACAAATGGACTAAAAACGTAAATTCAATCATTTCGGAAAATGGCAGACCAGATATTCTGTTATACCAATCTTCGGTCGCTATAAAATCCATTGAATACTTGGTTAAATGTATATTACTTGATCAAATGAAACACACTTGCAGCTCAAGTAAGCAACACTCATACAAAGGCATCACATATTCATATTTTAAACCAGAATAAAAATTCGAGAATTACTGGCTGATTCTACCTATGAATTATGCATTAACATTGTTTCGTTTTCGAATTTCAAATTCCGGGATTCCCATTTAAACATGCATGTGAATGTATACGCCATTACATAAACGAATATGTTACTTATGCAATTATAACGAAGTTGGTTCTGAAAAATATGATCTCATGTCATGTCAACTCAGATCACTCTCTGTCCGTCTATCTTATAAATTCTTATCCTTAGTAAGTAATAGTAATTTGGTGGAAAAACATGGCAATCAGGCGGAAGGCGAAAAGGGGCAAAATAACAATTTTTAAACATCCATTCTTGTGAAAGTGCTTGTTTGATTTCAAGATAAACGTGTAGATATGTACCTTCAGTGTCATTCTAAATAATAATCTTTCCAAGCAAAAGTGATTACAAAAAAATATTTGGAGACAAACACTCTGAAGACATCGACCATTTTGTTGTTGTGTTCTTTGTATTCTTTGATCCATCATTATATATATTATATTATACTTCTAATGCATTTTGTAAATCATATTTGAAGACAAACTCTCTAAAGACATTGACCTTTTGTTGTTGTATTCTTTGATCCATCATTATATATTGGGGGCAACCAGCAGATCAGTCAATAGCGACATGTGCTGTCAACCCAGGGGCTGTTAATTCAATTTCAATCTCGGTCAACATTTGTTCTAATGTGTGGTAATAGCCAATGTGGCATGCGTCACTCGTCTACCACCAATGGGCTTACAATATATATGGAAAAGCAGCCGATTGCTCCGAAAGACTGTTCTGATGTGCCGAAGACAGGAAACACATGGGCATGTGAATTGGTCGTCTTGATATGAGTGGAAACATTCAATTAATCAATCAATCAGTTCGATTACCCATTCCCGCTCGTTATATATGTAACAATGTGATAATCGATGATGTAATATTACTGATTTATTTACTAAAGTAGAGGAATGCGCATTACTTAAGCGTGTTCAGGTATTATATACATGATTTGATCAACATAACAGAGAATGCACATAAGACAACAAAACTCTCACAGTTAAAATAATAAGAAATGCACAAAACAAAATAAATCAATCACATACCATATTCAAATATGTACACATCATAATAAAGGATGTACACAACATAATAAAGTATGTACATGGCATAATAAAACATATACACAAAATAATAAAAGATGCACACAATAGAATACTAATCGGCAGTATACGACAGTTGAGGCGTTCCATACTTAATAGTATCAGGGACGTAGATAAGATCTTATCTACGTCCCTGATAGTATAAACTACTCTTAAAACAGAAATTGACATATATCATTGAATCAAATATTTCTGTGTATATCATAATATAATGCATACCGTGGCATATAACACTTCTGTTAAGTCTGTACTCTGTAGCACACAATGAGACTTAATTCGGAAATAAACATTTGACCAAACTGAACGTTAGCCTTGTTACTTAACCTATCATTTTCTAATATTATTAACCAATATTTTAATTTCATTCATGCAAAACAACCGTTATGTTTATAAATGTGAAAAGTACGCTCTCAGCATGGGTTTGAATGTTTTGGTTGAACCCACTTCTCCCTCTGGTTTGACAACACTGGTTGCGGAGCTAGGCGTGAATTTAGAGGTAAATTTGAATACCAGCTTTCGCGTCCAAGATTGCTTGACTTTTGGTGTGAAGGGTAAAATTGCTTGTCCAACTTTTTTTTCACCCTGTTTCAGACCACTTTTCTGGCCAATTCTTTCCATAATATTGACAGAGAGTGTGAATCCCAGTCATTTTGTTATAATTCATTCTGGCACTCCTTGATACAGGACAATCCTTTTTATAATACCAGAATGGATATATGAGAAAAGTTGAGAGAATAAAAGTTGGGGTGTACACAGGAAACAGAAAATCAGCTTTCAACTGTGTATTGCCACCTCATGACAGTGCGAGAGAGACTGTTATTAAATTACCGCACCCACTCAAAACGATCATAGCTTCATTGACAAACTTGCCAGCGAGAAAGATCGACAACAGTTCGGATGAATAGACTATAGAATTATTCTAGACATGTCCATATATCTTTCTTGTCAGTCTTTCGGATTAAGCGAGCATTGAAATAAGATCTGTGCATTTCTGAATGTTGGTCACTCTTTCGCTGCACTCGTTCACGGAGTGTCCGCTTGTAATCCGGCAGTTTTCGTTTTCAATATCGTTGATAATTGTCCTAATATAAAACTTCCTATTGCTGTATAACATGTTTAAATATAAATTTCTTCCCCGAAATCATCGACGGTCCACTGCATCAAAATTTAATTTTCTATTCGGGAAAAAGTAATTTTCCACCTATTTCCCACCAGAATTATTTGGTTTACATTGATTAAAAAGTCCAACGGAAATATCTAAGCGGTAACCTTGAACTGTCGCCATGTTTTTGTGGTTTTTTTTTCAATTTAGTTCGATAATTTAGCACGCCCCAAAGTGAATATCTTGAGTCCGAAAATCCGAAGATTTAGTTCGATTCTCAATTTAGTCGGGTTGGTGAATACGGACTAAATCTCAAAAACGTACTAGAGTCCGAAAATTGAGTCTCAAGCCCGATAAATGAATTTGATACGGGTTGGTAAATACGGACCCTGGATGTCAGAAAGCCATGAATCACATGGATAAACAAACTGGCCGCCATGATATGTCTGACGAATTGTTTAAAACGGCGTAAATCGCCATTCAATCAACTATCACCTTTGAAAAAGGGTAAGGACCATGGTTAATACATTCATACGAGCATATGTTGCAATGTCATAATTGAAACAATGATGTATGACAATGATGTATGATATAATCGTTATCTTCTTTATTCTAAGGACAATCAACGAGCATATGTGGCACACACCTTACAACAGCTGTCACTCTCACTGACTAAGCTAAACTGGAATATGTCTAATGCGCTCACTCTAAGAACCAGTCCTGTCAGAGCATGTATTATTACTAGACATTCATATATATATATATATTTATTTAGGCATGCATGTGTGTACTACACGTACTCGATAGATTTGTCTGGGTTTGAATAGTACTGGATCAAAGAAGAGTATGTATATACATCCACTGGTCATTTTCATGTCTTGAAAACGTAAAAATAAGTTGTATACTACAGACAATGGGTAACTCCTTGTGTTAGTTTAGGGTTTTACGCCGCTTTCAACAGTTAAAGTCATATCGCGGGGGACATGAAACAAGAGATTTGTCCTACATTTAAGCCGTCCATAAGAAAACCAACAGTATTGACCCTACTAATCCGGGCCGACACTTTTCGTCACAGGGGAATAGAGGTAAAGAGTAATGATTCCTGAAAATCCACAGGAGGCGGTAAGCGTCTGTCCGGGTTAGCCTGCGCGGCATGCTAAGGCTGATCCAGGTCGATACTCTACGTAGAGTCCACACTGTTGGGTTTCTCGCAATTCGGTTCATTTTATGTTTACATCGATATTTATCTATATAAGGTGTGAAACCAATACAACCCCACCTGCTGGAGCTCAAGAGTTGTATTGACTGCAGACCAGTTTAGCAGGCCCTTACAGTTGATCCAAGGGTCAGGCTATGGCTTCCAATCATATTGAGCGTCCACTAGGCAAAGGGGCTTAGAACCTTCTCAACTAAACTGACCGATGCTAAATGCATTATTTTGAAGGGCCAGTCCCCTCAATGTCATGTTATTTATTAACCATGTGGCGTAAAAGTAAGACAAACAGAGGTGCTGGGTTCGGACATACGTTTAAGCATATGCATGTCGTTAAGCCGTTCGAGGTCGGACTCATAGACTGAACAAAAACCCGAGTATTTATTATGCTTGTATAGTATTTTACATCATAGTGCACATCTGTAGCGCTGACATCCGGTCCATTTATTGTCAATACGAACTGAAATGAGTTAAAACCGACCATTTTAGACATTAGAATGTGCTCCATTGAAACCGAAAGACACCTGAAATTAATGTAATGTAATCAAAGTATACATTAAAATGAGCGGATTTGGGGTAAATACACCTACTATGAGTGACCTGCACCACTAGTCAATCAATTACTTAGTTAAATAATCAATACAGTAACCATACGACACGTGCACTTCAGTGCGCGTGTAAATGTCAATTAAATACAACTGGTATTTTGGAGAAGCTACATACTGCAACAAACTCCTTTGAAATGTTGGGATTTAAAATAAATTCAAAGGCATTGCATTTAATTTTTCAGCTATGCTTTGTGAAACCCCATTAGTTTGTTTGCATGATGTTTTACGTTATTTTTAACAATATTTTAGTTACATGTTCATCACGCCGTAGACAGTGTAGGAATTTATTTCTACTTTGATATTAGTATTGTACTCTCAATTATTTCTCATTGTAAGGCAGAGACCTTGCATTTTGATATGATATGATTATTAATTGCAAAGAAAACGACTAAAATCCATTGTAAACCAGTAGGTGTGCTAAAATGGAACTACCAAGATAGCAGATGTGGATAATTAAGCGAACACTTGTTAATTAACACAACAGGAATGATCACTCAATTTCGTAGCATGAGGGTATGGTCTTTGTTTACAAGAGATCTGAGCGAAATGTTAGACGGGGCCAAGTGTTACATTATATTTTTCCGAAATATGACATAACTTTTTTCAACATTTTATTGGTATTCATATCAACGGATGTTCATTATCACGTATTTCCAGATAGTAATCAACACAATCAAGCCACAAGCTAACAATTACTTTGAAAATGTAACACAATGTTGATTTTGACATAAACACGGAGCAAAGTAATACTTTAGTAACACGCTGTAATACTATGCCTAGTGTATGTTGTAACATATTGCCCCAATACTGCATGAAACCTGTCTACAGCGAAATCCGAATGAATGAATGAATGTATATTGTTTTATGGCGCATCGACAGCTAAGGTCATTTAGCGCGCAATTAAATTTAATTATTCATGATCCCTGGGTAAACAAACCAGTACTAGGCTAGAAAATGTGCCTTGCCCAAGGGCACTCCACCATGACCGTAGTGCCGCGACTGGGGATCGAACCCGGGACACCCGGTTTCGAAATCCCCGACGCTAACCACTCGACCACAGCGGATTCCTAGCGAAATCCGAGGACTGCCGATTAAAATGACATTATGTAATGGTATGCCTGATACATTTTTAGTTTAAGCTACAGCAAATTCATATTTAAGTCATGACTATAAAAGAAATAGACATTTGAGCCGTACCGCGAGAAATCCAACATTATGGTATCTGCGTAATGGTATCTGCGTAATGTATCGTTCCAGATCAACCTGCACAATCCGCGCATCCTATTCCGGGCCGACACATTCCGTTTAATGGGGGTAGAGGTATAGAGTTACATAGCCGAAAAGTATCTGCCCGGTTTAGCCTGCGCGGCATGCTTAGTCCACAATGTTGGTTTGTATTGTAATAGGAAATATCAGTATAGACGTTCTTCTCCGAGTTTACTGTTGTGTTTAAATGTATTAATAGTGAAGTTAGTGAGAATTGCTCGAATCCGAGTAAGATTTAATTTTCAACGTGATATCAACTATATATACTACATGAAGTTATTGTTACCGCCTCGGTGGTGTAGTGGTAGATCGTCCGCCTCGGTCGTGGGAGGTCGTGGGTTCGATCCTCGGCCGGACCAGACCAAATACTTTAAACATGGTAATAACTGTTTCCCTCCTTGGCGTCTAGGACTGCAGGGTAAGCATAACGTCTGACTGGCTTGTGTCAGGATAAATGGACCAGAAGAACTGGTAACTTACACTGGAATCACCGTGATATAACTGAAATGATGTTGAAAGCTGATGCTGCATGTCTAATCAAGGACAAGAAAATTATCGTAAATAGCATGAAATAAAATTAAATACTAGGTTAATCAAAGACAAACTTAAAACATTAGAAACATGAATTTCTTATCAAATGCATCATAACTGAGTGTTTGCAACCGTACCATTTTCGAGGCCTTTACATTTAGTTTATCCTAATAACAACTTGTCCTCCCATGTGCAATCTGTAAAACTAATCAAACATAGTCGCCGGCTACTACTGGCACCTAATAACACTTCTTTTTGGTACATTCATTGATTAATTTCTAGTCAATAAGTACAACGATTGACTACAAATATGAATGTTAAACTATTAAATGAATCCGTTATTTATATATTACTTGATTTACGTGTCACTTAAATACAATATAAAACTACTACCACTACAAACATATTTTACTGTTTGCAATAATAATTACTTTTTGTGTCGTCTGCCTGTAAAACTGGATGGATCACTTATGATTCACTTATGGATCACATCTCCGTCGTCTGGTTATAAATCTGTCCGTCATCAAAACGTTATTTCTGTTTGGCAGATTCTTAACTAATTGGTCACACTTGTAATCAGAAGAACGGCAAAATAGCAGGAATATAAATATTTCTGTTCGGCCATTGTCTAAACTTTTTTTAAATGTACCAATTTCAAACTTAGTTGCTAAGGTTTCTTATGACAAATAGATGTACAGTGCACAACAAACATATCTCTAGCATGCTTATATTTGGAGTGTTTTATTTTTGTCCCGGCCATTTTATCACTTAGTATCCAACTATCACAGGAAAAAATGTTTTTACTGTTCAATGAGCTCAATTGCATTTTACGAGCATGTAGATGACAAGGATTAAAGCGATGCAACGAATACTATGGCCTTTTCGTTTTGACTTAATTCCCAGTTGTATTGGCGTTTTAATGTTTATTTGTTTGTTAATATCGTCCGAAGCAAATTCCAAAGTATGGACTTATTCAAATGATGGTGTATTATTGATGGCGATAGAAACATTAAAGTCGTAAATACTGTTGTCACATAAAGGACGTAGTGTGGATTATTATTAATATGATATCCATGAATTCATAGAAGATGCATTCTTCTATTGTAATTATGATGTCATTTAACAGGATTATTTCTTTATTTAGTACTGCTCTTTAGTTTCCTTTGAACTGGAAGTATTATTATAAAGTGTCTGTGTTCTGCAAATGGTCTATCATTTTGTCCATCATGCATTATTTATGGCTAAAAGAGTGAAGCCTCAATCTTTTATGAAAAGGTTCTGGTTACTGGCAGGGAAAGTGTGTTGCTCCACGCATTTGTGTTTGTATACAGGTCGATAATACAGTGTTTGAGCCATATTTGCTCATATCAACTATGCCATATTGTTTCGCTTTACAGATGCCCCTATACCAAAAGTGCTTTCAGCGCTTTGATTGTTATCCTAATTGGTTTTCAAATGAACGACAACTCAAAAGAACACGAAGGCACATCCTTACGACGACGTTGTGTGAATACAAAACAAGTTATGTTTTAATTCAATGCTTTCAAACGAACATAAATCATGTATGTACTTGTGTTAGACACGAATAACTATATAACATCACCATATAGGCTATAGGAACTATTTATTTTTGCAAATCTACATGTTAATTGATAAAATAATCCCAGTTTTGAATACAAGTGTCGTTGAAAGACGAAACGTGGACTCGGGAACTGCGAGCGGGCCACCAAACCCTAACCTGTCATACCTTTTATTTAACAGGGGAAGGTGAGGAAAGATCCATGCTCTGACCAGTTTTAGGCGTCTCCGTCACCCTACGACATACTCAATTCGTTTCTTTTAAAAACCGTTATGTTTTGATTAAAACTTAATTCGAACGAGTTGTATTAGAAGTAACTGATACATAGCTTCAATTCATAATTAAATTTGCTTTGTACTATAAATGCTCAAATGGAATATATAACTTAACCCTAAATATGTTAATAGTAATGGAATAAGCGATAACTTTGAATTTGAATCAAACCTCGACCCCTAACATCGCATTTTTCTGAGAGAACTGCAAGGATCGTGTGAGTCAGGACTCAGATGTTCCTAATCTAAATTGAAGTATTGAAATAGAAGTCAGAACTTGGAAATAATTTTTGTAACGGTATATACAGTCACAGCTTCTTAGCGTTGGGTATGGTCCCCTAATAAATAAATAAATAATATAATAAATGGACCACTTAAAAATATATCACTACAACAAAATAATGAAAAAAAAAAGATATGTGTTCACGATAGGGAGGAAAAATGACCGGCTATGTGCCTGTGTATACAGTTGGACGTTCACTCCTCGAATGACCATCAACTGCGTGTACAGTACACAAAACCTGCTTCGAAACAGCTTACTCTTCACACAAACATACACACATATAGACTAAACAAAGACTCCTTATATTGTCATTGTCTTTGCCCCACTTTGCATACGTGTATATACTACCGTCGATATTACATTCAATATAAAAGAAGATGTGCCATCAACTATACGTGTAAGTCTTATTTATTGCGTGGAATATTTGGTGAGAGACGAACATGAATCTGCGCTTTTTAATTATGTGTTTATTCACTGTTGGGGTGTTTATTTTTATGGCGACTAAACTGGACACATTAAAATCTGGTATGTAAAGTCAATTTTTATAATTGATATAACAATTATGCTTGTAATAATAAAAATATTAATATAAAACAATAATAAAAATAATCATCATCATCATCATCATCATCATCATCATCATCATCATCATCATCATCATCAATCATCATCATCATCATCATCATCATCATCATCATCATCATTTTAATCAATATAATAATAAATGTCTCTGTTTTTCTTTTAATCTTGAAATGCTCTATAAATGAAATGATACAATTGCAACAGAGTTGAAAACAATGAGGCAAAAGGGGAAATTGCTCATTTCAAAAAGCGTCTGTTGAAGATATGTCAGTATTTGGGAAATGTTAATCAACATAACACATTCTGTAGATAGGGGTTTGCTTAATATAGTATCTAAATAAAGTTGTTGCGGTGTTTCTGGGTCTCTTGTTTTACATGAGTGTGATGGAATTTCCGCCCGATTGACCACATTGGTGATAAAGGGGTAGAGCGTCTGCCTCGGGTTAGGTCCCCGACCGGTTCATACAAACGCATTATACAATGGTTGTTACGGTATGTCCTCCTTGACGCTCACGACTTAGGGGTTAGCATTACGACTAACTCGCTGTTGTCGGGATAAATGGACCAGTAGGAATGTTTACTTACCCAGGCATGGTCGTGATATAATTGAAACAAAATATCGGAAGCGATGTTAAATACCATACACAAATTGATCGACCTCCACTGTTTTGTTCTTATCTTAAAGGTGCAAACAAAAACTGTGTTCTACATTAGGCTGTTCCATAAACAGACAATGGGTATGAGAAGCATCTAAGCTAATCTGACTTATAGTCTCATTGCCATCGGCACTCATACCTGGTCCCCTATATAAATGTTTTATTATATGTTGCTGTATTAAACTAACATCGATCGATTTGTCTTTGGTTGCTCTCTTCCCCGGTCATGTTTTCGTATGTCTACACAGTGTTCCCCTTTTGTCTACAATAAGCACTCAAAGTGTGAACTCACTTTTATTGTTAACCCAGAAGAGAACTCACGTTTTTAAAAGAAAGTTTATTTTTTTATATTGAAGAGCGACATACAGTTACAGGTAGGTTAATCTCTCAATTTCTTGGAAATACAAAGAGGGCTAGATAAGGAAGGGTAAATAAGTCTTACTTCCACCTATATTACCCTATTATCTGCGTACTCAAAGTTGATTCTTTTGAGTACCCACATCATAGGTTTTGGATGTCAAATTAGGATTTTAAAACATGCAAAACGCCCTATATCTAGATTTCTGAATAGTATTGATCCAAAAGAAGTATAACACCTCAATCGGAAGCCACACGGGCTATCAATCCGGTGGGTTGTGAGTTCGAGCCCCAGCTCGGCTAACATTCTTTCCGACGTTTGTCAAAAGTCACTGTGACAAGCGTCATTCTACTTCCATCAATTGGCTTACAGACTTGTTAGATAAGCAGCCATTTGCTCGTAAAGAATAGGTGTGGATTACTGGTGTAAGAAAGCCAGGAAACATACGAGTAGGTGAAGTAGCCGCCGTGATATGACTGAAAATATTTTGGAAACGATGCTAAACCCCAATCAATCAATAGCCTTTCGACGAACTTCCTTGAACTTAAGTGTAATAATATTATGATGAGTCTTCATGACCCTCTGGTGTCAATTAGATGAGAAGATCATCCAATAGAAATAAACAAATCCGTAAGGCATATGGAAAGAAATCAATGTAGATCTAGATCAACTTGCATATCCCAGTCTAATATTGATTCCACTATTCTCGAATTGGTCACCAAAGCTTTTGAGAATTAACGCTTGAATCAAACGGCTTTGTAGCTTATACAAGTCTGCTCTCACACCCACATGCGTTTTAAATGTTTTTTGTTAGTCATATATGAGCCTTTCCACAAGAAAACCAACAGTGAAGACTCTGCGTAAAATATCGATCCAGATCAGCTTAAGCATGCCGTGCATGCTAAACCGGACAGACACTTTTCGCCTCCTGTGGATGTTCTGTTTCAGGAATCTTCACTCCATACCTCTATAGTCTATACCCCTAAGACGGGATGTGTCGGCTCGGATTAGGCTAATCTGGGTCGATACATTTACGCAGAATTCATAATGTTGGTTTTCTAGTTAAACATAATTCATTATTTACTAGCCTTTAATTTATATGATCTTCCAAAGAAGCTACTGACATTATTCGACACTGAAGCAATGTCGTTGTTCTGAATGAATTTATTCGATGCAGATAAACTTGCGTCTACGAATGATGAATTAGAAGACCTAATTATTAATCCCGTTTGGAAGTGACTCATATTGGTAAAACATGTGTAAACTGGACATCGACAGTTATCCATGATCATTTCATTTTAGTTTGTTTCGATAAAAGGAAAATAATAAAACATGGAAACATCAAGAAACAGGCTTATCAAACTCTCATTTATACCACGGGCATATACACCTGGTGTATATGTATGTGTAATATAAAACAGTAACAAATGAATAATAACACATGCTTCTATCTGCCATTAGGTACCTTAATTCGTTCTTTCTTTCTACTCTTTTCCTTTTCTCTTATTCTGAATTTCTTTCTTATATTGTTTTCATGATTCAAAGATTCAATATTTTTAATTAAATATTTAGGCCATCGGCTCATAATATAAACAAATCATATATAGTTTTGCCCCCACAAAATACAATTATTTGAATTTACCCCTAGATGTTATGTTACTAAATATATAGCATGGAATGAAATAGTGTAATGAACAGAGCTAAGGGAAATTGTGAAACATGGATAATTTGGCTCATAAGGATGCTACTTTCATTTAAAGTGCATAAACAATGTTATTTTGTCTAGATGTTTTCACACTTTAAGATTTCAAATATATAGGCCAACGGCCTCTAGTATAAACAATCCATGTCATGCTTTACCCCCAACAAAATACAGGCGGTTACTTTCATGTAGTTGTTATTTATCATAAATATAAAATGAATAGCAACTAGTGTAGGTAAAGATCAGAATATAATAGCGATATGATAGAGCCTTTGATTGCCCTCTGATCACGATGTATAATATATTGCAGGGCTGTCTTTTATGTATAATGTACATACTCAGCATCTTAATAACATATTGTATTGTATTGTATTGTATTGAATGATCAGAGGAACACTGTCCACGCTTTTTGTCTACCGAGCTTTTTAACAATACCAACCACAAGTGACCAAGCCAAGTGCCCCTCACCAACCACCAGTGGCCAAGTCATGTACCCCTCACCAGCTGCAAGTGACCAAGTGCAGTGCCCCTCACCAGCCACCAGTGATCAAATCCAGTGCTCCTTACCAACCACCAGTGACCAAGCCCACTGCACCTCAACAACTGACAATGACAAAGTCCAGTGCCCCTCACCAACCACCAGTGACCAAGCACAGTGTCCCTCACCATCCACCAGTGACAAAGTCGAGTGCCCCTCACCAACCACCAGTGACCAAGCCCAGTGCCCCTCAACAACTGACAATGACAAAGTCCAGTGCCCCTCACCAGCCACCAATGACCAAGCACAGTGTCCCTCACCATCCACCAGTGACAAAGTCGAGTGCCCCTCACCAACCACCAGTGACCAAGCCCAGTGCCCCTTAATAACTGCCAATGACAAAGTCCAGTGCCCCTCACCAGCCACCAATGACCAAGCACAGTGTCCCTCACTATCCACCAGTGACAAAGTCGAGTGCCCCTCACCAGCCATCATTGACCAAGCCCAGTGCCCCTCACCAGCCGCAAGTGACCAAGCCCAGTACCCCTAACCAGCCGTAAGTGACCAAGCACAATGACCCTTACCAACCACCAGTGACCAAGCACGGTGTCCCTCACCATCCACCAGTGACAATGTCGAGTGCCCCTCACCAACCACCAGTGATCAAGCCCAGTGCCCTTCAACAACAGCCAATGACAAAGTCCAGTGCCCCTCACCAGCCACCAGTGACCAAGCCCAGTGCCCCTCACCAGCCGCAAGTGACCAAGCCCAGTGCCCCTCAACAACCACCGGTGACCAAGCCCAGTGCCCCGCACCAGCCGCAAGTGACCAAGCCCAATGCCCCTCAACAACCACCGGTGACCAAACCAAGTGTCCCTCAACAACCACCAGTGACCAAACCCAGTTCCCCTTACCAACCACCAGTGACCAAACCCAGTTCCCCTCAACAACCGCCATTGACAAAGTCCAGTTCCCCTCACCAGCCACCAGTGACCAAGTCTAGTGCCCCTCGACACCCCCAGTGACCAAACCCAGTGCCCCTCACCAGCCACTAGCCAAGCCCAACACAGAATCTTGGCTGCTGATTCCCTTTTTGCCACAAGTGTAGATTCTTAAGTCAAGTCACGCCCTAAAAGAAAAGCAGCAAATGACAATATGGCCTTTTTGAAGGTCCAGCCTTCAAAAAAGAGGCTTAGTATAAAGATTTCCATACAGAAACAGGCTGAGACTGGTCCCATCTGTGTCATCACCAAGGGCCTGTGGCTCACTGATAAAGAGGTAGACAATGCTCAAACTCTATTGAGAACACAATTTCCACACATCTCAGTCTTTCAGGCATGTTGTGTCTTTGAAGCCAGCAACTGCAGCATGGTTGGGACTCCTGAGGGATATTTGGTACAGTTACTCAATGGTGAGGGGAATCACTTGGTATATGTCAGCAACATGCATTGCAAAGAAGGCCACGTTAAAGTGTATGACTCGATATACGAAACGGTACGCAAGTATGCACTCAAAGTATTTGTGAAACATCTTGGCAGGATAACATTCACAAAAGCCAAAAGCATCAACATTGACTATGTAGATGCTGTGAGATAGAAAGACAATAATGATCGCGGGGTAATTGCCATAGTAACTGCAACTGCTCTTTGTAGAAGAGAATGTCCAGAAATGATGTGTTGGAACCAGCCACGTATGAGCGGTCACCTAGTTTCATGCTTCACGGCAACATTTCCAGTCATTCCTAAAGAAAAACGAGTGGTTGCAGACTCGATCATACAGGCAATTATAGTCTTCTGTAACTGCAGACAACTACTAGTCGACAACTTATTCATGGCCCAGTGTGATGGATGCACAGAGTAGTACTACAGGAGTTTTGAGCGTATGCCACATACATTGTCTACAGCAACGCCGTTTATGTACCAAAGATGAAAATAGTAATGTGAATAAATGAAAAAGAATGTTCGTATACGTGTAGTGTGATGTTTCTCGAATAGTTTGATAAATAACGGGGCTTCATATGACGAATAGTGACGCATTTGGGGACGTCAAAAGAAGGCATGTACTACCAATAGTTGAAATGACGTCTACTTCATATTCACAATATGTATGCCCGACGCTCAAACTATGTCGTACAGCAACGTTATATTTACTTTTAACTAAATGGGGTTATTTTAAATGGATATTAATATTGCTTTTCGTGCTTTAAAGCTTCGTGTGTGAAACTTTACTTGCAAAGTAGTATACTGCATCAAACGGTTACTCAATTCAAAGTTCTGAGGTTTGAAATAATATACCAGAGAGTCATGCTTAAACAAACAGCAAATGTTCAAAGTATTTGAGGTGGACATAACAATGTGTTGAGAGACTTTACTTTATCTTTTTGTTCATTCTTCTGTCTACACTGAAGAAATGTTACACTATAATATTATCATGTAAATTAAATATGCTAAAAAAAAGATAATGTTTCTAGTTTACCAGAATTTTCAAAATGATGCGCTAAGAAGAGTTGTCATCAAGTTATGTATAATCTATAGATGTTTTCATTTCAGTTCACATTTGGAGGAATTTGAACACTGAAGCAGTTACTGATGAAAAAAATAATTCCGTCGAGGACAAAACAAAACCCTACAAAATGGCACCATCTATCAATACAGATACAAGTCACAGTTCGAGGAGTTCAGAAAGCTATTCTCTTCCTGGTGAAGAAATCCGTTCAACCGAAGAATCGTTTCCATCAGACAAAACATCATTTTCTAACAAACGGTCAACGAAGTTATTCTGTTCCTCAGAAACCAAACCTCAAACGAATCTTCATCTTCCCCGAACATATTCAGCCAACGGTGACTGGACATTCACAAAGCGAATAAAATGTCCAGATTTCGCGCTTGAAAATTATCCGCCGAGAAGATTTCGGGATAAATACGTTCTTGACTGTGAACAAGGGGATGCCAAACTGGCTCTAACTTTTACAAACGCCTCAGATGATATTTACACTGTAACCATGAACAACACTTCCTGTCTATCAAGGTACATCAACCAATGCTGTTACGATGGTTACGCAGTACCGAACGTCGTACATTATGTGTGGTACTTTAACAATGAGATGAAATTCCCCATGTTCGTGAGTATGCTGAGTGTTATCAAGTTTGTCAGGCCATGTTTGATCATTTTTCATGGTGATTACGTTCCTTATGGTAGATACTGGGACTTCATTGTGAACATCTTCCCAAATATCGTCCATCTGAAACAAGCCCGTTACACAACCATTTTTGGTAAAACAATCCATTTTCATGAACATTCCGGTGACATAATGAGAATTGAAGCTCTTCAAAAGTTCGGCGGAATATATCTAGATACAGATTACATAGTTCTTAAAAATCTAGACTCCTTCAGAAATTACGAAGTTACTTTGTGTAAACAGAGTTCTGTCATGTACTTAAATTCATTCATAATTTCCAAACCGAACGCCACGTTTTTATCACTGTGGATGAAAGGCTACGAAAATGACTACCGACGAAAAGATTACGTCTATAATTCAATGCGTTATAACGGAGAATTGGCACGCAAGTACCCCAGTATAATCCATGTCGAGAACGGAACGCTATGTCGCCCAAAGGAAATGGTTAGAAAAGCTTTAAATTTACCCTTGATACGCAACTGGTCTGATCAATACGGATTTCATATATATTCCCGAACAATCAACTATCCTCTAGACGAGCGCGTCATTAGAAACTTTAACACTACTTTTGGCGCCATGTTAAGACATGTTATTTTAGGTACGAAGGAATTGTGTTACAATTAACTTTCAAGGAAGCCTGTGATCACCTAGGATATAACTAATGAGTTTGGTCGGGGTATAGCACCGTGTTATTAAAAAATAACTAAAATCGCAGCTATGCCTTAGTCTCAATTACTCTACCCCCGAAATCGAGAGATACGTGCGGCGGCCACAGAAGATCTGCAGTGGCTCATGATGGTCACCCAAGGGCGTATCCCTATTGTGTACAGGCCGTAGGGTCGCCGTGGGATTATAGAGCGGAGTTATAACCTTTTTTTCGTTTCAAGATTCGAAGTAGCAATTATACACGCCGTAGCCATACCGTAGAGCGGATCCATTGCGACCATACGTCGGGCGTACGGTTGCTTTGCGTCTACCGTAAGGCTGCCCTAGGATCTCATGAATTACAATTGACTTTTTCGGTCTTCACTTCAAAGTCCGTACGGCAGCCGCAGGTTTTCTGTCTCCATAAAGTCAGAATACGCCGTGCGGCTACCCTACATATGTGACTGCTACCGTTTGTGACCGTGTGAATGCTCCGGCAGCCCTATAATTGCTATTGGTCGTAGATATTTTAGAATCCACGGACGCCGCGGAAAATGTGACTGGGGCATTATTTCTTATAAATAAATAGTTAGAAATGTATTTTGGCCTTAATGAGAAGTGTTCGGGTCTCTCACTTGTTATGAACTTTTAATTTGCACGTATTGTTAACATTCTTTATATATTGTGACTTGTAGAGTTTTTGTCTATGAGACCATCTTGTCTTGCTTCATAGGTTCAGCTTTGAATTATAATTGTGATATACGGTGTAATAGAAGATGGATCGAAAATTTTACCAGTGAAATAATGCCATATACATGTATAGTGCTTATTTGTGAATAAACAGTGCATCAGATATTACTGTTCCTTGGATTTACAAAGTCGTAGGTCGTAGGTGTAAGAGTAGACTTTTTTATAAAACTCGGATAAACAACTTCATTTCAAATTTTCTGATGAAAACATTTCTATTAAATCATCAAAACATCTTATTTTAAAAATGCCTCTCAGTGATATAAACGACATTTTAACTTTATTTTGTCATTAGGTGCATGCCTTTAGATAACCAATTACATATATTAATAACATTTAATATCTTCTGACAATGATTTCTTGTGATTTAGTCATTTATATTGTTGAGAAAAACGCTCATGTTCTACAGTGTATTTATAAGAAATAACAAATATAGCATGTCCTCTTCAAAACATTGAACAAAAGAATGTTTAAAATATTAAATAATGGAACTATTTTCAAAATAGTACACTAATATTCAACTATTTAACCTTATGTTTTCATTTCCACATACAACACATCTGCAGCAGACTTTGAAATAATTTTGACAAAGGGGAAATGTTTTCGTTTTAAGTTATTACTCATTTTGTCACAATGGTTACAGAAGTTATCCGTTGAAAAGGTATCGAAAAATGTCTGTATGAAGGAAAGTATTGAATAATACAAGATAGCTTTCAAGTACTGCTATTTTAATTGACTCGAAAATTTATCGAAAAGCATCTAAATGAGAAAGGGTTAAAAAATAGATTTTATTTCAGGAGGGTAACTTAATTGCTATTTCTTTCATTAACTCGAAATAATACTTTCTCACATGTAGTCGCAGACGCCTTTTTATACATCTGCAACAGAAGGCTGCAAAAGCATCGTCGAAAAAAGGAGAAATACATCTGGCAGTTTCTGTTTTCCGACAACGTTTTCTACTATATTATATCAATAATACTTAAGTGAAAGTGTAAATAGCTTTCATTTTATAAGCGAGTTTAATGAGTTGAGTTTTACGGCACTGCAACACATAGAGGACAATTAGGATAGAAGTTAGAAATAGAGGTGAGCACAAATGGACAATAATAAATACTGGAAAGGAATATTATATTCTTGCATCCTACTCAAGTCGATACCACACTAGTGACTTTTTAGACGTAGACGATCATGGGGGACTCAGAACTCTTGCTTGCACCTTTCTTAAGTTAATTCCACACTAGTGACTTTTTAGACGTTCATTGGGGACTCAGACCTCTTGCTTGCACCCTTCTCAAGTGAATACCACACTTGTGACTTTTTAGACGTCCATGGGCGGCTCAGAGCTATTGCTTGCATCCTACACAAGTCAATACCACACTAGTGACTTTTTAGACGTTCATGGGGGACTCGTACCTTTAGTTTTAGATGTTCTTGGTGGACTCAGACATCTATTTTTAGACGTTCATTGGGGACATATACCTCTTGATTGGAGTGCGCAGATGGCCAAGATGGAAAGAAATTGATTACAATAACTTCGTGAACTAAAATTGACGTTTATAACATTTTTGAAAAAAAATAGAAATGTCTTCAATTAAAAAAAATGTTTAATTTTGGAACCTAATAGAAAATGTACTCGATGGTGAAGTGACAGAGCGTCCGCCTCGGTGCCGTAGGTTCAATCCCCAGCCGGGTTATACCAAACAGTTTAAAAATGGCAGTAATAGCTGCCCTCCTTTGCACTCATCATTACGAAAGACTGGCTGGTGTCAGGATAAATGGTCCAGTAGTACTTGTAGTTTACTAAGGAAACGCCCTGATAAAACTGAAAAATTGTTGAAAACAGCACAAACACCAAACAATCAATCAATGAATTAGAATGATATATATATATATTGGAGTTTTACAGGTATATCTCCAAGGACAGATCAACTTGCCAAGGCAACGCCGTGATATAACTGAGACCTTGTTGTAAGCGACGTAAAACACCAAACAATCTATTAGAATGATAGATATAATATAGTTTTACAGGTATATCACCAAGGACAGATCAACTTGCCAAGGCAACGCCGTGATATAACTGAGACCTTGTTGTAAGCGGCGTAAAACACGTAATAGTCAACAAGAGTGCACACAGTACTTGACAATAGTAATGTCACGTGTCGTGTTGCATTTCCCTACAGTGGTTCTTTATTTCAATATATGCCCGTCCATGTGAAAAAGTAACGTTTCGCATTTTCGAATAATTGTTAATCATGAGTGTTTTTTGAGTCTATACACCACACCTACTGTTTTTCCAGAATCTCCACACTTTGACAGTCAACAGCGTATGCAAGTAATACGGGACAAATTAATTGACTCTGTACTGTTCACAAAAGCAAACTTGTACCTTTTTCCTCATGGACAGGATCATGTACTTTTAATGAAATTCAAACAAGCAAGTCTTATATTCTGCTTCAGAGGGACGACGCCAAACCAATATCTGATATGCTTTTTGAGGCGGATAGAAAGAAGACGTTGACCATGAGGAGTGGTTCTCCTTTTTTGTCATCGTCGCAAATGCGTGGGCCATGAATGTTAAAGGAAATGCGTATTCAAATTGTGCTGATCGACGATAAATAAATACATTTTGGATACTGTCAAGATTTGAGCGGTGCTCTGCGCGGTGCTCTGCGAATACTACATTCGGACCAGTGTAGGTTCAGATAAATATGTACATTGGTATAATTTTATCTGGCTGATTGCAAATAAGACACCGAGAGTTTCAAAGAATGTCTGGAAAAAACAACCATTATCTATTTTGAAACGGTTTAAGGTGGATACACGGATAACTATGGATCAACAATTGTAATAATTACATTAAGGTTGGTTTTCCTGCGACAAAATTTATAAAAAGAAGAGAGTATCGAAAAAGCAATACTTTGGTCAAGAAACGTGTCTGCCAAATCCTGTTGCAGCTGTTTCAAAGGAAAAAACTATTTGGCCGTTTGCACCATTTTTTAATGCAACCTGGCGCCTATATTGTTCAACATATTTTAAAAAGTTGTAGAGGATGAGCTCAGCAACATTCCTGCAAGACCAGAATCAATTAGAAGTTGTCATATTCCCCCGGTTCTGATGCAACAGCAATCAGATGTCTACATTTAATATAACTCCTTGAACAATTTTGAAAGAGGACCACCAAAGGAACATTCCTGTGAGTTTGGTTGATTTTGGCCTAGTGGTTTAGAGGGCGTGTTGTTTACAGTCGGTAGCGACGCGGGCTGTAAATCAAGGGGTTGTGAGTTCAAATCCCTGCTAGCTTAACATTCTTTCCGACGTTTGACAACAGTCACCATGACATACGTCATTCACCAATGGGCTAACAGTCTATGTGGAAAAGCAGCTAGTTTATTAGAAAGTATGTTGTGTTGAGTACTGGTATTAGAAAGCCAGGAAACGGAGGAGTAGGTGAATTGCTACGACTGAAAAATTGTTAAAGACGGCGTTAACCCCAATCAATCAATGTTTACAGAACATGTTGATAATGATACCCAACAGACACAGGTTAATAGCAAAAGATTATCTGGAATACTACATATATGTGTTCAAATGAGCTAACTAAGAACTAGACAATCGAACAATTGCGTTTTACATTTGATAAGTAAAATTAACTTATTTGAACGATTCGATTATTCATACTGTCAATTAGCTTGCAATTGCTACCACAATATAGTGTAATAGCAGCACCATATTCTCATCATGATAGGCATCAAACTAGCAAACGAGCAACATGAGGAATTCGTTAAAGTGTTTGGCCACACTATGGAGATCAAGCTAGGCAGCAAAACTACGAAACCAGGTTCTTATCGGTGACCTCATGGTCCCAAATCTAATGTTGAAATAGTGACCTTGACCTCGACAACTTACTGAACAATCCTTTATCCAGCTTTCTACATCATGTATATACTCGTAAAATGTGGATTAAATTAAATAGTGATCGATTGATTTAAGTCTAACGATGTTTTCAATGGTATTTGAGTTATTTCAAAAGAGTTTCAATTTTCCATACGTATTTTACTGTCATTTTCGCACCATCAATTCCTCCCATGATAAGCTGGCTACTTTTCTCCATGGACTATTCAGCTCATTGGAGGTAGATGACTGACGCTAGTCACAATGACCTTTGTCACTAATTGGAAAGACTGATTGTCCCGGCCGTGGTTAAAAATCAGAATTCACCAGTTGATAGCAGATGTCGCAATCGACTGATCTATCGCGGCTCGTCGTTGTATTATATCTTTCAGCACCGAATTTGCTACAGTACACTCTTCCATGTTCGAAATCAGGCAACTCATTTTTTTAATTCTGTTTGATCAGCAAAATAGCAGAATGGTAGAGATTCTCGTCTGTTTTCCCTATGTGTCATTTGGTCATTTTGTCAGTTTACTGGCTTTATTTAGCTAAGTCAAACTGGTACTACATGCAGTCAATCACATTTTGCACCAATCTCAGTCAGACTGGTCCTTCATGCGGTCACACTTTGCAACAATCTCAGCCAAACTGCTCTAAGATGCAGTCACACGTTGCACCAATCTCAATCAAACTAGTTATTCATGCATCCAGTCACACTTTGCACCAATCTCAGTCAAACCGGTCAGTCGCACTTTGCAACAATCCTAACTACACTACAGTTAAGAACATCATGAAATTCACAATCTGAGCGAAACGTGATTGGATCGTGAGCGTGATTGGAACGACGTTGGAACGCTTTATGAGCGGAACGTAATTTTGCGCTCTGAACGAAACAATCATAATGAACGAAAAAATCCAATCACATGAATGCTTCGCACAATCTGAGCGGAACGGAAAAAAGCAATCACAATGTTATGAATGACTGAACGCTTTATGAGCGGAATGGAACGTGAGCGGAGCGGAATGGAACGGAACGGAGCAGAGCGTGAACGGTAAATTCGTCAATTTCAAGATGTTCTTACAGTTAAGAACATCATTAAATTGACAATCTGAGTGGAACGTGATTGTATCGTGAGAGTGATTGGAACGAAGTTGGAATGCTTTATGAGCGGAACGGAATTTTGCGCTCTGAACGAAACAATCATAATGAAGGAAAAAATTAAATCACATGAATGCTTCGCTGAATCTAAGTGGAACGGAAAAAAGCAATCACAATGTTATGAATGAGTGAACGCTTTATGAGCGGAATGGAACGTTAGCGGAACAGAACAGAACGGAACGGAGCGGAGCGTGAACTGTAAATTTGTCAATGTCATGATGTTCTTAACTGTAACCCTTATCCTGCTGAATTTCTGTAACTGATACCATCATCCATGGTTTGTGTCACCTTATGAACCGTTTCACACAGAGGATGATTTTTTAAAACATTATGGCAAAATCAGAAATAGTTCATAATGAGCCATTTCTCCATCTCTCACAATGTTTTCAATACTATTAAATTATCTAATTTTCGTTTGGGATATTTCTAGTTTCGTCTGGATGTTTTCAAAGTTGTCTGCTGGCAGCAGATTTATTGTTCCTGGGGGTAAATATGTGCATAGATTTGTCTTTACCATAAACATGTCTTGATACATGAGTAGTGAACAATGTAGACAGAGATTAGACTGTATGACTGTGCATGCTGAATCCAGTGTACATTGTCCACAACTGTAATTAGGGTAGAACATAATCAACAACTTAAATGTGGTGTGAAGTATTGCAGTCTAATATAAACCAACAAATAGTAAGATTGTGGGATTTCTCATGAAGCAAACTGTTTGCCAAACTGTGTCCCTTTATATGTTTTTTTCTCAGATAAGTTAACGAAAGGCGTAAAATGGCCAGTATCACTCCACTTAAGGTAATAACTAAATCAGTATTCCCATAAAAGGAAAAACAGCCCCACCATCCTTGGCGGCCATGTTTTTACCAGTCAACAGGATTTGAAGGAATCTGATAGTAGTTCAACCAAGAAACAATTCTATTTAATTTGGAAATCTGGCGGCCATGTTTTTTAAACAATTAACACGGCTTGTAGGAATATGAAAGAGGGTCACCCAAGGAACATTTGTCTAAAATTATTTGAAAATCGGCTTAACGCTTCCGGAGTTGAAGATTTTTTAAGTTTCCACTAAAGACATATGAGGCAAAAAGCCTACAAAATATTTTGGAAATCGGAAAATCAGTTTGGGAGATGAAGAATTTAAAAGGGTTTTTTGTTTGGTTACCATGGAAACCAAAATTCTGTAGGGATCCCAAAATTTGAAGGAATTTTGGTGAGAATAATGAGAGGATGCTTTCTGTGAAGTTTCATCCCAATTGAACCACTGGTTACAGAGGAGAAGATGTTGATTGACGACGGACGACGCACGCCAGACAAAAGGCAATCACAATTAGCAAATCACACTTGAGCAATTCGTGTCCAGGTTAGCCACAAAATGAAGACCTTTAATGCCTTTGCAAGTGAGAAAATTTGAGGAAAAATTGTAATGAAATGACACTGCTCTTGAAAAGCAATTTCTATTTATCTAACAATATTTTCTACCGTCCAAATAGCCACATACATCTCCATGCTCAAATCAGCTTTTAATTTTGTTGAAAAAATCGTTAATATTATTCAAATGAG
>JASEVX010000012.1:48336352-48476692 GCA_031761405.1 Serripes groenlandicus
CGAATGAGAAATAATAGTCCCCACGCTTTCGCTAAAAGCGGGGGACAATATAGAACATGATAGAGGGGAAATCAGAAATAGAGAGAGAGAGATGAGAGAGAGGAGAGAGAGAGAGAGAGAGAGAGAGAGAGAGAGAGAGAGAGAGAGAGAGAGAGAGATGAGAGAGAGAGAGAGAGAGAGAGAGAGAGAGAGAGAGAGAGAGAGAGAGAGAGAGAGAGAGAGAGAGAGATGAGAGAGAGAGAGAGAGAGAGAGAGAGAGAGAGAGAGAGAATGCTCAGAGTGGTAAGCTAGTTAGGTAAACGTTACCTTTGGAGCTGGCCACAACTGGGAAGAAAACAGAAAGAGACAGGCCTTATATAGTACAGAATACCTTGTGTATACACAAGAATCACAATTATCACATGAACCACAAGTAAATAAGGCAGGCATACATGTAGTAACTAGAAGAGTCATAAGAAAATGTAGAGGCAGGTATATGTGCGGTGGCTTCAAGAAACCGCTCCCGTTACATATGCTTAGTTCGGTAGGACTCGTAATTGACGTAAATAACTGATCGTGCTGCAAGCAAGGGGCTGGCTAACTGCAGTTCGTGGGGAATTATTCACCGATCACAACATATAATAAATGTTTACCCGAAATAGGTAGCACCTATACTCATATTACATACATAAACATAAGCTACAATTGTTATTTACTTTCACATTTTCCCTACTTCTCCAGCCTAAGCCGTCAGCACTTCAGTGCTTTGATTAATTTACGTCACTAAGAACATATTACAAATTTTATACGAAATTCATGTTTCCATTAATAAGTATCAAAGCATTGCACGTTAATAATGTCAGTCGACATCTAAGATGAATTCATAGATCTACACGTTCAATAAAATAAAGGAGAATGAGACGACTTCAGGAATTCCTTCGTTTTACCAGAATTTCAAATGTGGTATAATAATTATCGCTCCCTTAAAGCGGAAGTTTAAGTGAAGAAAAAATACAGCTGGTTGAAATCGTTATTATCCATGCCAAGTCCATTAAAATCAGTCTTAAAAACAAAGAAGATTTAACATAGTTTAAATATTCCACATTCTACAAAAAAAATATATCACGTGTGTAATTAGTGCTCCAGGTAAATAAAATATATATTTGCTATAAGCTATGAATAAGTGGGTGGGGTTAGCGAGAACTGGTACGAAGTAATTCATATTGTTTTTAAAGCGGATTTCCGACCGAGTCGATCGTCGACAAAGTCTTTATAAATATGGAAACGAAGCAGACGTTACATATGTTTAATCAACAGTAGTTTTCTGCATATATTTTTATTTGTGAAACTCGATGCAAGTTTGTTTTCGTCTTTAGTGGATAGGGAAGACCAGGGATCAGTCGTTTTACGAGGGAGTCATATATAAGAGGTATATTGGAGTAGATTTATGAAAAGACTTGTGGTTAAATTGACCTTTTCTTACAGAAATAAATGTTACAACAGACGACTTAAGCCATTTCACACCTACCGACACATGTTTAAGCCTTTGCAGCAGACAACTAGAAATATTGCTCATTTTATTATTTAAGTATTCTGAGATAAGGGAGAGGAAAATGGTATATATATTCCCTACAATATCTCTCTTATTACTTTACCAAACCTTATGTTGTTTGTACTCAAAATAATAATCGTCTCACTGAGACGATTCTTATGAGTACCCCTAGTCCAAATTTATTTAGACTTACAGTTTCTCGTTTTATCATCTGTCATTTAGACTCGATTGGTCGCGTATGCAGGATAATAACAAAATGAAAAATGAGCATACGCTATGTATTTTTTGAAGGACTAGAGTACCCTCAACATAGGGTTTGAGTGTCAACAAAGGAATTTAGAATTTGAAAAACTCCCCTTATTTAGAGCTCTGAGTATTCATTAATTATACGTTCTATTACTGATACTTACTAAATGTTTTCCTAAATAGTTTCAGAATGGTCGGTTTCAGATTTGTTTTTTACAAGTTGAAAAATTGTTTAACCCTTTCGTTCAAAACGAGAAATTTCTCCTTTGGCCACAATGTTTTCCACTTTCAGTCATAGGTTATAAATCTATTCAATGATAGAGATTTTCTATTTTTTGACAAAATATGTTCAAAGTCGTTGCAAAATTGTCGTATGAGGGAAAGAGTTAAAGTAAAAAGTTCATTATTTCCTTAAATTTATTTATAATCAAAGATGTGCTGGGGCTAAACTTGATAATCCCTTTTTAATGTGTTTGAATGGTTTAATGTCGCTTTCAACTGTATTTCTGTTATATCATTGTGTGTCCTTGGTAAATCGCTAATACTACAGGTATAAGCCTAAATGATACTGATTCATCAGTCTTAATACTTTCCCTGCAGGCTGCAAACCTGAGCGCTAGGGAGGGGAGCCACTACTACCATTATACCATTATCAAAGTCATTGATATAGATAGGACTGGTCTCCTGCTCCCTAGGAAGACCCTCTAACCACTACACTACAGGGGACAGTTAATATTCATAATCTTGTGTGTGTATAAGAATTAATGATCATTATGGTTGTTAGACAGAGCTCTAGATAGAGGCATTTAAATTAAGTTCAATTTATAAAAATATGATTTGATCATTAATTAATTTATTATTTTCAACGTTTGTTTAGTTATATCACAGCATTTCCTTGGTAAGTTACCAGTACTACTGCTCCATTTATCTTGAAACCAGCCAGTCAGTTGTAATGCTAATCCTGCAACTCTGAGCCCTATGGAGGGCAGCAATATTACTACCATTTTTAAAGTCTTTTGTGTGACCCGGCTTAGGATCGAACCCATGACAGCACGCACTTGAGGCGGCGCTTTACTACTTACTACACCACAAAGGCCATGACAATATCCTTAATTAACATTCAAATCCTATGTAACATGTTGTAGGTTCTCAAAAGAAGTGTCTGGTTGGTTGAGTACTTTGAGAAATATTGTGGGGAAAGACCAGTTTACTTCCTCTTATTCAATCCTTTACTTATAATTTACAGGGAGTGCCCATGTCAGAAATACAGTATGTCCATGTCAAGGACATGAAACCTGCTCAAAAAAACTTGAATGTAGTCTTCATTGTCCTTGAAGTTGGTAAGTGAATTTAATATTTGTCTTCATCAACCCTTTCCCTTAATATGTATAAAACAAAACTGCAACAGACAACTTCGAAAAGATTTGGTCTAAATAATTGAAATTCTCTTTTAATGAAAGAACATCTATGTTCTATAGATTCACTTTAAACCATTGTTGCAAAAGTAAATATTGCTAATCATGAGCAAGTTCCCCTTTTGCCGAAATGTTTTAAAAATTAATTTGCCGCAGCTGCAGAGGATTCAAAAGTGTCTGCCACTGTAGCTCAGTCAGTAGCGATGCAGGCTGTCAATCCAAGGCTTGTGAGTTTGAACCCTAACTCTGGCGACTTTCCTTCCAACATTTGACAAAGTCAACATGGAATTTGTTATTTATGTTCCGCTAATTAAGGGGCTTACAGTGTGTGTGGAAAAGCAGCCAGTTGCTTGGAAAAGACAGTTCTTGCTTTTGATAATGTTATCTCTTATTTCCATTTATACCCAGAGCTCTAGATGAGATGTATATTTCGTTTTGTTAACACCTTCCTACCTACATTTGCATTTCTACGCATCTGCAGCAATTAACCTTTGAAAAGGAGCAATTTTTGCCTTTGCCACACCATTTTCAATTGTATTAAAAAATCAAACGATCAATTTTAGCAGAGATTTCTTTACCATATAACTTTAATGCCTTGATGTTTTCAAAGATGTCTTTTGTATACATGTGGGATAGAGTTAACTCCTTATTTAACCTTGAAACTTTTAAGTCTGGGTACTGTATAGAATCGTCTCAGTGAAATGATTCTTTTACGTACAGGTACCCACAATATAGGGTTTACGTGTTTAAAAAGGGAGTCATCCTAAGGCAATGATCCGTTTACCCTTTCCCACATATAGGTGCTTTCTGACGCCTCTGCAGCAGACAACTTTTTAAACACTGCTAAGAGGAGAAAGTGCTCAAAAAAAGAAATTTCTCCTTTTACCACAAAGTTCAATAATTTAGGTTACATTTATTGAGATTTTCTATATTTTGGTGTACATGTTTTCAAAGTCGTCTGCTGCAGATTTGTTTCATGTGGGAAAGGGAGGGTTAAATCCTTATCTAGGACTCTGTCAATATTTATTTTCCTGATCCACATACAAAAAGTCCTCACCAGACGACTGAAAACATCTGGGCAAAATTATATAAAAGCTGTAAATGAAAAAGCATAATAATTAGATATAGTTTTTGGCGAAAGGAGAATTTACTTTTTATGAGCCATTTATGAGCTATCTCTTCTTTTGTCACAATGTTTTCAATATGTATGAGTGATAATGCTGATTTTCAGGTGTATTGTATTGATGTTTGTATTGAAACTTTTTTAGGCACTCCAACTAGAACGAAAGACAATCACACTGTACGGTCCTGCAAGGTGGCCGATAAATCAGGAAGTATAAACATATCAATATGGGATGAGATAGGGGAGGTAATCATGACAGGCGATATATGTAGGCTTACAAAAGGGTAAGTAAGCACATGTTCATAGCAGAGCTAGCCTAGATAAGTGGGAGTTAACCCTTTCCAACTTACAGACACATTTTGACGCATTCACAGCAGACTACTTTTGAAAGCATTGTGCAATTTCTCCTTATGGCCACAATGTTGTTAATTCTATTCAATAAGTAATTTTAATATATACATGATGTAAATGGAAATTTTTATATATATTTTTGCCTTGATCTTTTCTAGGTCATCTGCTGCAGATTTATTGTATGTGGGAAAGGGAACTTATCTCTACTTACTCAACAAAGTCCAATAATGAAGGTATTCAATTAACCTAGTTTTGTTTGAGACAATTATTTTGACTACCTTTTACACTTTCCCACATACAGATCGTGCTTTCCAATGACTCGGCAGCAAATGACTTCTGAAGACATTGGTACAAAAGGAGAAATGTTTGCTCATATCAAGCAATCTCCCCTTTGCTACAATGATTTCAATTCTATTCAATAATCATTGTCTAATATTAAGGCCTGGTTTAGAGGAATCCACTATGGTCGAGTGGTTAGTACGAGGGATTTGAGATTGGCAATCCTTGTTTAGAGAAATCCTCTGCTTTCATTGTGGAGTGCCCTTGACAGGGTGCATTTCCTGGCTTGGTACAGGTTAATGATAAGTCAAAAGGGGTCAAGAATAAGTGATGTTTTGAACTGATATAAATAGAAATACTGTTGAGAACGGTGTCAAACCAAATTTAATACAGACATTCCTGTTTGAGACATTTATTGCGTCAATAGAAATGTGTTATCCTTTCCCACATACAGAAAATCTTCAGCAAATATGTACATGTAAAGAGAAATATATGTCAAAATATGGAAAATGATTAATAATGAATAAAATGGTTGAAAAACATTAGAGGAAAAAAGAAGTATTTTCTCATCGTGAGAAAATTCCCCTTTTGCTGTAATGTTTTCAAAAGTAGTCTGCTTCAAATTTGTCAGAAAGGTGTATGCAGTTGGGTGATGGTTTACCTTTCCCGAAGGATTATAGACACAAAAATGTCATGTGTCGTTATTTTACTTTAACCCTACACTGTCACAATGTCAGGTCAGTTGCAATGCTTTTGTTTTTTTACCAACGAATCTGCAGCACACAAATTTGAGTCATTTAGGCTAAGATATAAATGAAAATTTATAATTATTGTTTAGTGTTGAAAACATTTTGGCTGAAGGAGAAATTGCTCATGAACAGAAAAGTATTGTTCTTTTGTCACAATTGTTTTCAAAAACTGTGCTACAAATGCCAGAGCTTGAGATAGGGTGTGTTTGGCATACATGTCTTAAAATCCTTACTTGAATCTCAAAATAATCCAGGTTTCCTATTTGATGGGTACTCAAAAGAATCTTCTCAGACACAAAAAAGAAATAGTAGTCGCATCATAGGGTTTGGTTGGATAAAAAGAATGATATTGTGGGGAATAGAGCTGTACACGGCTCCTTATCTGGACCTCTGAGTCTGATTCTGAAAGGTGTCAAAATGCTTCTGCATGTGGGAAAGGGTTATAGATAGTCAAAAACAGTTTTTATTTAGCTATAAGAGCATCATCTTCTTGTATCAAAACTAATCTCTCAGATAAACAAAAAGGGAGAAATATGTTGCCATATAATGAAAACATTCTCTTAAATTCCTCTCAAGGTCAAGCCATGTTAACGGTTAAGTCACTTAACCCTTTCCCATATACAACAAAGCTGAAGAAGTCTACTTTGAAATCAATTCATCTAGGCACAAATAAGGGAAATTTCTTTTAATAATTGTTTTACTATTGAATGGAGTTGAAAACATTGTGGCAAAAGGAGAAATTTCTCATTATGCAAGGGGTAAAGCTTCATGATAGACCCTTTCTCACATACAACAAATCTGCTGCAGACGACTTTGAAAACATCTTGGCAGTATGTGAATAATCTCTATGAATTTAACCCTTTCCCTCATATGACAATTCTGCAGCAGACGACTTTGAACATATTTTGTCAAAAATAGAAAATCTCTAATTGAATGGATAGCCTATGACTAAAAGTGGAAAACATTCTGGCGAAGGAGAAAATTGCTCAATAGTTTTCAAAAAGCTGTCTGTTGCGGAGGCGTCAGAAGGGTCTATATGAGGGAAAGGGTTAAGTATGATTTTTAAATAAAGTTGCAAACATTGTTTCAAAAGGAGAAATTGCTCACTACATGTATAAGCAATTTCTCTTCATATCACACTGTTTTCAAAAGCTCTCTGCTGCAGATGTGTCTGCAATTGGGAAAGGGAATGGTTAGCAAAATGCTTTATAAAATCTCATGTTATTTAACCCTTTACCTCATATAGACGCTTTCTGACGCCTCTGCAGCAGACGGCTTTGTGAAAACATAGTGACAAAAGAAGAAATTGCACAAAACGTGCAATTTCTCCTTTTGCCACAATGTTTTCCACTTTTTGAGATAGGTTATCCATTCAATTATGGAGATTTTCTATGTTTTGACAAAATACGTTCAAAGTCGTCTGCTGCAGAATTGTCGTATGAGGGAAAGGGTTGATATAATTTGTTATGGTTGATATACATGTAGTTGTCAACTACATGTACATGTATGTAAACTATAACAACTACTGTTGTTCATTGTGTGTTTGCGCTAATTCCCAATTCAATACAAATCTGCAGCAGACAAATTTGAAAACATCAAGGCATTAAAATATGGTAAAATTGTCATAAATGCAATAATTGAAGAGCCGTTCCACGAGAAAACCAACATTATGGACACTGCGAAATGTATCGACCCAGATCAGCCAGCGCTGACATAACCCGTCTCATGGGGGGGGCGGGGGGGAATAATAGAGGTATAATGATTCCTGAAAATATACAGGAGGCGAAAAGTGTCTGCATGGCATGCTTAGGCTGATGTGGGGGTGATGCTTTGCGCAGACTCCACACTAACTTTGTTTTCTGATGATATGGCTCAGATATTGAATAGTGTTGATGCAGAAAAAGAAAATGCTCTTTTTGCCACAATGTTTTTCAAAAGTTGTAAACTGCAAAAACGTTAGTATGCTTCTGTACATGGGAATGGATTAACCCTTTATCTCATATAGACGCTTTCTGACGCCTCTGCAGCAGACGGCTTTTTGAAAAGAGCAATTTCTCCTTTTGCCACAATGTTTTCCACTTTTAGTCAAAGGTTATCCATTCAATTATAGAGATTTTCTATTTTTTGACAGAATATGTTCAAAGTCGTCTGCTGCAGTATCTATTCTTTTTTTCAGGTATACTAATATATTTAAGAACTGTCTGACATTGTATGCTGGGAAGAATGGTGGAGTCAACAAGATTGGAGAGTAAGTGTTAACCCTTTGCCACATACAACAATCTTGCAGCAGAAAACTGTGAAAACATGAGGACATACCTTTTGTAATACTCTTTAATTTAAATATATGTTTTTTAAAAATGGGGCGGGTGGCGTCCAATATGTTGTCCACCCAATAATTTAATAAACCTTTGTCCAATCATCACCAAATATAGTCCGAATGTGTATTGGCATAATATCTTGGGACAAAGTTTGATAGCAACCCATATCTCTCAAGTCACTCTAGAGTAATCTCCCTTTAATTATAGAAATTACCTAATTTGTTTTTGGTCCTGTCTGTTCAATAACTTGAGAAGCTTTTATCCGCTCACCACAAAATTTGAGTAGAATGTGTATTGGCATAATATCTTGGACAAGTTTGATAACTAGCCATATCGCTAAAGTCACTCGAGAGTTATATTGGCCTTTAATTATAGAAATTACCTAAAATTGGTCTTGGTCTATAGAACGTATCACTAGTTTCACAATATAACCCGACTATTCAGAGTTATGGCCCATGTATTACCTAAATTACATTAAGTTTATATTGTCCGTGCTGTAACTGGAATACATTTTAATAGATCATAACCACATTAGACAATATGTTGATGGGCAGAACATCTTGGTCAGGTTCGATAACTAACGTTATCTAAGTCTATCCACACTTATGTCCCTTGAAATGGCCAAAACTGTATTAACAGTGTCTGCTCTCTAAATTTGCCTGACCTACAATCAAATATCACTAAACTTGGTCTCAAAAAAACAAGACAGGTGTATTTTGTGACAGTTGGCGCTCTTGTTCTGATTTGTTCTCTAATATCACTTACTAAATAAAATATCAGAAGTCAATTTGGATGTTACAAAAAGAGTATTTTGTCACAATGTTTTCAACTCTATTCAATAATCATATTCCTAAGGATGTTCCATATTTTTGCAAAGATGTTTTCAAAGTCATCTGTTTTTGATTTCATGTATTTGGAAAAGGCTTACATTTCTTGGCTCAAGGTGATCTATTCTAATCAGTCTTTGTCCATCGTCCGTCGTCGTTAATTTTTACCTTTAAAGGCATATGCTACTAAATAGATACACCGTTGATGAGCTCTTGTACTTTGGACTATGTATTCCTCTCCCAAATGCAAAAACTAATATAAAAAAATATATATAGGTCATCAAGATAGATTTTTGTGTAGAGTACTTTCAAAAACGACGATTTAGTCAACTTTAGTCAAATTTTCGAGCATTTTATTGGAAGTCTAAATTATAACAAATTGGCTTGTTTGCATACATTTTTGTACTTTCAAGTCTTTTCTGGAGCTAATTCCTGTTCAATTTGGTGCTCTATGTATGTGCAGCTGAAAAGGCATCAATAATTGTACAGAATACTATATAAATATAAATTTATGAGGCCAAAAAGTCAGACCGGCCACAATTTTTGGGGCGCCTTTTGGAGCAATTGTTTCCACTTTTAGGGTAATAGATTTTTTTTGACTGTTTTTAATTCAAACTAAATGAATTATAAACATTTCTCCATATCTTACTGAGGCAAAAAGAGCCAAAAAAGGATAGGTTTCCATGAGTTTAAAAGAAATGTGCGTTATTGTACAACCCTACCCCCATTATTCAAACATCGGCATTTTCGGCAAAATATAGTGTATTCATACACAATCAATGTATACATAACAGTATATATCATTGTAGGTAAACTCCCATTCAAAAATACAGGTACACTAGATATGTACTTTGGAACAATATACAGAAATATATATGTGAAAGACTAACAAATAATTAAAACTTGCATAATTATTGACCCGTTAGATCACATCATATTGATTTGGCATTTGATGATCACACAAATTTAAAAGTTATCAACACACAACTCAAACAAAAGTGAAACTACTCTACTAACACAAACTGTATGTTTTATGGGCATCTACAGTCTTAGTCTAAGGGAGATAACTCATGCCTCATTGTCATTGAAACTAAACTGTAGTGTATCTCACTCCTAATTAACAACTGACACTTCGTTAATTATCACAAAACCTCCAACTATATATGGCCGTAATCTTTATTTTTTTAATAATTTATTAATAATATTACATCAAAATATAATAAAAAATATTTTGTAAACACAAATTCTGCAATATAAATGTAAAAATCACAAAGGTTACATAAACATTTACGATTGGTTACGAATTTACTTATACCAGGGTACGAATTCACCAAAATATACAGGTTATGAATTCACTGGCACCCATCAAAGTTGCGCAGCTGTGATGCGTAGTGGCAAATTCCGCGTATGCCTTTAAACAACATTTGCTTAACCACGGAACCATTTCAACCAAACTTCACTGGAATGATCCTTTGGTGATACTCTTTCAAAAATGTTCAAAGATTTAAATTTCTATATGCGGCATCAGAAAGGGGGGAAACCTGCAAATCTTGAAAGAAAGAAAAATTAAATCCGCTTGTCAGATTCCAATATAATGTTATATAATTGTTCCTTAGGTGAGCCTCTACAGCTTGTTCAAGCCATATTGATTTGTTATCACATTTTGTCCGTCGTATGTCTGTCGTGCGTTGTCAACATTTGCCCTTGTTAACACTCTACAGGCTACAGTTTGCATCCGATCTTCATCAAAGTTTATCAGAAGATTCATCACTGATCACTTTGTGTCCGTCGTCTGTCGTTAACTTTTAGCTTTAAATATCATCTTCTCCTTAACCACAGGACCAATTTCAACCAAACTTCACAGGAATGTTCCTTTGGTGGCCCTCTCTCAGTATTGTTCAAAGATTTAAATTCCATTGAAAACTCCGGTTGCCACGGCAACCAAAAAGGGGATATTAACCAAAACGTAAAAAATCTTCTTGTCTGAAAGTAGAAAGCCCATGCATTTGATATTTGGTATGTAGCATCATCTAGTGAACCTCAACCAAGATATTTCAAATTATAGCCCTGGGTTCAAAAATGGCCCCTCCTCGGTCACTTGTTTTACATAGACTCGTATAGGAAAAAAACTTTAAAAATCTTCTTGTCTAAAAGTAGAAGGCCAAGGCCTTTGATATTTGGTATGTAGTTTCATTTAGTGGACCTCTACCAAGATTGTTCAAATTATAGCCTTGGGGTAAAAAATGGCCCCTCCCTTGGGGTCACTTGTTTCTAGCTCACCTAAGTACGAAGTGTAAGGTAAGCTTTTGTGATCACTCACCATCCGTCGTCGTCGTCTGTTAACAATTTCCTACAAATGACTTCTACTAAACCAATGGACAGATTTGAAAATAACTAAACAGGAATGGTCCTTAGGTGGTCCTCTTTCAAAGTTGTTTAAAGAAATTAATTCCAAGTAGAACTTTGGTTGATGCGGCATCAGAAAAGGGGAAAATTGCCAAATCTTAAAAAATCTTCTTGTCCAAAAGTACTGGCCCGATTTGAAAATTATTTTGCACAAATGTTCCTTGGGGCACCCTCTACCAAGATTGTTCAAATTATAGCCCTGGGGTCAAAAATGACCCATCCCCGAGGGTCTCTTATTTTACAAAGACTCGTATAGGGAAAAAAACTTTTTGTCTTAAAGTAGAAGGCCAAGGCTTTTGATATTTGGTATGTAGCTTCATCTAGTTGACATTTTACCAAGATTGTTCAATTTATAGCCCTGGGGTAAAAATAACTCCTCCCGGGGTCACTTGTTTTACATAGACTCATATAGTGAAAAGGCTTTAAAAATATTCTTGTCTAAAAGGAGAAGGCACAGGCCTTTGATATTTGGTATTTAGCTTCATTTATTGGACCTATTTATCTTGTTCAAATTATAGCCCTTGGGTCAAAAATGAGCCCAGCCCCAGGGGTCAATTGTTTTACGAAGGCTCGTACAGGGAGAAATTTTAAAAATCTTCTTGTTTGAAGGTAGAAGGCTTTTGATATTTGGTATGTTGCTTCGTCTAGTTGACCTCTACCAAGATCGTTCAAATTATAGCCCTTGCGTAAAAAATGGCCCCATCCCGGGTGACTTGTTTTACATGAAATTATACTTGTATAGGGAAAAACTTTAAAAAGTCTTGTCTAAAAGTTGATATTTGAAATCTAACTTCATCTAGTGGACCTCTACCAAGATTGGTCAAATTATAGCCCTGGTGCCTATCAAAAATGGCCCCAACCTGCGATCACTTGTTTTACAAAGACTTGTTTAGGTAAACACTTTAAAAATATTCAGGTGATCAATTTAGGGCCATCTTGGCCCTCTTGTTTGCTACAGCAGCTTGAAATTTGGTCAGAATGTTTATCTAAATGATATCTAGGCCCGGTCATGCTGGGTCAAAAAGTAGGTCACTAGGCCAAATTATAGGGAAATCTTGTTAACACTCTAGAGGCCACATCTTTTGCTTCAGTAGCTTGAAATTTTGTCAGAATGTTGTCTTGATGATATCTAGTCCTTGTTGGAATATGGGTCATATCCAAATGAAGGAAAACTTGTTAACACTGTGGAGGTTGCATTCAGAATAATTGTCTTGATGTGTTTTTCATTGCAGTACATTGTATAATTCAGGTCAGCAAACTGGGGCCATCATGGCCCTCTTGTTTTAAAATTTGATTTTTATGAAAGTTTTTTTGTAGAAATATTCCTTTAGTAAGCCTTTACATAATTGTTCCAAGCAATAATGCTTGGTTGAAAGACGGCATTCAGGTGGATTTAGAATTGAGGTAAAATTAACTTTTAGCTTCAAATGACATCGGCTCCTTTTCCACTGTACCGATTTCAGCCAAACTTAATAGGAATGTATCTTTTGCGAGCTTCTTTCAAAAGTGTTCAAATATATTAATTTTGTTCACTGCGGCATCAAAAAGGGAGAAAAATGCAACACTTTAAATTTCTTCTTCTCTGAACCCGCTTGTTTGATTCCAAGATAATTCGGTAGACATATTCCTTGAGTGACCTTATACAAAATTTGTTCTGATCTGATTCCGAGATAATTTTGTAATAATGTTTAATGATTTAATGCCTCAAATGTCCTTTACTGATAAGTTTTCATTTTCAACTCCTTGCAGTTTAATTCCAACTCTTGATCAAATTTCCCCTGATATTAGCAGTTATACATTTTTAACTAGACTAAGGTGATCTATTTCATGAATAGGAAAATCAAATTTTTATCATCAAGCCACAAAAGTCATACAGAAATACATTGTGAGAAATGAAGAAATTGCTTCAAATGAAAATCGTTTTCTTCTTTTCAACTTTCCCACTTAGAGAGGCATTTTAATGCATTATACAGAAGACTACTCTTTAAGACATTGTGAAAAAAAACAAGAAATTGCTTGATGAGTAATAACAGCTAGCTTTTGCAAAAATGTTTTCAAAACTATTTGATAATTTTACTTTCATTTTTCCATTGCTCAGCTGAAGATTTTCTGTATGTGAGAAAGGGTGGAAACATCTTATCAAGTCAATGGTTAAATTTAGAAACCTGTGACCAACACATTTTATCCACTAGATATATTGGGGATGTATTTAGCCATGCTCAATGAGATCCAGTGTGACCGAGTGGAAAGTGTGGACCAGAGGACTAGAATCTGAACAAGTCTTTTCCCCTCAATATTTCTTTTATTACTCAACCAAATCCTGTGTTATTGGTACTCAAAAGAATCTTCTCACTGATACAATTTTGGTTTGAATGTCAGAAAAGGATTTAACCCTTTCCCTCATATAAACGCTTTCTGACAAAATTTGTTCAAAGTCGTCTGCTGCAGAATTGTTGTATGGGGGAAAGGGTTAAGAACATGAAAAATGCCCCTTATCTACAGCTCTGGTGGGGATACTTAGAGCTGGACATCCTGGGTTTGATACACTTACGTACGTCATGGTGTATTAGTTTTGGCAAGGCACATACATGTACTGGTTTGTAAACCCCGAGACCATGAATAAGTAAATATCATAGTGATATAACTGAAATAAGGTTGAAGAATGTGTAAAACCCCATTAAACGAATAAATAAATAACTTGTATATGTGGTTTTATTTCCGCTATATATTGGCAATCGACATTGATTTCTCCAAATATTAACACGCCAATCAGACAATGGAAATATGAAATCTGCTTAGTTAGTTGAAATACGGGAGACAACAAGTCAATTATCATTAGGTAATGGCTAAATCGTCGGTAAATACTGAATGATTTTGTTACTGTCACTTTCGTCATTTAACCCTTTCCCATCTGCAGAAGCATTTTGACGCAATAGCAGCAGACGACTTTTGAAAACATTGTGTCCAAAGGTGAAATTGCCCATGATGAGCAATTTCTCCTTTGGCCACAATGTTTTCAACTTTATTTAACAACTAATCTTTTATTGAGATTTTTCAGGATTGTGTCACTATGTTTGCAAAGTCATCTGCTGCAGACTTGTTGTATTTGGGAAAGGATTAACAATATTCAATTCTTCATGTGCAATGAATATATTTAATATCGCAATATACATACATACATATATTTATGTGTGTGTGAGACCGATCTGAATTGGAAGTACAACACCGGATTTTGTGGGTGCCAAGAGCGCTGTAATTTGGCGTTTGTCGTCGATACACTTAATTGGTAACTGGTTTGCATTTGTAACACCGTAAACACGTCAACATGAAAATTATAATTAAGTGTAAACAACATTATTTTATGTTTATTGAAAAGCAAGTTCTTACAACTTTATATTAATTCATTCATTATTGTACTGCTCCTGTAAATTGGTACATTAGTAGAGAACAGGTTTGTATGAAGATGTCACACAGTTACGCCTTTTTCATAGAAGATGTAAATCATGTATGACTGTGCAAGACAATTTAGACATATAATAACCCTGCAATTTATCACTGTTTTAACCTTTTTTAGCATAAAAAACGCACTTTCCCCCCTGGATTTCTCAAAGTCCACTATTCCTTGATGAAAATAGGACCCTTCCATTTTTGCAAAATAGGTTTTCTTAGCTCACGTCTGCACGAATTGCTCTAGGTCAGCTTTTGTGATCACATTTTGTATGTGCGTCGTCTATCGTGCGTCGTCAACAATCGCCTTGTTAATAATCTAAAGGCTACAAACTAAATGCCAAAACTTTAAAAATCATCTTGTCCAAATGTTCTTTGGGTGACCCTCTACCAAGATGGATCAAATTATTCCGATTTGTTGAAATAAAATGGCTGCCAGGAGGAGGCCGAGCTTACTTTCCTTATATGTGTATAGTGAAAATTTAAAATTTCTTCTTGTCCAAAAGTACTGACTCGATTTGAAAATATTTTTTGCACAAATGTTTCTTGGGTTACCTACCCCTTTGCAAGATTGTTCAAGTTATTCTGATCTATTGAAGAACATGGCCGCTAGGGGGGCGGAGCTTGTTTTCCTTGTATGTATAGGAATCCGCTGTGGTCGAGTGGTTAGCGTCGGGGATTTCGAAACCGGGTGTCCCGGGTTTGATCCCCAGTCGCGGCACTACGGTCATGGTGGAGTGCCCTTGGGCAAGGCACATTTTCTAGCCTAGTACTGGTTTGTTTACCCAGGGATCATGAATAATTAAATTTAATTGCGCGCTGAATGACCTTAGCTGTCCATGCGCCATAAAACAATATACATTCATTCCTTGTATGTATATACAGTGAAAATTTAAAAAAATCATCTTGTCGAAAAGTACTCGCCAGATTTGAAAGTAATTATGCATAATTGTTCCTTGGGTAACCCTCTTTAAAAATTGTTCAAATAATTCTGATCCGCTGATTAATGACACCAAGGGTGTGTTGCTTGTTTTCCTTGTATGCATATGGTAAGAACATTGAAAACTATGATTTCTATTTAATCAGGTTAGCAATTTAGGACCATGATGGTGGTCCTCTTGATTAATTTGTGTTTTTCCTAGTTTCAGCCATCTGACTTTTGTTTCTGCTACTAGAATTTGTGTTCTTTAACACACCTCTTTCAAGAACAGACTGATTTTTAAACTCGCAGTTTACACATTTGGTCAGCAGATTTTCAGTCAGTACTAGTACATGTTTGTTTTAAACTTACCTGACTACAAAATGGGTCAAGTTTTCAGGTATTTTATTTAAATAACTAACAATGCATTTTTAGCTCGCCTGTTACGTAGTGACAAGGTGAGCTTTTGTGCGTCTGTCTACAATTTCTTGTGAACACGATAAAGTCTTTATTTATTATTCGATGTTTACCAAACTTATTCAGTAGCTAGATATCCATGAGAGCTTGGTTCCTTTTGAACGCTATCTTTTTGAAAATCTGTCCATGCATGACTGAATTATGGCCCTTTAAAATTGGCAAAATTGTTGTAATTGACTTTGTTAACACGATAAAAACTTCATTTATTTGTCACATGTCCTTTACATTGATTTATAAACATGTGACCATGACCTTAGTGTGATCTTTTACATTCAAATATCATCATTGTCTTTGGATGACCTTCACCATGACTTTTTGACCTTTTGACCTTCTTATTTTTGTAGAGCAATTAAATTAGAACCCTAAAACACATACTCAGGTGAGCGATATGGGGCAATCATGGCCCTCTTGTTTAACATAACTTTGTATGGAAGACGTTTAAGACATGCAGGTGTATGTTTTAGCCCAGCAAAATAAACCAAAGACAACCTTCCGTAATAGATATAAACATGCTGTTTTGTATTGGCGATTTTATGGTGTGGGTTAATTATTGAGAGCACCAAATCTTTATGCCGCAATATTAAAACCATTCAATTAAGAAATTAAGAGGTAAACAGTACTCAAGCTCATTACAAAATTATGACATTTCTTTACAGGTTTTGTATGCAGTTTTCAGAGGTACCCAACTTGAGTGAACCAAATCCAGAATATGCTAATCTTCAGAATAACTCTCAAAAACAGGATCCAAGCAATAAGAGAAAATCTCCCACAGAACTAGACAGTGGAGGCTCCGATCCAAATGTCTTGGCTTCCTTAAATAATCCAGGTGGGCGGGGCTCACCACCTGTACGGCCTAATCAAGGACCCATGGGCACTAGACACATGGGTGAGGACACATTTTACATATATTTATACTCCCGCAAACATAGTTTGAAGGGGGTATATTGGAATCAGCCTGTCGATCGGTCAGTCCGTCCGTCTGTCCGCAAAATCTGTTCCGTTTTACTCCTCCTTCAGTTTCTACCTGATTTACTTGATATTTGGCATAAATGTTAATCAGGAGTAGTAGATGTGCAAGACGCAAATTTCATGTCCCTTTGACCTTCACCTTGACCTCTGACCTTGAAATAGGATTTTTTTTTTTGTTAAAATCTAATCTGTTGTACTCCTCCTTCAGTTTCAACCTGATTTACTTCATACATGGCATAAATGTTAATCAGGAGAAGTAGATGTGCAAGACGCACATTTCATGTCCCTGTGACCTTCACCTTGACCTCTGACCTTGAAATAGGATTTTTTTTTTGTTAAAATCTAATCTGTTGTACTCCTCCTTCAGTTTCAACCTGATTTACTTCATACTTAGCATAAATGTTAATCAGGAGAAATAGATGTGCAAGACGCAAATTTCATGTCCCTGTGACCTTCACCTTGACCTCTGACCTTGAAATAGGATTTTTTTTTGTTAAAATCTAATCTCTTGTACTCCTTCAGTTTCAACCTGATTTACTTCATACTTGGCATTCATACTTGGCATAAATGTTAATCAGGAGTAGTAGATGTGCAAGACGCAAATTTCATGTCCCTGTGACCTTGACCTTGAAATAGGATTTTTTTTGTTTATTTTGTTAAAATCTAATCTGTTGTACTCCTCCTTCAGTTACAACCTGATTTACTTCATACTTGGCATAAATGTTAATCAGGAGTAGTAGATGTGCAACACGCAAATTTCATGTCCCTGTGACCTTGATCTCTGACCTTGAAATAGGATTTTTGTTTGTTAAAATCTAATCTGTTGTACTCCTCCTTCAGTTTCAACCTGATTTACTTCATACTTGGCATAAATGTTAATCAGGAGTAGTAGATGTGCAAGACGCAAATTTCATGTCCCTGTGACCTTCACCTCTGACCTTGAAATAGGATATTTTTTTTTTTAAATCTAATCTGTTGTACTCCTCCTTCATTTTCAACCTGATTTATTTTCATACTTGGCATAAATGTTAATCAGGAGTAGTAGATGTGCAAGACGCAAATTTCATGTCCCTGTGACCTTCACCTCTGACCTTGAAATAGAATTTTTTTTTTTTAAATCTAATCTGTTGCGACATACTCCTCCTTTAATTTCAACCGGATTTACTTGAAACATGGCAAAATGGAGCCGTTTTGTGTGGCATCAGCCTGTTGGTCGGTCGGGCGGTCGGTCCAGATAAAAGGAGCCATTTTGTGTTTGATATCATCTTGGTATTTCTTTTTTATACTGATATTCAAATTGTCTGAGTCAAAGATAATACTGTGAGATATAATATGTGTCGGGGATTGGGGCGGGGGTATTAATCACTTTTAGTGATAGTTCTAGTTATTCTTGGTTTTATGGCAATCCATGGTTGTACAAGTCTGCAGCAGATATCTTTGAAAACTTTCTGGATACAAAACATAGATAATCTTTAAAAATGGAAGAAGAATTATTTATATATATTTAAAAATATTGTAGCAAAGGAGAGAATACTCATTTTAAGCAAGTTTTATGACTGCCACAAATGTATCTGCAAATGGGAAGGGGCCTAATTTTCCCTTTCCCACATACAGATGCTTACTGACACCTTTGCAGAAGGCAACTTTTTGAAAACAATTTCTCTTTTTGCCCCAATGTTTCAATTCTTTTCTGTACCTTAGTTTAATTATAAAAGCGTTTTCATTTGTTTGCCTACATCTCTTCAAAGTCGATTTGTTTTAAATTGGAAATGGTTAAATTAAATGTTCACCTCATACAATATTTATAATATTTCGAAGAAGAGGGGGTATATAGGAGTCACTGTGTCAGGCTGTCTGTCGGTAGGTCGGCCGGTAGCCATATTTTTTCCGGCCTATTTTTTACAAACCACTGGGTGGAATTCAATAACATTTTACATGAAGCGTCTTTACCAAGAGGAGATGCATATCCTAAAAGGGTTACAATTGCATGTTATTTCACAGAGTTATGGCCCTTTTACTTATTAAGTTATGGTGTAGGTCAAGGTGCTGTTTAGGGGGTATTTATCATCTTCAGTGATAGTTCTAGTTTAGATTGAACTGCCTTGAAAATGTCTGAGGTCAAAATACGTTATCTGAAATAAAATTGAGACCGATTTTAAAGTATTACTGGAAATGGAGAAATTTCTTGTTTGTAGCAAGTTGTTAGTCAAAATATTTTTAAAAGTCTACTTATTGCCGTAATGCCAACAGTCATCAGTATCATGTTAACGCTTTCCCACATACAACAAATCTGCAGCAGACAACTTTGAAAACAGAGTGATGAAGACCTGAAAAATCTCCATAAAATATAGCTCAATTGTTAGATAAAGTTGAAAACATTGTGGCCAAAGGAGAAATTGCTCATCATGAACAATTTCACCTTTGGCCACAATGTTTTCAAAAATCGTGTGCTGCTATTGCGTTAAAATATGTCTGCAGGTAGGAAAGTGTTAAGGGTTAAAATCAGGTTAAATAAGAAATATTAAATCAATCAATGATTTAATTATCTTCTTTGATATTGCATATCTTGAAATATCCTTCAAATTTAAAAAAGGAGGCTTGATTTAATACTAAAAGCATTGAACAAATACAAATACCTGTTGCTTACTTCGTACATAAAAAGAAACGAAAGTAATCCTTAATATCATCACTGAAAACAAATAAATTTATTTCCCCCCTCTTTCTTTTCACCAGGAAATGGTCAGCCATTCAAACCACGACCACAAGGTCAACAGAACAGAGGCAACTTTAATCAAAATAGAGGACAGTCACAAGGTCAAATGCCAAGGTCACAGGGACAGAATCAGCAACATCCAAATAGAAATATAAGGAGATAGCGTCCGGCTCACTCAGATTTAGGAGATGGTTGACTGAATAATATTGTCACTCAGATAATATGTGGTTACCCGGATTAAGCCTAACAGGAGCCAGTCAATGCGAAAGGATACCTGTTGGCATTTCTGTAGAGTTTGGGTCGAGATCAGCATGTAAATCTGCTCCATCGTATGAGAATCTACTCAGGTTGACAGAAGTTTTTAACAACAGTATGAATGTAATATGTGAATTGTGTTACTCAGACTGCAGATGCACAGGCTGGTCTGAATCTACACTGTTCACAAAAACCACTGTAACTTTTTGTACAGATGTGCTATCATAAAGTTTGTCTTCATTCTGGAGAAAAGTCATGTGGTATGAAAAGGAGTCAAATCGCATATGCAATCAGTGAAGACTTGCAGGTCTTGTATAACCACCGTCTTTACAGAGTTGTCTGTGTTATTGTATGTGTAACGTATGACGAGATGCAATAGAAATAGAAGTTAAGCCCTGCTAACAACTTGTCCATGCACATTGATCAGGCGTCAAAACGAGAGATGTGATAATTCTGAGTAATCCTCTTTTGTCTGGTATAAGGCTGTAAAAAATTACTCTTAAATGTGCTTTTCATGGCAGTTGACAAAGATAATTAACCCTTCTTCACATACATGTACATCAAAACTGCAGGAGACGAAATTGAAAACACATAGGCAAAAATATGGAAAATCTCTATAAATGATAGTATAATTATTTAAAAGAGTCAAAATCATTTTGGCAAAGAGAGAAATTGCTCATCAAAAGCAATTTCTCCTTTTGCCGCAATGTTTTCAAAAGACATCTGTTGCAGAGGCATCTTTATGCGGGGAGAGAAAAGAAAATTCCAAACCTCAGAAAGAATCATTTGATTCTACGCACAAATTCTTAAAAGACACAGCGGTGTCAAAAGCTGTATGATAGGTAGGTTTTGTTTAAAGACCTGTTTTTTCAGTTGGTTTGTACACCATTGTCATCTGACAACAAAACTTTAACCTTGCCTCATAACTCCAAAAACTGTTTAACATTTTCAAATGAAACCTGGTACAAATGTTTCAAGGAACAATACACATGTCTATACCAATTCACATTACTTTTGCTTTAATAATTATTCAGTAATGCAAATTGGCGTTAGCTATTGGCACTCTTGTTTTGGGTTATGATAGTCCTTGTCAAAACACTTTGCCAAAATTAAAAAATTGTATACATATTATGTTTTGCTATGAAAAATAAACTAACTTCCATTTATATATACATGTAATTGAAGGCTATGACTATGTGTAAATGGGTTAAACCATATCCCATTGCTTTCAAGTATGAATTAACAGAGTTGATAATATGTATTTATTAACAAGATCTGTGATGTAGACAAATTCTGTTGCCTTTATGTTTACTCCCCTTTCCAACATACAATAAATATGCAGCAGACAACTTTGAAAACATGTTTACAACATTTAAGAAAATTTCTATAAATTATAGTATAGTTATTGAATAGTGTTAGAAACATTGTGATAAAAGGAGAAATTGCTTCTTTTACAAGAATGTTTATAAATGACCTGTTGAAAATGTGTCAAAAACATCAGGAAAAAAAGATATTTTGGAGTATAATTGTAGGCATTGTTGGAAAAGGCAAGTCATTTGAGAGAATGACAACTTGGGAATGCAGAGCAAGGATCTCATTCTTTCAATTCTGCTAACCTAGCAAAATCTGGATCTACTCTCTTGCCTTTGAATCTTTGTCCGTCAATTTGCTATGATAACGAGAATCTCATTTTGATAATATTAACATTGTTTTAAACAATGTTGAAAGCTGGTTTAAGAATGGCGTTATGGCTATTTGGGCGGTAGAAAATATTGTTAGAAAAATAGAAATTGCTTTTCAAGATCAGGCAGTGTCATTTCATTACACCTTTTTAGCTCACCTAAGCACGAAGTGCAAGGTGAGCTTTTGTGATCACCCGGCGTCCGGCGTCGTCGTCAGCGTCTGTTAACAATTTCCTACAAATGACTTCTCCTACTAAACCAATGGACAGATTTCAAAATAACTTCACAGGAATGGTCCTTAGGTAGTCCTCTTTCAAAGTTGTTCAAAGAAATTAATTCCAAGTAGAACTTTGGTTGCTGCGGCATCAGAAAAGGGGAAAATTGCCAAATCTTAAAAAATCTTCTTGTCCAAAAGTACTGGCCCGATTTGAAAATTATTTTGCACAAATGTTCCTTGGGGTACCCTCTACCAAGATTGTTCAAATATTTCCGATCCGTTAAAAAACATGGCCGCCAGGGGGCGGAGCTTATTTTCCTTATATGTGCATTGTAAAAAGTTTAAAAATCTTCTTGTCCAAAAGTACTGGCCCGATTTGAAAATAATTTTGCACAAATGTTCCTTGGGACACTCTTTACCAAGATTGTTCAAATATTTCCAATCCGTTGAAAAACATGGCCGCCAGGGGGCGGAGCCTGTTTTCCTTACATGTGCATTGTTTAAACTTTGAAAAATCTTCTTGTCCAAAAGTACTGGGCCGATTTGAAAATAATTTTGCACAAATGTTCCTTGGTGCACCCTTTACCAAGATTGTTCAAATATTTTTGATCCGTTGAAAAACATGGCCGCCAGGAGGCGGAGCTTGTTTTCCTTATATGTGCATTGTTAAAACTTTAAAAATCTTCTTGTCCAAAAGTACTGGCCCAATTTGAAAATTATTTTGCACAAATGTTCCCTAGGGCACCCTTTACCAAGATTGTTCAAATATTTCCGATCTGTTGAAAAGCATGGCCACCAGGGGGCGGAGCTAGTTTTCCTTATATGTGCATTGTTAAAACTTTAAAAATCTTCTTGTCCAAAAGAACTGGCCTGATTTAAAAATTATTTTGCACAAATTTTCCTTGGGGCACCCTTTACCAAGATTGTACAAATATTTCCAATCCGTTGAAAAACATGGCGGCCAGGGGGCGGAGCTTGTTTTCCTTATATGTGCATTGTTAAAACTTTAAAAATCTTCTTGTCCAAAAGTACTGGCCTGATTTAAAAATTATTTTGCACAAATGTTCCTTTGGGCACTCTTTACGAAGATTGTTCAAATATTTTTGATCCGTTGAAAAACATGGCCGCCAGGGGGCGGAGCTTGTTTTCCTTATATGTGCATTGTTAAAACTTTAAAAATCTTCTTGTCCAAAAGTATTGGCCTAAAAAGGGTAAAAACTTTGAAAACTATTGAAGTTCTATTAAATCAGGTGAGCGATATAGGGCCATCATGGCCCTCTTGATCTCAAAAGTCCTCACTTGCAAAGGCATTAAAGTTCTTTATTTTTAGATCACCTGAGCCAAAGGCTCAAGGTAATCTATTCTGATCACTCTGTTCATCGTCTGTCGTTAAATTTTAGCTTTGAACATCATCTCCTCCTAAACCACAGGACCAATTTCAACCAAACTTCACAGGAATGTTCCTTTGATGGCCTCTTTCATTATATTTGGATCCATAGAGAATTCTGGTTTCCATGGCAACCAACCAAAAAAACTTTAAAATTCTTCTTCTCCCAAACTGGTTGGCCGATTTTCAAAATATTTTGTAGAAATTGTCCTTGGTTGACCCTCTATCAGATTTCTTCAAGCCATTTTGACATGGCCGCCAGGGTTCGGCGCTTTTTGGCCTCCCGGCTATAGTGGAAACTTAAAAAATCCGATAGTGTAAGGCCGATTTTCTAATAATTTTGTAGAAATTTTCCTTGGGTGACCCTCTTATCAGATTCCTTCAAGCCATGTTAATTGGTCGAAAAGCATGGCCACCAGGGGGCGGGTCTGTTTTGCCTTATATATGCTTATAGTCAATTCTTCTACTCAGAAAGTGTCTGACTGATTTTCAAATAATGTGTAGAAATGTTTCATAGGTGACCCTCTTTTAGATTCCTTCAAGCCATGTTGATTCATCAAAAAACATGGCCACCAGGCTGTTTTGCCTGATGTGGGTAAAGTGAATACTTGAAAAATCTTCTCCTCCCGAAGTGTCTGGCAGATTTTTAGCTCACCTATGCACAAAGTGCAAGGCGAGCTTTTGTGATCGCTCACCGTCCGTCGTCGTCCGTCCGTTTACATTTTCCTACAAACGACTTCTCCTCCTAAACCAATTAACCAAATTTAAAAAAAAATTACAGGAATGTTTCTTGGGTGGATCTCTTTCAAACTTGTTCAAAGAATTCTATTCCATGCAGAACTTTGGCTGCCACGGCAACAAAAAAGGGGAAATTAACCAAAACTTAAAAAATCTTCTTGTCCAAAGTACCGGCCGATTTGAAAATTATTTTGCACAAATGTTCCTTGGGGTACCTTCTACCAAGATTGTTCAAATATTTCGATCCGTTGAAAAACATGGCCGCCAGGGGGCGGAGCTTATTTCCCTTATATGTGCATTGTTAAACTTTAAAAATCTTCTTGTCCAAAAGTACTGGCCCGATTTAAAAAATATTTTGAACAAATGTTCCTTGGGGCACCCTTTACCAAGATTGTTCAAATATTTCCAATCCGTTGAAAAACATGGCCGCCAGGGGGGCGGAGCTTGTTTTCCTTATATGTGCATTGTTAAAACTTTAAAAATCTTCTTGTCCAAAAGTATCGGCCCGATTTGAAAATTATATCGCACAAATGTTCCTTGGGGGCACCCTTTACCAAGATTGTTCAAATATTTCCGATCTGTTGAAAAACATGGCCGCCAGAGGGCGGAGCTTGTTTTCCTTATATGTGCATTGTTAAAAACTTTAAAAATCTTCTTGCCCAAAAGTACTGGCCCGATTTGAAAATTAATTTGCACAAATGTTTCTTGGGGCACCCTTTGACAAGATTGTTCCGATCCATTGAAAAACATGGCCGCCAGGTCGCGGAGCTTGTTCATAGACTTATATAGGGAAAAACCTTTAAAAATCTTCTTGTCTAAGAGTAGAGGCCCCAGGCTTTTAATATTTGGTATGTAGCATCATCTAGTGGACCTTTACCAAGATTGTTCAAATGATAGCCCTGGGGTCAAAAAATGACCCCTCACCTGGGGGTCTATTGTTTTACATAGACTCATATAGAGAAAATTTAAAAAAAAAAAAATCTGGAATTAGAGGGCCTTTGATATTTGGTATGTAGCATCGTCTAGTGGACCTCTACCAAGATTGTTCAAATTATAGCCCTGGGGTAAAAAATGACCCCATCCTGGGGGTCACTTGTTAGCTCACCTATGCACGAAGTGCAAGGTGAGCTTTTGTGATCACTGAATGTCCGGGGTCCGTCGTCGTCTGTCCGTCCGTCCGTCTGTTAACAATTTCCTACAAATGACTTCTTCTACTAAACCAATGGACAGATTTCAAAATTACGTCACAGGAATGGTCTTTAGGTGGTACTCTTTCAAAGGTGTTCAAAGAAATTAATTCCAAGTAGAACTTTGGTTGCTGCGGCATCAGAAAAGGGGAAAATTGCCAAATCTTAAAAAATCCTCTTGTCCAAATGTGCTGGGCCAATTTGAAAATTATTTTGCACAAATCTTCCTTAGGGCACCCTCTACCAAGATTGTTCAAATATTTCCGATCCGTTGAAAAACATGGCCGCAAGGGGGCGGGGCTTGTTTTCCTTATATGTGCATTGTTGAAACTTCTTGTTCAAAAGTACTGGCCAGATTTCAAAATAATTTCACAGAAATGGTCCTAAGGTGGTTCCCTTTCAAAGTTGTTCAAAGAATTTCATTCCAAGTAGAACTTTGGTTGCTGCAGCATCAGAAAAGGGGAAAATTGCCAAATCTTAAAAAATCTTCTTGTTCATAAGTGTTGGCCCGATTTAAAAATTATTTTGCACAAATGTTCCTTGGGGCACCCCCTACCAAGCTTGTTCAAATATTTCCGATCCGTTGAAAAACATGGCCGCAAGGGGGTGGGGCTTGTTTTCCTTATATGTGCATTGTTAAATCTTTTTGTCCAAAAGTACTGGCCAGATTTCAAAATAACTTCACAGAAATGGTCCTAAGGTGGTCCCCTTTCAATGTTGTTCAAAGAATTTATTTCCAAGTAGAACTTTGGTTGCTGCGGCATTAGAAAAGGGGAAAATTGCCAAATCTTAAAAAAACTTCTTGTCCAAAAGTGCTGGCCCGATTTAAAAATTATTTTGCACAAAATTTATGTTCCTAAGGGCACCCTCTATGAAGATTGTTTAATTATTTCCGATCCGTTGAAAAACATGGCCGCAACGGGGCGGGGCTTGTTTTCCTTATATGTGCATTGTAAAATCTTTAAGAAACTTCTTGATCAAATAAATCCGATCCGTTGAAATACATGGCCAACAGGGGGTTGCTTGTTTTCCTTAAAAAAACTTTGAAAAAATCTTCTTGTCTAAAAGTAGAGGGCCCAGGCTTTTGATATTTGGTATGTAGCATCATCTAGTGGACCTCTACCAAGATTGTTCAAATTATAGCCATGGGGTCAAAAATGACCCCTCCCCTGGGGGTCACTTGTTTCACAAAGACTTGTATGGGGGAAAAACTTAAACAAATCTTCTTGTCTAAAAGTAGAGGGCCCAGGCCTTTGATACTGGGTGTTTAGCATGATCTAGTGGACCTCTACCAAGATCTGTCTAAAAGTTTAATATTTGAAATCGTAACTTCATGGAGTGGACTTCTACCAAGATTGGTCAAATTATTATAGCCCTGGTGTCAAACATGGCTCCACCCTGGGGATCACTTGTTTTACATAGACTTGTTAAGGTAAACACTTTAAAAATATTCTTGTCCATTTGCCATGAATGGTGCCCCTCTACTAAGACTTCAAATTATTTTGATAGGATGATAAAGATGGCCACCAGGGGGTGTTGCTTGTTTTTCGTATATATGTATAGACAAAGAACAATGAAAACTTTTTAAGTTTGATTAAATCAGGTGAGCGATATAGGACCATCATGGTCCTCGTGTTAAATGTTTAGTTTGTAGAAATGTTCCTTGGATGACCCTCTTTCAGATTCCTTCCAGCCATTGTTATTGGTAAAAAAACATGGCCGCCAGGAGGCAGGGCAAATCACCTTGCAAAATTCATGTGAGCGATTCCAGGGCCATCATGGCCCTTTTGTTTAATTTAACCCATTCCCACAAACAACATATCTGCAGCACAAATATGGAATATCTCTATAAATAATAGGTTAATAATTAAATAGAGTTGAAAACATTGTGGCAAAAGGTGAAATTGAATGTATTATCAATTTCTCCCATGTCACATAGATTTCATAAGTCGTCTGATGCAGAATCATCAGAAAGTGACTATATATGGGAAAGATTTGAACACCTTTGGGTAATAGCTGTTGTATATGTGTACATACATGATAAAACTTGTAAAAGAGGTCACCTTTATCTATTTCTGAATTGTTTAAATCGTATACATGATATGAACTTTGTAGAATTGTTTACTGTTGGCTCCATTGGCTGAAAGTCAGTCGAGCTTATGTCATGAATAATTGTCCGTCATGTCTGTGTCATTGTGTTAACCTTTCTTCGCTTCAAACGATTTCTCTACTGGTTCAAATGGGATGAAATTTCATAGGTAGCCTCCCCTCCGTGTCCTCTCCTAAAATCCTTCAAATTGTTTGGGTCCATGCATAATTCTGGTTTCGATAGCAACCGAAAGAAAAAACTTCTCCCAAACTGGATAGCTGATAATCCTTTAGAATTGTTCCTTGGGTGACCCTGTGACCCTGTGAACACTATTTCTCAGCAACCCTTGGTCACAATTCAATATAACTTTACAAGAAAAATTGATACCAAGCCTAGTTGTGCATATTGTGCTTGTGTTGCACTGGATTTTTTTAAAATGAGTTATGGCCCCTTGAATTTCTCATACATATTACATATATGTCCATATTTTGTGAACACTATTTCTCAGCAACCCTTCATCAGAATTTAATATAACTTCACAAGAATGATTGATACCAAGCCTAGTTGTGCATATTGTTGGCGTGTTGCACTGGAATTATTTTTAAATGAGTTATGGCCCCTTGAATTTCTCATACATATTACATATATGTCCATATTTTGTGAACACTATTTCTCAGCAACCCTTCATCAGAATTTAATATACCTTCACAAGAATGATTGATTCCAAGCCTAGTTGTGCATAGTGTGGGCGTGTTGCACCGGAATTATTTTTGGTGCCATAACTGTGTCAGGCACCAGCTGAGGGTATTCATCAGCTTCAGTGATATTTCTAGGTTTTTAGATCACCTAGAGCCAAAGGCTCAAGGTGAGCTATTCTGATCACTCTGTGTCCGTCGTCCGTCGTTAACTTTTAGCTTTAAACATCATCTCCTCCTGAACCGCAAGAACAATTTCCACCAAACATCACAGGAATGTTCCTTTGTTGGTCCTCTTTCAAAATTGTTCAAAGATTTAAATTCCATTGAGAACTTTGGTTGCTGCGGCATCAGAAAGGGGACAAAATGTCCAAACTTTAAAAATCTTCTCCTCCGAATCTGCCTGTCAGATTCAAATATAATTTGGTAGAAATGTTCCTTGGGTGACCCTCTATAAAAAATTGTTCAAGCCATACTGATTGGTTGAAAAACATGGCAGTCAGGCGGCATCAGAAAAGGGGCAAAATGACAAAATTTGAAAATTCCATTTTTAGCTCTACTGGCCAATGGCCAAAGGCCAGAAGGGATTATGTCGTGGCGACTGTCCGTCATCCGTCCGTCCGTAAACAATTTCTTGTTAACACGATACAGTCTTTTGATTGTATCTCAACCAAACTTATACGGTATGTAGATATCCATGAGAGCTCGGTTCCTTTCGAAAACCAGCCAGATCCGCCTATGCATGACAGGATTATGGCCCTTGAAATGGTCAAAATTGCTATAAAAGAGCTTGTTAACACGATACAGTCTTCACTTTTGATTGTATCTCAACCAAACGTATACAGTAGTTAGATATCCATGAGAGCTCGGTTCCTTTCGAAAACCAGCCACAGATCCGCCCATGCATGACTGGATTATGGCCCTTGAAATGGTCAAAATTGCTATAAAAGAGCTTGTTAACACGATACAGTCTTCACTTTTGATTGTATCTTAACCAAACTTATACAGTAGTTCGATATCCATGAGAGCTCGGTTCATTTCTAAAAAACGGCCAGATCTACCCATGCATGGCTGGATTATGGCCCTTGAAATTGTCAAAATTGCTATAATACAGCTTGTAAACACAATAGAGTTTCCATTTACTATCTGATCTTCACCAAACTTAGTATTTGAATATTGATGACATATTGGTTCCTTTTGAAACAAGCCAGATCAATGCCAGTAGAGCATAGGCCCTCATGGGCCTCTTGTTATGAAAGTGCTTGTCTGATTTTAAGAAAATATAATACGAATCTTACTTTAATGATCCTCTATTTAATTTGTTTAAGCCGTTTTGATTGGTTACACAATCATATCAACCAGGCGTCATCACAAAAGGGGTAAATTGAACTTTTAGCTACAAATGACAACCAACTCCATTCCAATAGACCAATTTCCACAAAACATAACAGGAATGTTCCTTTGGTGGTCCTCTTTCAAAATTGTTCAAAGATTTAAATTCCATTGAGAACATCAGAAAGTGAGAAAAATACCCAAATTTTAAAATCCTTTTCCTCCATAATCTGCTTGTGCGATTGCAAGATAATTTGGTAGAAACGTTCCTTAAGTGACCCTCTAAATAAACTGTTGAAGCCATATTGATTTCGTTGAAAAACAGGGCAGCAAGGCGGCATCTGGAAAGGTGCAAAATGACAAAAAGTTTATAATTCCATTCTTATTAAAGTTCTTGTTAGATTTCAAGATATAAATGGCCTTTACTGATAAGCTGTCCCAGATATTTGCTGTTAAATATTTGCTACTAATTTACTATCAATTAGGTGATCGATTTAGGGCCATCTTGGCCCTCTTGTTTAGATCACCTAGAGCCAGAGGCTCAAGGTGAGCTATTCTGATCACTTTTTGTCCGTCATCTGTCGACCGTCGCTAACATTTTATGATTTAGATCATCTCCTCCTTAATCACGTGACCAATTTCAACCAAACTTCACAGAAATGTTCCTTTGCTGGACCTCTTTCAAAATTGTTCAAAGATTTAAATTCCATCGAGAACTTTGGTTGCTGCGGAATCAGAAAAGGGGAAAATTACCATATCTTAAAAAATCTTCTATTCCAAAAGTACTGGCCCGAAAATTATTTTGCACAAATGTTTCTTAGGGGACCCTCTACTAAGATTGTTCAAATATTTCCGATCCGTTGAAAAACATGGCCGCAAGGGGGCGGAGCTTATTTTCCTTATATGTGCATTGTTAAAACTTTAAAAATCTTCTTGTCCAAAAGTACTATCCCGATTTGAAAATCATTTTGCGCAAATGTTCATTGGGGCACCCCTTACCAAGATTGTTCAAATATTTCCAATCCATTGAAAAACATGGCCACCAAGGGGCGGAGCTTATTTTCCTTATATGTGCATTGTTAAAACTTTAAAAATCTTCGTGTCCAAAAGTACTGGCCCGATTTGAAAATTATTTTGCACAAATGTTCCTTGGGGCACCCTTTACCAAGATTGTTAAAACTTTAAAAATCTTCTTGTCCAAAAGTACTGGCCCGATTTGAAAATTATTTTGCACAAATGTTCCTTGGGGCAACCTTTACCAAGATTGTTCAAATATTTCCGATCCGTTCAAATATTTCCGATCCGTTGAAATAACATGGCCGTCAGGGGGCGAAGCTTGTTTTCCTTATATGTGCATTGTTAAATCTTTAAAAATCTTCTTGTCCAAAAGTACTATCCCGATTTGAAAATTATTTTGCGCAAATGTTCATTGGGGCACCCCTTACCAAGATTGTTCAAATATTTCCAATCCATTGAAAAACATGGCCGCAAGGGGGCGGAGCTTATTTTCCTTATATGTGCATTGTTAAAACTTTAAAAATCTTCTTGTCCAAAAGTACTATCCCGATTTGAAAATTATTTTGCGCAAATGTTCATTGGGGCACCCCTTACCAAGATTGTTCAAATATTTCCAATCCATTGAAAAACATGGCCGCCATTGGGCGAAGCTTGTTTTCCTTATATGTGCATTGTTAAAACTTTAAAAATCTTCTTGTCCAAAAGTATTAGCCTTATTTGAAAATTATTTTGCACCTTGGGGCACCCTCTAACAAGATTGTTCAAATATTTCCGATCTGTTGAAAAACATGGCCGCCAGGGTTGCTGCGGAATCAGAAAGGGGGCAAAATGTCGAAACTTTAAAAATCTTCTCCTCTGAATCTGCATGTCAGATTCCAATATAGTTTAGTAGAAATGTTCCTTGGGTGAGCCTCTACAAAGATGGTTCAAGGCATACTGTTTGGTTGAAAAACATGGCATTCAGGAGGCATCAGAAAAGGGGTAAAATGACAAAATTTGGCGTCGTCTTCGGCAGCGGCGTGGTCGTCCGGTTAAGGTTTTTTGTTAGCGGCGGCGTGGTCGTCCGGTTAAGGTTTTTTGTTAGCGACGGCGTGGTCGTCCGGTTAAGGTTTTTTGTTGGCGGTGGCATTGTCGTCCAGTTAAGGTTGTTAGATCACCTGAGACGAAGGCTCAAGGTGAGCTATTCTGCTCAAGGTGAGCTATTCTGCTCAAGGTGAGCTATTCTGATCACTTTTTGTCCGTCGTCCGTCCGGCGTTAACATTTAGCTTTAAACATCATCTCCTCCCAAACTCCATGGACAATTTCCGTGAAACATCACAGGACTGTTCCTCTGGTTGGCCTCTTTCAAAGTTGTTCAAAGATTTAGATTCCATTGAGAACTTTGGTTGCTGCGGCATCAGAAAGGGGGCAAAAGGTCCAAACTTTAAAAATCTTCTCCTCCGAATCTGCCTGTCAGATTCAAATATAATTTGTTAGAAATGTTCATTGGGTGACCCTCTATAAAAATTGTTCAAGCCATACTGATTGGTCGAAAAACATGGCAGTCAGGCGGCATCAAAAAAGGGGCAAAATGACAAAATTTGAAAATTCCATTTTTATGCAAATGATTGTCTGATTTTAAGAAAATATAATACGAATCTTACTGTAATGATCCTCTATTCAATTTGTTTAAGCCGTTTTGATTGGTTACACAATCATAGCAACCAGGCGTCATCACAAAAGGGGTAAATTGAACTTTTAGCTACAAATGACAACCATCTCCTACCATTCCAATAGACCAATTACCACAAAACATCACAGGAATATTCCTTTGGTGATCCTCTTTCAAATTTGTTCAAAGATTAAAATTCCAATGAGAACTTTGGTTGCTGCGGAATCAGAAAGGGGACAAAATGTCCAAACTTTAAAAATCTTCTCCTCCGAATCTGCCTGTCAGATTCAAATATAATTTGGTAGAAATGTTCATTGGGTGACCCTCTATAAAAATTGTTTAAGCCATACTGATTGGTCGAAAAACATGGCAGTCAGGCGGCATCAGAAAAGGGGCAAAATGACAAAATTTGAAAATTCCATTTTTAGCTCACCTGAGCTTTGCTCAAGGTGAGTTATTGTGATCGCCTTTTGTCCGGCGTCCATCGTGCGTCAACTTCTTCTCCTCAGTAACCAGTGGGTCAATTGGGATGAAACTTCACAGAAAGCATCCTATCAATGACCTCACCAGATTTCCTTCAAATTTTTGGGATCCATGCATAATTCTGGTTTCCATGGCAACGAAATGAAAAAAACTTAAAAATTCTTCTTCTCCCAAACTGGTTGGCAGATTTGCAAATAATTTTGAAGAAATGTTCCTTGGATGATCCTCTGTCAGATTCCTTCAAGCCATGTTGATTTGTCGAAAAACATGGCCGCCAGGGGGGCGGGGCTATTTTGCCTTATATGGCTATATTGAAAACTTAAAAAATCTTCTTCTCCCAAACTGGTTGGCAGATTTTCAAATAATTTTGTAGAAATGCTCATTGGATGACCCTCTATCAGATTCCTTCAAGCCATTTTGATTGGTCAAAAAACATGGCCGCCAGGGGGCGGGCTATTTTGCCTTATATGGCTATAGTGAAAACTTAAAAAATCTTCTCCTCCGAATGTGTCAGGCCGATTTTCAAATAATTTTGTAGAAATGTTCCTTGGATGACCCTCTATCAAATTCCTTCAAGCCATGTTGATTGGTAAAAAAACATGGAAGCCAGGGGGAGCGGGTCTATTTTGCCTTATATGGCTATAGTGAAAACTTAAAAAATCTTCTCCTCCGAATGTGTCAGGCCGATTTTCAAATAATTTTGTAGAAATGTTCCTAGGGTGACCCTCTATCAGATTCCTTCAAGCCAAGTTGATTGGTCGGAAACTATGGCCGCCAGGGGGCGGGGCTTATATAGCTAAAGTAAAAAAAAAAATCAGGTGAGCGATTCCAGGGCCATCATGGCCCTCTTGTTATGAAAGTGTTTGTCTGATTTTAAGAAAATATAATACGAATCTTACTGTAATGATCCTCTATTTAATTTGTTTAAGCCGTTTTGATTGGTTACACAATCATATCAACCAGGCGTCATCACAAAAAGGGTAAATTGAACTTTTAGCTACAAATGACAACCAACTCCTACCATTCCAATAGACCAATTTCCACAAAACATCACAAGAATGTTCCTTTGGTGGTCCTCTTTCAAAATTGTTCAAAGATTTAAATTCCATTGAGAATTTTGGTTGCTGCGGCATCAGAAAGTGAGAAAAATACCCAAATTTTAAAATCCTTTTCCTCCATAATCTACTTGTGCGATTGCAAGATAATTTGGTAGAAATGTTCCTTAAGTGACCCTCTAAATAAACTGTTGAAGCCATATTGATTTCGTTGAAAAACAGGGCAGCGAGGCGGCATCAGGAAAGGTGCAAAATGACAAAAAAATTATAATTCCATTCTTATTAAAGTTCTTGTTAGATTTCAAGATATAAATGGCCTTTACTGATAAGCTGTTTCTTGAGAAGTGTCCACTCCTTTCAGTTTCATTTGCACTCCCTGATAACATTTTCCAGATATTTGCAGCTAAATATTTGCTACTAATTTACTATCAATTAGGTGATCGATTTAGGGCCATCTTGTTTGTTCACCTCAGCTTTTGTGATCGCTCACCGTCCGTCGTCGTCGTCGTCATCGTCCGTCCGTTCACATTTTCCTACAAACGACTTCTCCTCCTAAACCAATGAACCAAATTCAAAATAATTTTACAGGAATGTTCCTTGGGTTGATCTCTTTCAAACTTGTTCAAAGAATTGTATTCCATGCAGAACTTTGGCTGCCACGGCAACAAAAAAGGGGAAATTAACCAAAACTTAAAAAATCTTCTTGTCTGAAAGTAGAAGGCCCATGCCTTTGATATTTGGTATGTAGCATCATCTAGTGAACCTCTACCAAGATTGTTCAAATTATAGCCCTGGGGTCAAAAATGACCCCTCCCCGGGGGTCACTTGTTTAACATAGACTCATATAGGGGGAAAAACTTTAAAAATCTTCTTGTCTGAAAGTAGTAGGCCCATGCCTTTGATATTTGGTATGTATCATCATCTAGTGAACCTCTACCAAGATTGTTCAAATTATAGACCTGGGGTTAAAAATGACCCCTCCCCGGGGGTCACTTGTTTAACATAGACTCATATAGGGGAAAAACTCTAAAAATCTTCTTGTCTAAAAATAAGAGGCCCATGCCCTTGATATTTGGTATGTAGCATCATCTGGTGAACCTCTACCAAGATTGTTCAAATTATAGCCCTGGGGTAAAAAATGACCCCTCCCCGGGGGTCACTTGTTTTTCATAGACTCATATAGGGGATAGAACACTGAAAACTTTTTAAGTTTGATTAAATCAGGTGAGCGATATAGGACCATCATGGTCCTCTTGTTAGCTCTACTGGCCAAAGGCCAGAAGGGCTTATGTCGTGGCGATTTGTCCGTCGTCCGTCCGTCCGTAAACAATTTCTTGTTAACACGATACAGTCTTCACTTTTAATTGTATCTCAATTAAACTTATACAGTAGTTAGATATCCATGAGAGCTCGGTTCCTTTCCAAAACCAGCAAGATCCGCCCATGCATGACTGGATTATGGCCCTTGAAATGGTCAAAATTGCTATAAAAGAGCTTGTTAACACAATACAGTCTTCTTTTTTGATTGTATCTCAACCAAACTTATACAGTAGTTAGATATCCATAAGAGCTCGGTTCCTTTCAAAAACCAGCCAGATCTGCCCATGCATGACTGGATTATGGCCCTTGAAATGGTCAAAATTGCTATAAAAGAGCTTGTTAACACAATACAGTCTTCTTTTTTGATTGTATCTCAACCAAACTTATACAGTAGTTAGATATCCATGAGAGCTCGGTTCATTTCGAAAACCAGCCAGATCCGCACATGCATGACTGGATTATGGCCCTTGAAATGGTCAAAATTGCTATAAAAGAGCTTGTTAACACGATACAGTCTTCACTTTTGATTGTATCTCAACCAAACTTATACAGTAGTTAGATATCCATGAGAGCTCAGTTCCTTTCGTAAATCAGCCAGATCCGCCTATGCAAGACTGGATTATGGCCCTTGAAATTGTCCAAATTGCTATAATTGAGCATGTGAACACAATAGAGGCTCCATTTACTATCTAATCTTCACCAAACTTAGATAGTAGTTAAATATTGATGAGAGCTTGGTTCCTTTTGAAAATCAGCCAGATCCGCCCATGCAAGACTGGATTATGGCCCATGAAATTGTAAAAATTGCTATAATACAGCTTGTGAACACAAAAGAGCCTCCATTTACTATCCGAGCTTCACCATACATACATGCTCTGGATTGAAAATGACCAAAGAACCATACCAGTAGAGCATAGGCCCTCATGGGCCTCTTGTTTTTTTCTGTTTTCTCCCTATCAGTCGAGCGTCTGTGCCGTACGCGGTGCACTTGTTTTAAGTTCTTGTCTGATATTAAGGAAATTGAATAGGAATCCTACTTCAGTGATCCTCTACTTAATTTGTTCAAGCCGTATTGATTGGTTACAAAATCATAGCAACCTCGCGTCATCACAAAAGGGGTAAATTGAACTTTTAGCTACAAATGACAACTCCTACCATTCCACTTGACCAATTTCAACGTTACATCACAGGAATGTTCCTTTGATGGTCCTCTTTCAAAAAATTTCAAAGACTTGCATTCTGTGTAAAACTTTTGTTGCTGCGGCATCAGAAATTGAGAAAAATACCCAAACTTTAAAAACCTCCATCTCCATAATCCATTAAAATTTTGTCAGATTCCAAGATAATTTGGGTGACTACAAAAACTGTCCAAGCCATATTGATTCCGTTAACATACAGGGCAGCAAAGCGGCATCAGGAAAGGTGCAAAATGACAAAACTTTATAATTCCATTCTTATTAAAGTTCTTGTTAGATTTCAAGATACAAATGGCTTTTACTGATAAACTATTTCTTTAACTGAGTGTCCACTCCTTGCAGTTTCATTTGAACTCCTGATCAAATTTTCACAGATATTTGCAGTTAAGTATTTGCTTCTAATTTACTATCATTCAGGTGATCGATTTAGGGCCATCTTGGCCCTCTTGTTTTGTAGAAATGTTCCTGTATCAGATTCCTTCAGGCCTGTTGACTGGTAATAAAACATGGGTGCCAAGGGCCGATCTGTTTGGTGTCATAGGGCTATAGTGAAAACATTAAATCATATTCTTGTCCAAATAAATGAAGCAGATTTCCAAATTAAATAGAATTATTCCTTGGTTGAACTACTATCAGATTCCTTCAAGCCCTGTTGACTGGTAAAAACATGACCGCCAAGGATGGTGGGGCTGTTTATGGCAATACTGATTTAGTTGTTACCTTAAATGAAGTGATACTGGCCATTTTACCTCTTTCTATAATGATCTGAGAAAAAGCATTTAAATGGAAACAGTTTGGCAAACAGTTTGCTTCATGGGAAATTCCACAACCTTACTATTTGATGGTTTATATTAGACTGCAATACTTCAAACCACATTTAAGTTTGTTATTATGCTCGACCCTAATTACAGTTGTGGACAATGTACACTGGGATCAGCATGTACAGTCATAAACTCTAATCTTTGTCTACATTGTTCACTACCCATGTATCAATACATGTTTTTAGATCATCTAGAGCCAAAGGCTCGAGGTGAGCTATTCTGATCACTTTGTGTCCGTCGTCTGTTTTAAACTTTTAGCTTTAAACATCTTCTCCTTAACTACAGGACCAATTTCAACCAAATTTCACAGGAATGTTCCTTTGGTGGCCGTCTTTCAAAATTGTTCAAAGATTTAAATTCCATTGAAAACTCGGGTTGCAACGGCAACAAAAAGGGAGAAATTAATCAAAACTTAAGAAATGTTCTTGTCTGAAAGTAGAAGGCCCATGCATTTGATATTTGGTATGTAGCTTCATCTAGTGGACCTCTACCAAGGTTGTTCAAATTATAGCCCTGGGGTAAAAATTGACCCCTCCCCGGGCGGGGGTCACTTGTTTTACATAGACTCGTATAGGGAAAAAAACTTTAAAAAACTTCTTGTCTAAAAGTAGAAGGTTAAGGCCTTTGATATTTAGTATGTAGCTTCATCAAGTGGACCTCTACCAAGATTGTTCAAATTATAGCCCTGGGGTCAAAAATGGCCCCTCCCTTGGGGTCACTTGTTTTACATAGACTTGTATAGGGAAAAAACTTTAAAAATCTTCTTGTCTAAAAGTAGATGGCCCAGGCCTTTGATATTTGATATGTAGCTTCATCTAGTGGACCTCTACCAAGATTGTTCAAATTATAGCCCGGGGGTCACTTGTTTTACATAGACTCATATAGGGAAAACACTTTAAAAATCTTCTTGTCTAAAAGTAGAAGGCCATGGCCTTTGATATTTAGTATGTAGCTTCATCAAGTGGACCTCTACTAAGATTGTTTGTATTATAGCCCTGGGGTCAAAAATGGCCCCTCCCTTGGGGTCACTTGTTTTACACAGACTTGTATAGGGAAAAAACTTTATTTGATAGGTAGCTTCATCTAGTGGACCTCTACCAAGATTGTTCAAATTATAGCCCTGGGGTCACTTGTTTAACATAGGTTTGTATAGCGAAAACACTTTAAAAATCGTCTTGTCTAAAAGTATCAGGGCATGGCCTTTAATATGTAGTATGTAGCTTCATCAAGTGGACCTCTACGAAAATTGTTCAAATTATAGCCCTGGAGTCAAAAATGGCCCCTCCCTTGGGGTCACTTGTTTTACATAGACTTGTATAGGGAAAAAACTTCAAAAATCTTCTTTCCTAAAAGTAGAAAGCCCAGCCTTTGATATTTGGTATGTAGCTTCATCTAGTGAACCTCTACCATATCTACCAGTATTATTCAAATTATAGCCCTGAAGTCAAAAATTACCCATCCCCGGGGGTCACTTGTTTTACATAGACTCATATAGGGAAAAAGCTTTAAAAATCTTCTTGTCTAAAAGGAGAAGGCCCAGGCCTTTGATATTTAGTATGTAGCTTCATCTTTTGGACCTCTACTAATCTTGTCTGAAGGTAGAATGTCCAGGCTTTTGATATTTAGTATGAAGCTTCATCTAGTTGACCTCTACCAAGATTGGTCAAATTATAGCCCTGGGGTAAAAAATGGCCCCATCCCGGGTCACTTGTTATACATAAAATTATACTTGTATAGGGAAAAACTTTAAAAAAATCTTGTCTAAAAGTTGATATTTGAAATCTAACTGCATCTAGTGGACTTCTACCAAGATTGGTCTAATTATAGCCCTCAAAAATGGCCCCACCCTGGGGATCACTTGTTTTACATAGACTTGTTTAGGTAAACACTTTAAAAATATTCAGATGATCGAGTTAGGGCCGTCTGATCTATGCACATATTTACCCTCGGGAACAATAAATCTGCTGCCAGCAGACAACTTTGAAAACATCCAGACAAAACTGGAAATATCTTAAATAAAAATTAGATAATTGAATAGTATTGAAAACATTGTGAGAGATGGAGGAATATGCCATAATGTTTTAAAAATTCATCCTCTACATGTCCATGTGTGAAACGGTCCATAAGATGACACAAACCATGAATGATGGTATCAGTTACTGGAATTCAGCAGGATAAGGGTTATAAGATCTGTTTGGATTGTTGCAAAGTGTGACTGACTGGTATGACTGAGATTGGTGCACAATGTGACTGACTCCATGTAGAACCAGTTTGACTGAGATTCCTGCAGTTGGTGACTGCATGTTCAAGCAGTTTGCCTGAGATTGTTGCAAAATGTGACTACATGTAAGACCAGTTTGACTGATATTGTTGCAAGGTGCTTCTGCGTGTTGAACCAGTTTGACTGAGATTGGTGCAAAGTGTGATTGACTGCATGTGGGACTGGCTTGACTGAGATTGGTGCAAAGTGTGTTGACTGCATGTAAGACTGGTTTGACTGAGATTGGTGCAAAGTGTGAATGCATTTACGTAAAACTAGTTTTGCCGAGATTGTTGCAAAGTGTGACTGAATTGTGGACTGAGATTAATGCAGAGTGTGACTGACTAGATGTATAACCAGTTTGATTGAGATTGGTGTAAAGTGATTGTAAGACTAGTTTGACTGAGATTGGTGCAAAGTGTGACTGCATGTATGACTGGTTTGACTGAGATTGGTGCAAAGTGTGACTGCATGTAGAACCAGTTTGACTGAGATTGTTGCAAAGTGTGACTGCCTGTTCGAGCAGTTTGACTGAGATTATTGCAAAATGTGACAGCATGTTCAAACAGTTTGACTGAGATTGTTGCAAAATGTGACTAGATGTAATACCAGTTTGACTGAGAATGTTGCAAAGTGCTACTGCATGTTGAACCAGTTTGACTGAGATTGGTGCAAAGTGAGATTGACTGCATATAGGACCGGTTTGACTGAGATTGGTGCAAAGTGGGATTGACTGCATATAGGACCGGTTTGACTTAGATTGGTGTAAAGTGTGACTGCATGTTTGACTGAGATTGGGGCAAAGTGTGACTGCATGTTAGACCAATTTGACTAAGATTGGTGCACAGTGTGACTGCATGTATGACTGAGATTGGTGCAAAGAGTGACTGGATTTAGAACCAGTTTGACTGAGATTGCTGCAAAGCATAACTGCATGTTGAACCAGTTTGACTGAGAGTGGTGTAAAGTGTGATTGACTGCATGTTCGACCGGTTTCACTGACATTAGTGCAAATAGTGATTGACTGCATGCAGGACTGGTTTGACTGAGATTGGTGCAAAGTGTTACTGCATGTTGAACCAGTTTGACTGAGATTGTTGCAAAGTGTTACTGCATGTTGAATCAGTTTGACTGAGATTGTTGCAAAGTGTGACTTCATTTTGTGTGATTGACTACATAGGACCGGTTTGACTGAGATTGATGTACAGTGTGACTGACTTGATGTAGAACCAGTTTGAGTGAGATTGTTGCAAAGTGTGATTGACTGCATGTAGGACCGGTCTGGCTGAGATTGATGCAGTGTGACTGACTGTATGTAGAACCAGTTTGACTGAGATTGTTGCAAAGTGTTACTGCATGTAGAACCAGTTTGACTGAGATTCGTTCAAAGGGTGATTGACTGGTTTGACTGAGATTGGTGCAAAGTGACACTACATGTGCGAGCAGTTTGACTGAGATTGTTCCAAAGTGTTACTGCATTGGGGGCCGGTTTAACTGACTGGATGTAGAACAAGTTTGACTGAGATTGGTGCAACGTGTGACCGCATGAAGGACCGGTTTGACTGATATTTTTGCAAAGGGTGACTGCATGTAAGACCAGTTTGACTGAGCTAAATAAAGCCAGTAAACTGACAGAATGACACATAGGGAAAACAGACGAGAATCTCATTTTGCTGACCAAACAGAACTTTGATCTGCTAGTTTGCCATTTTGCGTTTATGATGTATATATGTATACGTAATAAAAGTATGTATGTCGGTTAAACCATTTCAGCGGCAATAGCAATATTGAGGATTTTGCCATTAATGCAGATTCAGGTGAATCGACTCATGACGAGTTGTCTCACCCTGAAATCAGCATTGCTTGCATTTTAGTTCCATTAAAAATAGACTCGCCCAATTTCGAACATGGGGGAGTGTACTGTAGCAAATTCGGTGCTGAAAGATAAAACACAACGATGAGCCGCGATAGCTCTGTCGATTACGACATGTGCTATCAACTTTTAACCACGGCCGGGACAATCAATCTTTCGTATTATTGACAAAGGCCATTGTCACTAGCTACTACAGTCATCTACCGCCATTTAGCTGAATAGTCTGTGTGTAAAGTAAAAGTAGCCATTTGATCGAGGGAGAAATTGATGTGGACTGAAGGTGCTAAAATGTCAGTAAATCACGTAAGGATAATTGGAATATGTAATATAACTCAAATACCATTGAAAACATCGTTAAACTTAAACCACATTTTACGAGTAGATAAATGAGGTAGAACGCTGGATAAAGGAGTGTTCACTGTTTTCTAACACTAGATTTGTGACCTTTAAGTCGCCAATGAAAACCTGGTTTCGTACTTGATGTCCATAGTGTGGCCAAACACATTAACAAATATCTCATTTCTGATATGTCGATGAAAATCTCGTGCTGCTATATATTTTGGTAGCAGTTGCAAGCTAATTTGTAGTATGATTAATTGGATCGTAAAAATGAGAAATTTTACTTGTCAAATGTGAAACATATTTGTTTGATTTTCTAGCTCTTAGTTAGCTCATTTGAACACATAGAACTCCAATTGTGCTGTTGCTATTAACCTGTGTCTGTTGGGTATCATTATCAATACGTTCTATAAACATGTATTGATTGAGGTTAACGCCCTTTTCAACAATTTTGCAGTCGTACCACGGCGTCCACTTCACCTACTCCTCCGTTTCCTGGCTTTCTCATAACAGTACTCAACACAAAATACTTTCCCAGATTTACTGTTAGCCCAGTGGTGAAAGACGCATGTCACAGTGACTTTTATCAAAAGTCGGCGGGGGAAGGGTGACCGAACTGGGATTCGAAGTCGTAACCCCTGAACTGGCAGCCCACGTCGCTTCCGACTGTAAACAACATCCCCCTCTTAACCAATAGGCCGATGGCAACCACAATCACAGCAATGTTCCTCTAGTGGTCCCCTTTTTATATTTGTTAAAGGAGATATATTATATTCTATGTAGATATCTGGTTGATGTTGCATCAGCACTGGGGTATTATGACAACTTCTAGTTGATTCTGGTCTGGCAGGAATGTGACTGAGCTGACCTTCTGCAAAATTGTTAGGGCAATATTAATTGGTTGACAAATATAGGCGCCAGGTTGCATTAAAATTGGCCCGAACTGCCAAATAGTATTCTCCGTTGAAACATGCTGCAAGATGATTTAGCAGACATGTTTTTTGACCAAAGTATTCTGTTTTGCGATACTTTCTTCTAGTTATAAAGGGTGTTGCAGGAAACCAATATTAATGTAATTATAACAATTGTTCATCCATATTTGTTCGTGTATCTACGTTACCGTTTCAAAGTAGATAGTTATATTTTCTTCAGAAATTCTTAAAATCTGTCGGTGTCTTATTTGAAATCAGTTTAGAGCGCTAGATCAAATTGCACCAATATGCCGAGTTATCTGAATCTACACTGGTCCGAAAGTAGTTTTCGTAGAGCACCGCTGAAATCTTGACGGTATCCGAAATGTATTTATTTATCGCCGATCAGCACAGTTTGGACTACCTATTCCGTTAACATTCATGACAAGAAAAGTATAACCAACTCCTCAAGAACAGTGTCTTCTTTCTATCCACCTCCAACAGCATATCAGATATTGGTTTGGCGTCGTCCGTCTGAAGCAATATCTAAGACATGCTCGGTTGAATTTCATTAAAAGTATATCCATGAGACGAAAGGTACAAGTTTGCTTTTGTGAACAGTATAGAGCCAAATTAAGTGGCCCTCGTATTACTTGGATACGCTGTTGACCGTCAAATTGTGGAGATTCCGGTAAAACAATAGTTGTATAGACTTATTTCAAATATAAATTATTCGAAAATGCCAAACGTTACCTTTTCACATGGACGGGCATATATTAAGATATAAAGAACCACTGTAAGGAAATGCAACACGACACGTGACATTACTATTGTCAAGTACTGTGTGCACTCTTGTTGACTCTTACGTGTTTTACGCCGCTTACAACAAGTTGATATCACGGCGTTATCTGTCCTTGGTGATATACTTGTAAAACTCCATTATATCTATCATTATAATAGATTGTTTGGTGTTTTATGCCGCTTTCAACAATTGTTCAGTTATATCACGGCATTTCCCTGATAAGTTACACGTACTTGTAGTCCATCTATCCTGACATCAGCCAGTCATTCGTAATGCTCAACCCTGAGCGCAAACGAGGGTAGCTATTACTTCAATTTTAAAAGTCTTTGGTATGGTCGGCCGGGGATCGAATCTACGGCACCGAGGCGGAAGCTTTATCACCACACCGCCAACGCGGTTTGTGCACACCTGAATATTTTCTATTAGGTTCCAGAATTGATTTTTTTAATTTAAGAAATTTCTATAGTTTATCAAAAATGTTTTAAATTTGTTTTGATCACTTTTCTTCCGTCGAAAGGCTTTGAACTTAGATATTTGGTGTGAAGCATTATCTAGTGATCCTCTAGCAATGTGGTTCAAACTCGGCCATTGGGGTCGAAATTGGCCCTGTCCCGGGAGTCCGCTTTTAAAGATTTATAGGGAAATGCGTCTTGTCTGAAACAGAAAAGCCTTGAGCTTAGATATTTGGAGTTTAGCAGTGTCTGGTGGTCCTCTTCTAAGATTGTTTAAATGAAGCCCATGTGTTCAAAATGTGCCACGGGCGTCACCTGTTTTTCATATAAATATATACATAGGCAATACATTGTTCAAGCTGTGCCAGTTGGTAAAAGATAACACATTACCATAAAGGGCACGCTTATTTTTCAACATATTCCTATAGTGGAAACTTTTTTTGTTTAATGTTTTTGAAAACAAAAGGACCCTCTTGGCCATCTGCGCACTCCTAGCAAGAGGTCCGAGTCCCCATGAACGTCTAAAAAGTCTAAAAATTCACTAGTGTAGTATTGACTGGAGTAGGATGCAAGAATATAATATTCCTTTCCAGTATTCATCATTATCTTCATAATGGTCCGTTTTTGCTCACCTCTATTTCTAACTTTGATCGTAATTGACCTCTATGTGTTGCAGTGCCGTAAAATTCAACTCATTAATTCGCTAATAAAATGAAAGGTATTTAAACTTTCACTTAAGTAAAATTTGTATAATATAGTAGAAAACGTGTGAGAAAATAAAAAAAAAATCCTGATGTATTTCTTCATTTTTCGACGATGCTTTTGACAGCTTTATGTTGTAGACGTACCAGAAAGCGTCTACTACTGCATGTGGGAAAGAATTATTTTAAGTTAATTAAAAAAAAATACAATACTTGAAAGTTATCTTTCTGAAATAATTTTTTCATTATTTAACACTTTCCCACATACAGACGTTTTTCGATACCCCTTCAACAGACAACTTCTGTAAATATTGTGACAAAGGAGTAATAACTCAAAACGAACATTTTTCCCTCGGTCAAAATAATTTTAAAGTCCGCTTCAGATTTGTTGTATGTGGAAATAAAAACGTAAGGTTAAATTGTTGAATATCAGTGTACTATTCTGAAAATAGTTCCATTATTTAATATTTTAAACATTCTTTTTTATTCAATGTATTGCAGAGGACATGCTATATTTGGTATTTCTAATACATACAATGTAGAACTTCTCTCAACAATGTAAATGACTAAATCACAATGAATTTGTATCAGATTATATTGAATGTTATTAGTATATATGTAATTGGTTATTTAGAGGCATGCATTTAATGACATTTAATTGAAAAGGCATTTTTAAAATACGATGTTTTAATAGAAATTATTTCAGAAAGTACATTACATTGTGTACGTTTGTCATCTACAAATAAATTATGTTTAGCTACATAATTGAATTAATTCTTTTTTTTTCCATCAGAACATTTGAAATGAAGTTGTTTATCCGAGTTTTATAAACAAAAATACTCTTACACCTACGACCTACGGTGACCCTTAGGCAACCGTAGATCATCTGCGACCGCTGCAGCTTTCTCCCTAGTTCGGGGGTCTACGGCCGCCGTATCCTAGCCGTAGAGCAAATATGACTGAAGTATAATGCAATTTTACAGTTATTTTGTAATAAAACGGTGCTATACCCAGACCGAACTAATGAGTTATGTCTTAGCTGATCACAGACTTCCTTAAAAGTTAATCGTCACACAATTCCTTCGAGCCCAAAATAACATGTCTTAACATGGCGCCAAAAGTAGTGTTAAAGTTTCTAATGACGCGCTCGTCTAGAGGATAGTTGATTGTTCGGGAATATATATGAAATCCGTATTGATCAGACCAGTTGCGTATCAAGGGTAAATTTAAAGCTTTTCCAACCATTTCCTTTGGGCGACATAGCGTTCCGTTCTCGACATGGATTATACTGGGGTACTTGCGTGCCAATTCTCCGTTATAAATCATCGAATTATAGACGTAATCTTTCAGTCGGTAGTCATTTTCGTAGCCTTTCATCCACAGTGATAAAAACGTGGCGTTCGGTTTGGAAATTATGAAAGAATTTAAGTACACGCCAGAACTCTGTTTACACAAAGTCACTTCGTAATTTCTGAAGGAGTCTAGATTTTTAAGAACAATGTAATCTGTATCCAGATATATTCCGCCGAACTTCTGAAGAGCTTCAATTCTCATTATGTCACCGGAATGTTCATGAAAATGGATTGTCTTACCGAAAATGGTTGTGACACGGGCTTGTTTCAGATGGACGATATTTGGGAAGATGTTCACAATGAAGTCCCAGTATCTACCATAAGGAACGTAATCGCCATGAAAAATGATCAAACATGGCCTGACAAACTTGATAACACTCAACATACTCACGAACATGGGGAATTTCATCTCGTTGTTAAAGTACCACACATAATGCACGACGTTCGGTACTGCGTTGCCATCGTAACAGCATTGGTTGATATACCTTGATAGACAGGAAGTGTTGTTCATGGTTACAGTGTAAATATCATCTGAGGCGTTTGTGTGAGTCAGAGCCAGTTTGGCATCCCCTTGTTCACAGTCAAGAACGTATTTATCCCGAAATGTTGGCGGCGGAAATTCGTCAAGCGCGAAGTCCGGACATTTTGTTCGCTTTGTGAACGTCCAGTCGCTACTGGAAGAATATGGTCGGGGAAGATGAAGATTCGTTTGAGGTTTTGTTTCTGAGGAACAGAATAACTTCTTTGACCGTTTGTTAGAAAGTGATGTTTTGTCTGATGGAAATGATTCTTCGACTCAACGGATTTCTTCACTAGGAAGAGTATAGCTTTCCAAACTCCTTGAAATATGAATTGTAGATGTATTGATTGATCGCACCATTTTGTAGGGGTTTGTTTTGAGCTCGAAGAAATTGTTTCTTTTATCAGTAACTGCTTGAGTGTTCCAATTCCACCAAATGCGAACTGAAATGAAAACATCTATAGATTATACATAACTTGTTGACAACTCTTCTTTTATGCCAGGAGATGAATTTAGGTCTATATAACGTAACGTATTAAAAGGCTCACCAAAGTCTACATTGTACGCAGTTGTAACAAGGAAAGACCACCCCGATGGTGTAATGGTAGAGCGTCCGGCTTGGTTGTGGGAGGTCGGTCAAACCAAAGACTCTAACATTCTAATCCCACGTCATCGCTCATTGTTGTTTGGTTAGCATAACGATTGACTCACTGGCGTCAGGTTAAATGGACTAGTAGTACTGATAACTCACCCGGGAAACATCGGGATATAAATAAAATTGTTAAAAGTAACGTAAACTAAACACCATAAAAGCAAAAATAAACCAAATTAAACGAGAACTATATAATTTGTGTTCAGTCCTTTTAATAAATCAAAGTACAGAAAGTACTGGTAACGAATTATTTTGAACATGTATTGTAAAATCAAATTTATGAATGCAATTGATCATGCTATTGCACAATTTAGTCTATTTTATTATTATTAATATTTTTGTCCAGAGATTTTTTTTATCTGTTGACAGTTTTAGTAAATGTAGCATTTCAACGGCGATGCGAGCGTTTAACATGCACACTAACTCTTTCACTGAGCTCTGCGTAAAGTCTGTCAAAACACCCATGGCATATTTGTGAGATTTACATTGTTAGTTTGATTTGTTTTCGTCACCAGGGGCGGATCCAGGATTTCGGCTTATATTATAACTATGTTTCATGTGAGTGAATTAATTATTATAAATCTATAATGTTTAAAAAATCGCATAAAATAAGAATTAAAAAAAAAAAAAAAAAAACAGTTCCAATTGGGACCCGAACTCGCGTCCATAAATAGTCCATGCTTAGAAGTTCTACACGCTCTGCATTACACCACGGTACTTTGATACAACGTATGAGCGTTACTTTCGTATATATATTAAGCTAACTGAATGCGCGCGTATGTAAACCATGATCTATAATTAGCTCTGCGTAGTGGCATATTTGTGAGATTAACATTGTTCTATACAGCGTGGGGTCGACTTCTAGTGAATGGGCATACGACTAAAATTCATACTCGTGCCTTATACGTACCTGCCGACAAATGAAATATATATGCGCGTACTGTTAATTTGATATTTTCTAGAAAATTGATTATCTATGATGATTCGATAGTATAATTATGACTTCACTGTATTGAAATAACACGTAGAAGTCATTTTAATATCGAAAAAATACTAGGACTATTTAGGTGCAGCGAATGTGTATTCTAAGCGGAAGTGTAGTTTAACCGTGACTTCCGGAAAAAAAAACGATCGCGTTAACTGTATTATTTTTTGAGAAAAAATAATTCGTTAAAAATACATGCTGCAGCACGATTTCGTTGTTCAATTGTATGTTGTCGAGCCGCGATAGATCCATCGGCATCGATAATAAAAGGTCGTTCGGCTATTTGTTTTTTTCTGCTGGTTTTTAAAACTAGATGTGACGAGTGTCATTTGTCTACCCCGTATGGGCTACACCTTGTCCAATATGAGAATGTAGTCAGTTGTATGTGTACCTGTTTGTAAGGATACTAGTAAAACTCGTGGGTATGTGAACCGTGGTGGTGCAACTGAAACAACTGTTGAAAATAGCAATCAATCTAAATTTAAGTTTTAAGGGAAATAAAGTTCTTATCACAATTTCGATGGTAAATTGATCATGCAAGATAAGAACTCGTTTAGCAAAGTGACTTGTGTTTGTATTCAAATACACACACAAAAGCTTTTATTGCAAATTTACGACACTGAAAAAAATCATTCTTAACACATGACTGTTTACGTAAATATGTGTACCGTCTCGGTGGTATATACACATGTAGTAGTATAGGGTCCGCCTCGGGTGCAGTAGGTCGTGGGTTCGATCCCTGCCGGGTCACACAAAGGACTTCTAAACGGGAAGTAATGGCTGCCCTCCTTAGCGCTGAGGGTAACAGGGTTAGCATAACGACTGACTGGTTGAAGTTAGGAAAAATGGACCAGTAGTACTAGTAACTTAGCCAGGAAACACAGTTATATAAAATTGTTGAAAGCAGCTTCAACACCATACAAACAAAAATAAAAACGAAAACAAATCGGATATGATTTGTTATCGGTCCATTGGTGGTTTCATGTCCCTTTAAACTATTTTAGGTATACAACATCGTTTCCGGGGTAAGCTCCCGCTACTACTGATAACATCAAGTCAGTTGTAATGAAATGCTTGCTAACCAAACCTGAGTGCCATGGAGGGTAGTTCCTTTGCTGGCAGCGACTTAATTCCTTAATATGAGCATCGTCTAGCATTGAGGGGTCTTAACGGATCACCTCTTTGACACCATTTAAAGAGATATTGGCACGAAACTAATGGGGCTACATTGCCAGCTTTGGAATTTTGGTATTACGCTATACCTCTTTACCCCTGAGACGGAATGAGTCGGCCCGGGTTAGTCTGCGCGTATTGCGTAGGCTGATCGGGTTCGATACATTACACATAGTCCATAATATTGGTTTTCCCGTGGAACAGCTCATATTATTAATATACCTGTACTATATATATAGCAAGTTGTCGCTATGTAGTATTTGTTCAATATACACTTTTCTAATTTTGAAAGCTTTTTTGCATATACCTTACGGATTTGTTTATTTCTATTTGATGATCTGCTCATCTAATTGAAACAAGAGGGTCATGTAGACCAAGTTATCGCTCATCATAATATCATTACACTTAAGTTCAAGGAAGTTCGTCGAAAGGCTTTTGATTTATTGGGATTTAACGCCGTTTCCAGCAATCTTTCAGTCATATCACGAATCAGTTATCCACACAACTGGCTGCGTTTCCAAATAGACTTAGCCCATTGGTAGAAGAAGATTGACGCTTGTCACAGTGACTTTTGTCAAAAGTCGGAAAGAATGCTGGACGAGCTGGGGCTCAAACAGCCCGCGTCGCTACCGACAGAGCTACCGGATCTCGGCGAAAGGTAGTAGTTTTCTGGACGAAATGCGGTCATCATTATCGTCGACTGAGCGTGACGGATGCCTTGTCGGATCTTTTGGAACAATACGTATTCAGACATCTAGATAAAGGGCGTGTTGCATGTTTTAAAATCCGTTTTTGACATCCAAAACTTTGATGCGGGAACTCAAAGGTATCGTCTTTGGGAACCTAGATAATTGGTTAATATAAGTGGAAGCAATACCTGTTTACTCTTCCTTACCTAGCCCTCTTTGAATTTCCAAATAAAATAAGATATTAACCTAACTGTAACTGTATGTCGCTCTTCCCTTTATTCGCCGAAGATCAATGACGTTTCAAAATAAAATTTCGTTTAAACAGGTGTGTTTACTTCCGGTTTCAAAACTGAAGTGAGGTCATACTTTGAGCGCTGATTTTAGAGAAAAAAGGAACACTGTGTAGACATACGACGTGAGGGTGCGAGAGGACAACAGTTAAACAAAATGACCGAAAATAAGCAACCCAAGACAATTCGATTGGTGTTCGTCTTATACAGCAAAAGATAATAAAACATTGATATAGGGGGACCAGGTATGAGTGACGGAGGCAATGAAAATATAAGTCAGATTAGCTTAGATGCTCCTACCCATTGTCTGTTTATGGAACAGCCCAATGTAGTACACAGTTTTTGTTTTCACCTTCAAGATATGAAACTAAACAGTGGAGGTCGATCAATTTTTGTATGGCGTTTAACGCCGCTTTCTATATTTTGTTTCAGTTATATGACGACCATGCCTGGGTAAGTTAACATTCCTACTGGTCCATTTATCCTGACAACAGCGAGTTAGTCGTAATGCTAACCCCTAAGTCGTGAGCGTCAAGGGGGACATACCGTAACAACCATCTTATAAGGCATTTGTATGAACCGGTCGGGGACCGAACCCGAGGCAGACGCTCTACCCCTTTACCACCAAGGTGGTCAATCGGGCTGATTCCATCATACTCATATACAACCAGAGGTACAGGAACACCGCTACAACTTTATTTAGCAAAACCCGATCTATACAATGTGTTATGTTGCTTAACATTTCCCCACATACTGACACCTCTTTAGCAGACGATATTTAAAATGAGCAATTTCCGATTTTGCCATATTGTTTTCCACTCTATTGAAATTATATCCTTTTATTTATAGAGCTTGTTCTTATTTATGCCAGGATGCTTCCAAAGTTGTCTGCTGAAGATTTGTTGTTAGTGGGGAAGGGTTAAGATAAACAGAGACATTTTGTTATTATTTTAATTATAATTATGATGATGGTGATGATGATGATGATGATGATGATTATCATTATTATTCTTGTTTTATATTAATATTATTATTACTATTAGCATTATTGTTATAACAAGTATAAGGATCGACTTTACATACCAGATTTTAATGTCTCCAGTTTAGTCTCCATAGCAATAAACACCCCAACACTTAATAAACACAGAATAACAAAGCGCCGATTCATGTTCGTCTCTCACCAAATGTTTCACGCATAAATAAGACTTACACGTACACTTTTTAGCTCATCTACTTTTGTAGATATACGGCCATTTCATAAATACCATTCATACCCTCTATATAGGTATAAGTGCATCTGTACTTGACAATACAACGAACGATGTTAACAGAAGCAACGTCAGAAAAAGCGGGGATGCTCTTTTATGGAAAACATCGATGAATTCAAATATATACAGGTTTTAGATATTGAGGATGATCGTATTCTAGTAATATGTTTGCAGTATGACACTAACACTTGTTATTTTATTTGTCAAATATATTTACCTAGCAGTTATCACAGTTATGAGTATTTTACTGAATACATGGACAAATTGCACGTGATATTTATAATTCATATTCTAACTATGGAAGAGTCTTCATTATGGGTGATTTTAACGCGCATTTGAATGGCACTTTGTATATTAAGTCATTAGTTAAACGTAGTCACTGTTTGCTAGAACTTATGTAAACACATTGTCTTGACTTGCTGCAGTTTTACCCATTTGCTCTGGCACATCATCTTCATTTGTATCATATGTCTTTAAAAATATCAATCACTAATAGATCATAATGTATTACTACTCGATATGATTGATACTGTTATTTCATGTAAAATATTTAATGATAATGACCTTAAGGTTTCAAATCACAGTCCTGTAATGCTGGAATTGAAATTGCCCAATAGTTATATCTCATATAAAAGATATGTCATTTACGCATTAAGTGGAAATGTGTCAATGACTCGCAAATAAAACCATTATTTGAATGAGCAATTAATGGACAGTTCGATGAAATTTGACATGCTTATTAAAAAGAATAATTGTAAAACAAACATTACTGATATATATGACATTTTATATAACCCGATACAATGTATTTCATCATCTGTATGTACTGTATTTAAGTAGAGAAAGTATCTAAAAAACATTTTGAACTGAAAAACTTACATTATAATACGCGTGTGAAGAGACGTGAATGGGCGAACAATGGGAAACCTAGAGATATAGAAAATTGTCTGTATAATGAATATAAGGAGTGTTATCCTTTCTGGCAAGGGTAAACCTCTTTTGTACTGTGCAAAAGTAACCCCCTTGTGTACTGCAGCGTAGTAGCTCGGCGTCTTCTAATCAACAAGTCAATCTACCAAACTGCGCCTACGGTAAATTGTATTTCAAGTGTGGTCATCAAACAGTTATTAAATAGTTTTAATTAGTATATAGACGCAGATGCTGCTGACCAATGAGAAGCCTACAGAAGGGACAATTCCATTGGTCAGCGTTCAAACTTCACGACAGTTTATATCGCTTTGCAAGAATGAACTCCAGGTTGGTTTAAAGAATAGCTTTCGTTTTTCGTTTGTCCAATGTGTGAGTGTATTCAGTTGCATGTGTACCTGTTTGTAAGGATATTAGTAAAACTTCTGTGTATGTGAACTGTGGTGGTGCAACTGAAACAACTGTTGAAAATAGCAATCAATCTAAATTTAAGTTTTAAGGGAAATAAAGTTCTTATCACAATTTCGATGGTAAATTGATCATGCAATATAAGAACTCGTTTAGCAAAGTGACGTAAAGTTTATTTAAAAACACACACAAAAGCTTTTATTGCAAACTTACGCCACTGAAAGAAAATCATTCTTAACACATCACTGTTTACGTAAATATGTGTACCGCCTCCGTGATATATATAAGAACAAGAGAAAGTTGATGCAAGGCATCAATGTTGCCGGAAAAGACTTCATTGATTTATTTTCTAACACACATGTATTCTTGACTTCCATTAGTCTAAACATACACATAATGTTTTCATTAAGGACTAATTCCAGGATTTTTGAAATTCCACATACAAATTTCAGGATTTCTTTTGGTCAGGATTTTGGATTTTTTGTATTTGTCAATAAAACCACAACAAATACAGTTTGAGATTTAAATCTACATGCAATAACAAGCTATTTAACCCTTTCCATGTCTGAAGCCACAATGAAAACCTTTAAACGTTTAAAACATTGAGAAAGTGGTTAAATTGCTGAAGACATGAACATTCTCCTTTTTAATAATAATTATAATAAGTATTTCACAGATGTTATAATTTATCCTCATATGTTTAAAAAGTAGACCACACTTGAAACAACATATCAGCTAAATTGTTTATTTAAATCATTGATGCATACAATATATGTATGGTCTTCAGCAATTTAACTACTTTCTCAATGTTTAAAAGGTTTAAAGGTTTTCATTGTTTCTAGTCCAATTACTATTTAAAAGGTGGCAATAATGATATTAATTGGGTGCGAAGGAGCAGATTTTCTTTATTTCTAAAACTATTGTTTATCAGAGTTTGTTCTTTTCTTAATTTATTTCAAGCCAATTAAACATTTAATATCACATATATTTAATCATTTACGTGTGTAATATTAGCTATATATCAGTAATATTAGGTGTTTGAGCATTCTTTCGAAATGTTGACCTCTTGTCTAGATCAAGTCTTTGTGACATCGAAGAAAGAGAATAAAAAATCAGGCAAGGCTTTAGTGCATGTTTTATTCCACTGCATTCTAGAGAACAAAAGCGTTTATAATATCTTTTTTTCTCCTACATTCGGCCCATGCACTCGTTTCGTGACGTATAAGAAATACATTTTTCGAGCGACATTTTTTGTCTGCATAACTCGTCAGTTTTCTAAGTTTACATTTTACTTTCGGTTACTCCCCTTTATATTTTGGGAATATGAAATTAGGTCACGAACTTAGGAAAAAGCGTTTTGACATTCACGACCGATATACAGGCATATATTTGAGACATATTTTCACAAAATATTTCTTATCTTTGCTTCTGTTACTAGTTTATGTTGATATTTATCTAAATCAAAATAATATTTTGACCACTCGCTTTTTCATATCGAAATGCGCATGTGCGAAAATCGATGACATGTTAAAGGTCACTATATCTAGCTTAGAAACAGTTCCTATTTTAGATATACATGGATTAATTTATTAAATTAATTCTACACAAATCAAGACATCTCTTTGAACATGAAAGTAACATGAAAGTAAGTTAAAATTGCTATTAAAAGGAGAATTCAACGTGATTTTTATCTCAATATTGACACATAACAGTCTGCAGCAAGTCTAGCAGGGACTCTTTTGTCTTCGTAAATAAGACATTTTTTGTTTAAATGCGAGTCAAAATAAAAGAAACTACAAATACTTAAAACATCGGATTATTTATTTTACTTTAGATGTGTCATAACTAAGTGTTTTTAAATAAACACAATTGTAATATGTTCAAGACATTTAAATTGTTTTTTTTCTAGTAATAACTTTCCTCCTCCGTCATATTAAAAATATAAGTAGCGGGCTTCTGCCCGTCGACTGACTCACTGGCGTCAGGTTAAATGGACTAGTAGTACTGGTAACTCACCCAGGAAACATCGGGATATAAATACAATTGTTGAAAGTAGCGTAAACACCATAAAACCAAAGATAAACAAAAATAAACGAGAACTATATGATTTGTTTTTCCTCCTTTAAATACAAAATACATGCTCCAGCACGAATTTGATGTTCGATTGTATGTTGTCGTGCCGCGATAGATCCATCGGTAACGATAATGAAAGATCGCTCGGCCATTTAGTTCTGTCTGCATGTGCACCTGTTTGTGAGGATATTAGCAAAACACGTGTTTATGTGCACTTGCCGTGAAGGTGCAACTGAAACAACTATTGACAATAGTGGTGTTAAGATGGTAAACCCTTGATGGGGATCAACATTTTAAAATATTGCTAATAGTGACAACACAGTAAGTAATAAGTAAAATTATTTTGGCAGTAAATGTTGAAAAACTGTCAATTGAAAGTCATGAACATGTTCACTATTTGGCTTACTGGGTCTGTCTCAAATTCAAACATCTTTATTAGTAACATGGCCACACGCACAAACACAATACACATCCTTATCATAACAAACAGGTAAGAGACATACATATATAACACTATAAAAGTGATTTTCATCTTTCTAGTGAATAAAAAATATATATTTTTTATAATATTTCCTTTCGTTTGGCTCATTAAACAGTTGATTTTTGCAATAGTAGGATTACTACAGAAACATGTCGGTATATAAGTTACCCTTAACTCATTATATACGTTAAATTCAAGTATAAAATGGTACTCTGTTTCAAAAGACTGACAACCCAAGGGACATAATCATTCAGCGCCATCCAATCTTACCATCTTACTAAAACATAGTACCAAAAGACAGACCTGCAACACTGCTAGACTTATCAAAGTTGTTTAGCTTTAAACATCATCTCCTCCTAAACCACAGGACTAATTTCAATCAAACTTCACAGAAAATTTGCGTTTGTGGTCTTCTTTCAAAAGTGTTCAAAGATGTAAATTCTACGGAGAACTTTGGTTGCTGCGGCATCAGAAAGGGGGAAAAATTTCTACTCTGAATCTGCTTGTCAGATTCCAATTTAAATTGGTAGAAATATTCCTTGGGTAGTCTTTTACAAACATTGTTCAAGCCATACCGATTGGTTAGACTTTACAGGAAAGTTCCTGTCGTGGTCCTCTTTCAAAATAAATTGTTCAAAGATTAAGATACCATGGAGAACTTGGGTTACTGCGGCATCAGTAAGGGGGCAAAATGTCAAAATAACCAAATGCTCTCTGATATTTATAAAAAGAAAAAGTAGCTTTCCTGGCTTGAGCTGCAAGCTTTTGTTGAGTTGAAAACCATGACAGCATAGGGGTGAAGATCAAACCCAAATATTTGTAATGTGATGATATTCTGATTTGTTCTTCACCCAAAAACCATTTTTCATTATTTCTTAGTAGGCCACCATTTCTGAAAACAATGATTTCTGTCTTTTCAAGATTGATTTCCATACCTGTGTCAATGCTGTGTCAATGCAGAATTCGTTTATAACATTAAGTTGTTTCTGTAAATTAACGACAGTACGTGTTCATGACATTTTATATGAAATTCTAGTGCTGCATGGAATTTTTTTTCAACGCATCTAAAAACTACTGTTTAAAACGCCGGTTATATTGTTTTCTTCTTAACTAAATAACAGACGTGGAATATAAATTTTAAATTTTAAATCTAGTTTAACTTTAACGAACGAAATTCATTGCATGTATTAGATTTGGTAAATAATATTTAAATATTGCATGGCTTCCAGTGTGACAGTACATATTGTTTACATGATGAAATACTGTTACCCGAAGCGAAGCCATGCACTATTTATTTCATTATACCGAGCAAAATTACAAGTTTATTAAATTTATTCTGTACCTTTGGAGGGGAGGTGAATATGAGTAAATATACTACAATATAACACACATATATGCATATACCGTTTAACAGTATACTGTTACATGGCATGCGCGTCTAAACGGTGACGTTATTGTTTTAAATGACGTCATGCACGTGCCTGAGCAGCATTTTAGACGCACGTGCCATGTATACTGTTAACCGGTCAAAAACGTACTGTTAGCATCAGACAGTAAGAAATTGCCCATGATGAGTATATGAGAATTTACCATTACAAAGTCACGTGAGGTACAATAATTCAGAATATAGCTGTTTTGATAATATTCTTACAGCATGATATAACATATTGATTATACAGATAACGCATTGCTTAAGTATGATTTTGCCAAATGATGTATCCAAGAAAAGTTGTTGAGTAATGCGATACAAAAACGAACTGACCTTTGGAGGTTTTCAATCAATGCAGATTTATGTTATATTGCATACTTCAGCAAGTTCTTAGATATTCACAGGTCGAATGTGAAACTAACTGGACCATTCTGAGCAAAGGAGTATGCTATCAGACTTTCTTTTACCGCAAATTCCAGAAGGTTGCGTTACAATTTCTTTAATTGATTGAACAAGTCATTGTGACTAACGTTTTCAAACTATCACGCTATATAAACAGACAGAATGAATAATTTGTGAATACCGCTAGAAAACAATTCGGTTAACGAACTTGTCAGCATATTAACAGAAGATCTGTATCGTAGTATTACACTAAGCCAGCACGAATAACAGCATCAAGCGTAAACCCGACAACTTATCAAGTATAGTTCACCTAGCTCCGTAATCCACGCAGTATTAAACATATCCCGAATTAGTGATCTTAAAAAGTTCGGTAGACAAAAGGCGTGGACAGTGTTCCTCTGATCATGCATAGCATTTCGTTGATATAATTTTGATGTACTATTTACATGAGCAATGGATGACTTCAATAAAATACTTTATTCAGACGCTGAGTATGTACATGATACAGAAAACAAAGCTCTGCAACATATTATACATCGTTATCAGAGTGCAATCAACGGCGTTATAATGAAAACAATATAAGAACGAAATTTAGAATAGGAGAAAAACGTTTAATTATTCATTTGTTACTTTTTTATATTACACATATATACAAACCAGGTGTATATGCCCGTGGTATATATGATAGTTTGATATGCTTTTGTCTTGATGACTACATGTTTAATTAGTTTCCCTTTTTCGAAAAAAAAAAGGGAAATGATCATGGATATCCAGTTTGTACATATATCATCAATTTGGGTCAAAACGGGATTAATAATTAGGTCTTCTAATTCATCATATGTAGACGCACGTTTATCTGCATCGATTACATTTTTTCAGAACGACGACATTGCTTCAACGTCGAATAATGTCAGTGGTTTCTTTGGAATATCATATAAGTTAAAGGCTAGCAAAACATGAATCATTGCTAGTGCCCTGAAATTCGACAATACATATATATGAGCCGTTCAACCAGAAAACCAACAAGGACTCTGCGTAATCTATCGACCAAGATCAGCCTGTGCAGTCCGTCTCAGGGGTATAGAGGTATGGAGTAAAGATTCCTGAAACAGAACATCCACAGGAGGCGAAACGTGTCTGTCCGGTTTTGCCTGCACGGCATGTTTAAACTGATACGGGTCGACGCAGAGTCTACACTGTTGATTTTCTCGTGGAAAGGCTCCTATATGACAAACAAAATACATTTTAAACATGTGGATGTGAGAAAAAGGCTTGCTATGCTACCAAGCCATTTTATTCAAACGTTAATGCTGTGTTATAATTTCTCAAAAGCTTTGGTGACTAACTCGAGAATAGTGGAATCAATATCAGACTGGGATATGTAAATTGATCTAGAGCTACATTGATTACAACTCTATTCAATTCAACTTTAGCAATCGGCATGTGATCCACCTTTAGCCATATAGAAACAACTTTAAAGGAAACATGTCGTAAACCCACATCAGTATACATACAGTCAAACATACAAGTCAATACATATTATTAATATACCTGTAATATATAGCAATTTATCGTTATGCAGTATTTGTTCAATACATATTTAAAAAAAAAAAATCAATATATCATCCACTTTCATTGACATTATATACTATCTGCGACTACCAAGACATCTCTCTGAACCCGAGATGGTGTTCAGAAACGAAGACCTGATATAGAAAGACAGATGTTAAGTAATTCAATGGCGATATTGTAAAAATACTGGTCTAGATTCCATTCTCAAAACGATAAGTGTCTTCGGATTTCGCCTACTATAGCAATTGGCTCTAACGAGTCCCTTCCTAAAATTGACCGGCGAAGAGAGCAACCCAAAAAAAATCGATCGATGTTAGTTTAATACAGCAAAAGATAATAAAACAGTTTTTGTTTTCACCTTCAAGATATAAAAATAAACAGTGGAGGTCAATCGGTTTTTGTATGGCGTTTAACGCCGCTTTCTATATTTTGTTTCAGTTATATCACGACCATGCCTGGGTAGTTAACATTCCTACTGATCCATTTATCCGGACAACAGCGAGTTATTCGTAATGCTAACCCCTAAGTCGTGAGCGTCAAGGAGGGAATACCATGACAACCATTAGACAAGGCGTTTGTATGAACCGGTCGGTGATAGAACCCGAGGCAGACGCTCTACCCATTTACCACCAAGGTGGTCAATCGGGCTGATTCCATAATACTCATATACAACAAGAGGCAGACGCTCTACCCCTTTACCACCAAGGTGGTCAATCGGGCTGATTCTATCCCACTCATATACAACAAGAGGCAGACGTTCTACCCCTTTACCACCAAGGTGGTCAATCGGGCTGATTCCATCACTCTCATATACAACAAGAGGCAGACGCACTACCCCTTTACCACAAAGGTGGTCAATCGGAGTGACTCCATCACTCTCATATACAACCAGAGGTAGACGCACTACCCCTTTACCACCAAGGTGGTCAATCGAGCTGATTCCATCACTCGCATATACAACAAGAGGCAGACGCTCTACCCCTTCACCACCAAGGTGGTCAATCGGGCTGATTCCATCACTCTCATATACAACAAGAGTCAGACGCTCTACCCCTTTACCACCAAGGTGGTCAATCGGGCTGATTCCATCACACTCATATACAACCCGAGTCAGACGCTCTACCCCTTTACCACAAAGGTGGTCAATCGGGCTGATTCCATCACACTCATATACAACAAGAGGCAGACGCTCTACCCCTTTACCACAAAGGTGGTCAATCGGGCTGATTCCATCACACTCATATACAACCCGAGTCAGACGCTCTACCCCTTCACCACCAAGGTGGTCAATCGGGCTGATTCCATCACTCTCATATACAACAAGAGGCAGACGCTCTACCGCTTTACCACAAAGGTGGTCAATCGGGCTGAAATGCCATTACACTCATATAACAAAAGAGACACAGGAACACAGCTACAACTATATTTAGCAAAACCCGATCTACACAATGTGTTATGTTGCTTAACATTTCCCCACATACTGACACCTCTTCAGCAGACGATATTTAAAATGAGTTGTCTGCTGAAGCTTTGTTGTTAGTGGGGAAGGGTTAAGATAAACAGAGACAATAGTCATTGTTTTAATAATTATGATGATAATGATGATGATTATGATGATGATGATGATGATGATGATGATGATGATGATGATGATGATGATGATGATGCTAATGATGATGATGATGATGATGATGATGATGATGATGATGATGATGATGATGATGATGATGAAGTTGATGATGATGATGATGAAGAGGATTATTATTATTATTAATGTTTTATTTTATTGTTAATAGTATTATTACTATTAGCATTTTTGTTATAACAAGTATAAAGATCGACTTTACATACCTGATTTTAATGTCTCCAGTTTAGTCTCCATAACAATAAACACCCCAACACTGAATAAACACAGAATAACAAAGCGCCGATTCATCTTCGTCCCTCACCAAATGTTTCACGCATAAATAAGACTTACACGTACACTTTTTAGCTCATCTACTTGTAGATATATGTTTGTTTAGACAACTACGACAAGTATTCTAAATACTGATTATCTTACTTGTGCATATATACATGTTACTTATGTGTCATACAATTTTATTTTATGTATTTACGAATTATTTTAGCATGTTAACCTGGAATGCAACTGGCATTATTTAATATCGGTGTATGTGATATTTCTGAAACCTGGCTATATCCTTGGGACGGCCATTTCATAAATACCATTTATACCGACTATATAGGTATAAATGCATTTGCACTTGACAATACAACGAACGATGTTAACAGAAGCAACGTCAGAAAAGGCGGGGTTGCTCTTTCGTGGAAAACTTCGATAAATTCAAATATATACAGGTTTTAGATATTGAGGATGATCGTATTGTAGGAATGTGTTTGCAGTATGATGCTAACACTTGTTATCTTATTTGTCAAATATATTAACCTAGCAGTTATCACAGTTATGAGTATTTTATTGAATACATGGACAAATTGCATGATATTTATAATTCATATTCTAACTATGGAAGAGTTTTCGTAATGGGTGATTTCAACGCGCATTTGAATCGCACTTTGTATATTAAGTCATTAGATTAACGTAGTCACTGTTTGCTAGAACTTATATAAACACATTGTCCTGACTCTGCTGCAGTTTTACCCATTTGCTCAGGTGCTTTATCTTCATCTGTATCATATGTCTTTAAAAATATCAATCACTAATAGATCATAATGTATTACTACTCGATATGAACTTACTGTTATTTCATGTAAAATATTTAATGATAATGACCTTAAGGTTTCAAATCACAGTCCTGTAATGCTGGAATTGAAATTACCCAATAGTTATATCTCATATAAAAGATATGTCATTACGCATTAAGTGGAAATGTGTCAATGACTCGCAAATAAAACCATTATTTGAATGAGCAATTAATGGACAGTTCGATGAAATTTGACATGCTTATTAAAAAGAATAATTGTAAAACAAACATTACTGATATATATGACATTTTATATAACCCGATACAATGTATTTCATCATCTGTATTTACTGTATTTAAGTAGAGAAAGTATCTAAAAAACATTTTGAACTGAAAAACTTACATTATAATACGCGTGTGAAGAGACGTGAATGGGCGAACAATGGGAAACCTAGAGATATAGAAAATTGTCTGTATAATGAATATAAGGAGTGTTATCCTTTCTGGCAAGGGTAAACCTCTTTTGTACTGTGCAAGAGTAACCCCCTTGTGTACTGCAGCGTAGTAGCTCGGCGTCTTCTAATCAACAAGTCAATCTACCAAACTGCGCCTACGGTAAATTGTATTTCAAGTGTGGTCATCAAACAGTTATTAAATAGTTTTAATTAGTGTATTGACGCAGATGCTGCTGACCAATGAGAAGCCTACAGAAGGGACAATTCCATTGGTCAGCGTTCAAACTTCACGACAGTTTATATCACTTTGCAAGAATGAATTCGGGTAGGGACTCCAGGTTGGTTTAAAGAATAGCTTTCCTTTTTACTTGCGGTTGTCGTAGAAACTAAACATTTTTAAATTTATTATTGTATTTCGGACTTTGTCGTTTTCGCCGTATTTGAGTCCGGTGGACCTTAGATATACTTTCAAATTATCCTTGCTAAAAGTCGACACAAGTGTATAAACATTTGAAAGTGAATCGATTTGTTGACTTCTTTATAACTCGGGTAGTTATTACTATTCTGTATATTTAATGTTCACGTGGAATGAACATTGTTGAAAAGGTCGCAACTAAAACACAACGCACTAACATTTAATCTGGATCAGAGTTACGAGCACACTTAACTCTGTGATTACTTTGAAAGCTATACAATCACGATCAATTCTGTGATTACTTTGAAAGCTATACAATCACGATCAATTCTGTGATTACTTTGAAAGCTATACAATCACGATCAATTCTGTGATTACTTTGAAAGCTATACAATCACGATCAATTCTGTGATTACTTTGAAAGCTATACAATCACGATCAATTCTGTGATTACTTTGAAAGCTATACAATCACGATAAACTATTCGAAGTACTATAGGAGACAATGCGAATATTCAGACATAAACATAAATTTTATGCCGAAAATTATCTTTGCTCCTTTAATGATGACTTAGATAAAGCAGCCGACTTAAATTCGGGCATATTTTGGAGGCTATACCGTAATAGAACGGGAAAAGGAGGTACATAAGCATATCAGGGAGGTTTGAAATTTAACAATCACTCGTATCGAAATCCGGGGGAAATAGCTTAACAATGGGATTTATTTTCCAGTAATATTTATACTTTTAGAGAGAATTTGAATTTGAATTTGAATTTGAAGATTCGATCCAGATTCGGCCGATAATAAAATAAAGCATGTTCACATGATTGTATTTATAATGAACATTTTATATATGGGGGTAAAGCGCTTCACTCTTTTGTGTTGAAACTGTACAATTACATATTTAAACTTTCCTATATTTCTAAAAAAAAAATTGGGTCTTATTGTTACACTGTTTAAAGGTAGTAAAATAGGAAGGATGACCCACATAATTATAGAGCTACTTACTTTTAGATGTTCTCAAATCAGATATCAATTTCAGCTTAAACCCTTTACAGTTTGGATTTCAAATGAGTGTGAGCTGTATAATGACATCTTCTTACTGAAAGAATGTATCTGCCATGCAAGAGAATCTGGGAGCAAACTGTTTCCCTGATACTTAGACATTAAACAAGCATTCGATGAAGTTTGGCACAATGGACTGTTCCATAAACTGCTACCCTTAAGTTCTTAATTAGTCTATTTTTCTACCTTTGTTTTATAAATGGACTACTTTGTACGTTAGATAATAGTCGGTACGCAGGGGCGCAGCTTGGCAATACTCAATGTGTAGGCCGTCTCGTGAGAAAATGAAGATTGTGGACTCTCCGTAAAGTATCGACCCGGATCAGCCTAAGCATTCCACACAGGCCTACCCGGATAGACACTTTTCGCCTCCTGTGGATTTTCGGTTTCAGGAATCACTACTCTATACATCTATCCCCCTAAGACGGAATGTGTCAGCCGGATCAGTCTGCGCGGACAGCGTAGGCTGATCTAGTCGATACATTACGCAGATGTCTATCGCCGCAGCTGCATTTTGGGGCATTTTGAGAAAAAATGTGTAGGCACGTGCCTACAGTGCCTAAAGGGAGCTACGCTCCTGGTACGGTCTTGTCATTCAGGAAACTAATATACCATGCATTACCTAGCTGATGATATGGTTTTACTCAGTTTGTCAATGAAAGATCTTGATCGATTATTAAATATTTGTCATTTATATTCTTAAAAGTTATCATTATTTTTTACGAAAGCAAAAAGGATTATTCAAATTCTACTAGAAAGTGGTCAATCGGATGCCACACTATACACGAAACTGTAAACTATACTCACTTAGGTGTTGTTTGCAATAAGTACATGTCTAATGCCGAAATTGTAAAAGATATCTGTTCAAAATTAGATATTCATTCATATCTCTATTTAAAATCGGTCTGAAGGAAAAAGGGTTTCACCCATTTACATGTAAAAAGCTGTATGACACCAAAGTTCTTTTTAGGGGACTTTTTGAAAGTGAAATATTATTTTCCTTAAAATCATCAGAATTGCTACAGCTAGAAAAATGTCGTAGGTTTTGCTTAAAAAGAATTCAAGGTATAGACAAATTTGCAAGAACTGATATTGTCTTAGGTATGTTACAAATGTTAAATATAGAATGCATTGTTGATAAACGTAAGTTAACCCTGTTTGCTCAACTCTGCAATCTAAATCCTAATAAATATTATTTAAGGTAATTTTTGTGGCGATTGTGGTAACAATAGCCACTGTACTATGACACAAGATGAACAATCGGCAGTACGTCAGAAATGTTTAACGAGAACGTTTACCACCAAATAGTTCCATCATTTCTGCAGAGACATGGTTAACAATAATAATGTCAGTGCTATTCTGGTACAAAATTGATACTAAGATTTTAGAACTATCGAACTAATATGTAATTGAGTTAAAAAATGTAAACATTAGCCTTCTTCGTGTCTGGAAACAGAGAATATTATTGCATGAGACATACCGCCCATTGAGGAGTGACGTAGTAAGCAGGTGCCCGTTAGGTCACCCGATGTTTGGTTTGCAAAACAATCTCCATTGTAAATAGAGCGTGAATGGAATTTTTGATATAAAGGGAGGTGATTCAGAAATCATTACATTATTCTTAGATTCTATGTTGAATATAGTACAAATACATTTATATAACACTTTTCGAATTAGATCCTGCTATAAAGTTATATTTTGTAACCGAATTGGAGATAAACCGAAAATAATTTGATTTAATCGGAAGTAATATAGAGTTGCTGATGTTTTCTTAAAGTAGTTTATAGAATTGAAAATAACTGATAGAAATACTTGATTTTGCTTCTTGTAAGATCATGACAATAGATGCACGGCCCAAACGTTTGAGAAGAAGAAGCAGGCATCACCTGCTTGTCCCGTAATTCTCATACAATAAATCTACTATGAAAAGAAGCAAGAGTTGCTGCAAGATGAAACATTTGGCCCGGGAATAATCATTTTATGGCATAAGAAATACTCGTTGATTCGAAAAACACGAATCTCGCTTTTAAATATATGATATAAATATATGATAACAATAGTTTTTTGGTTAAATACTTAAAACGGAAACAAAAAAAGGTTTTCCCAACGTGTTGACCTCGATCTCCCAAAGTTATTGTAAACATTTGTCTGCGCATGCGCGTCCTTTTTTTCCCCTTCATATATTCTAACAGGTCAATTGAAACGCACTTTTTCAATTGTATTTTATTGTGACCTTTACTTCTATAATAACAACGGCGTAAAAATTGTCACTCAATTATTTAAAATGATGTTGTTATCATGGATTTTGTGTTGGCGCACCTGTATCGGTAACTAAAATAATCTAGAGAATTTGTGTATCGTGATTAAACCGGAAGTGACGTCAGTTGAAGTCTTACAGAAATGGTGGAATATTAGAGTTCAGAGGATTGTTTTCGTTGTGTTAATTATTTGTATCTATTTCTCGTGAACGCTGAATTGACACGACACAATGCCGGTTCGGTGCTTTGCTCCAGGCTGTAGTTACTCGTTCGTATCAGGCCTTTCCTTGTTTACATTCCCAGGAGACACCGATTTAAACTTGAAATGGAGGGTGAACATGAACCGTGCATTTTGTTTTGAGCCAGCGACATTTGTTGTGGAAATCTACTAAGTATTCATGATTATGTCAGGAACATTTTACTGAAGATTGTTTTGTAATAAGTCCCAGGCTAGCTGCCGATCTTGGGTTCAAACCCGGAAGATTTCAATTAATAAAGAACGCAGTGCCAACAATATTTAGGACTACCATTTTGAAGGAACAGAAAGTCCGTGGTACGTTTTGGGAAAAAACAGCGACAAGTAGTAAGGAAAAGTTTTTCAATATTTAACAATCGTAGATACTATTTAATTATTATTTATTCTTCTGTGTTTGGGGTTTTATGAGTATGCCCCGGTTTTTGGGATAGGGGCGTTTCGCCACTATCTCATAGCGAAGCTGCTTTCGAAAAGTCGAATTTAAAGCTGCAACCGCAGTCCACATGTGTATACCTACACCAAAATCGAGTTTTGATTGGTTATAATCTGCCTTTTCAACGATTTCATTGGTTCGACCGAATCACAAAACCCTCCGCTGCATAAATTTATGAGACAAAATAGTTTCTATGAATGAAACTCACTCTGAACTATGGTTGACCTTAAGGTCAGTAGTGTGAGGTAACGTCGACCGTTCTGTGACCCCATTAGTTTACAACAGTCGACTTATAGAGAAATGTGCAAAGCACTGTAAATACAATTATTGAAAGGAGTTGAAACCATTGTGGCAAAAGTAGAAATTGCCTACGAAAAGCAATTTCCCCTTTTGTCACAATGTTTTCGATTGTCGTCTGCTGCACATGCGTCTGTAGGCGGAAAATGGTTACATCCTTCCCATGGAAGCGGAACCCTTTCCGTGATACTATAACAGTTCGAATATTTAAAAAATATTGTTGAAAATGGAGCTATTGCTGACAATGAGCAATTCCTCCTTTTCACACAATGCTTTCAAACACGTTTCAAATTAATTCTTTTCATATTTAAACGTTTTACTATGGACGTTCTTTCCCTCTTTCTCCCTTCCGGACACATTTTGAATAACATGCTAGAGATGAATGATTACGAGCAATTTTGCCTTACATCAAGGGGAAAAATATATAGTTGAAACCTTTGTGGAAAAAGAGGAAATGGGTCATGATAAACAATTCTGCAGCCGTCTGCTGCACATGCGTCAAAAAGCGACTGTAAGCGGGAAAGGGTTGAACCGTTCCCGTTATAGCTACTTAGTTACAAACAAATGTTGAAAGTATATTTACAAACGAAGCAGTTGCTGACAATGAGCAATTTCTCCTTTTCAAACAATGCTTTGAAACATGAATCAAATTGTTTCTATAACCTAGATAACGAAAACATTTGTCTACAGTTATTATTTTAACCTTTGCCCCTTTTAGACACATTTGACTAACCTTAACAGATGAATGATAATCAACAAGTTTGTCTTTTTCCACAATGTTTTCATCACTATTCAAAATCATACTTTTATTAATTCAGGTCAATAGTTATGCCTTAGTTCAATGTTGTTTGCTGTATATTTAGTCTATGTGGTCAAGGTTAAGGAATACTGTAAACAAACTTGTTACAACATAATTCGTCCAAAGAGAGAGGTCCTACTGTGTATACATGCCATGAAATAATGTTACAAACGGTCTCACCGCTACTGGGGAATTGTTGGTAAAACAGGTCGCGTTTTGTGTTGAATATTCTCATGTGTCGCTGTATGAAGACCCTACTAGGAAATAGAAATTAAATCTACAAATTATAGATAAGTTAATTTCAACATTGATTGATTGGGATTTAACGCCGTTTTTAACATTTCTTCAGTCATATCACGGCGGCCAGTTCACCTACAAATGTATTTCCTGGTTTTCTCAAACCAGTACTCCTCACAACAATCTTCCCAAGCAACTGGCTGCGTTTCCACATAGACTTAGCCATTGGTGAAAGACGAATGACGCATGTCGCATTGACTTTTGTCAAACGTCGGAAAGAAATTTGGCCGAATTTGTCAACACATCCGAGTTATAACCGCAAGGTCATTATTTATTTTATTATTGAGAAGCTTCTAGCGATTTTGGGACTAAAATTATAATGTATATGCATTTGCGTTAATTTAAGACTCAACGTTCATCAACGTGTAATATAGTCCTAGATGTATCTGTTGACAAAAAAAATAGAAATGTAGTCTAAATAGGTTTTTGAAAATTAACCTTGACGGTCCGGTCCCGTTTCGGAGATACAATTAAATTGCAAATACTTTACAAATACCATAATCTAAGCTGACGTGTTTTGACGCATCGAACCAGTCTTCTGTAACCAATACTTGAGTTGTCTCCGTCTGTAAAGCTTGGAGGTATAATCCGGCGTCCGGCCGGCTGTCTGCCTGAATGTGCATTCGTCCGTCCGTCATGGATTGCATGTATTGGTTAACACGTTGTTTCTGTATGGCAGATTTATTTCAAAGTGGTCACAATTATACCCGTGTGATCAGGAGAACGGCAAAGTACTAGGTACATAACTCTGGTCTGTTTTTTCAGTTATCTCCATTTTTCCTTATTTAGTTCAGCGATTGTCTCAATTAACTTTCATTGTATCAATTTCAAACTTGGTTTGTATGTAACTTATGACCTACAGATTTGCAGTGCACCATTACCATAAATTTAGCATGCTGCGTTTGGAGTGTGTATATTTTTGTCTTTCAATGTTCTCCCTTATTATATGCAACACATGCGTTCCGTGAAATTCCCCTTTTCGTTAATGAGTGCTTCCCCAAGATTTGTACTTCGTCAAATCTAGTCTGTTATTGTCTCAATATATGTCCAATATATCAATTTAAGACTTGGTGTATAGGAAACTCAGAGCTGCAATTGTGCAGTGCAAAAGAAACATAACTCTATCATGCTTTCGATCGTCTTTCATTTATCAGCATGATTACAATATACATTGTTGATCTTTAGTGATTTCTGAACTAGAAATATTTTAATTAAGGGTAGCTGCTCGGTTTTTTTTTGTCAATCTTTTGTCCTTCGATATTTTGTTTATACAAGAAAAGGGTAAAACTTTGACAAATGAGGTATATGTTATTGGCAGGCAATATGTGTTGCTTCAAACATTTTTGGATTGGTTTGTTTAAAGGTCATTGTTTCATTGTTTCAACAATGTTTGTCCATATGATCTATGCCATATGTTTTCAATTTACATATGCCCCCTATACCATCAGCGCTTTCAGCGCTTTGATTTAAAATGTTGTGATACACTCAAAAAGTTATATTTTCCCCATAATAACTGGATTATGTTTATAATAGCCCAATTTTCAATTTGTTATACAGTGTGTCAACTATGAATATGCAGAAACATATATATTTAAATGTCTCTGGAATATGTTATGAATGGTTTTTACTGAATAATTATTGTATGTTCAATTATTGTTGGAAAGCGTTATAAAATAATGACATTTTGTGTCAAGGGCAAATGTTGCTCACAATACGAATTTAGTGAAATGATGACAAATTTGATTTCTAAATATACATTTGTAAAACAATTGTATTAGTTTTCAGAGGGAAGTGGGGAGGGGGGTCTGGGATGAGTAATTAAATGCTTGTTTATTCCTTTCTGTTTAAAACTTATAAATTCATGAACATTTTTATATAAATCATAATCCTATCCAACATACAAAACAGCAGACTTATTTTATTAGAAAGAAGAAATTACTTGATAGTAAAGATTCATGAGCAATTTTTTCCTTTTAAAAAATGTTTTTTTGCTTTCTTTTTTTTATCATAAGTACATATTACAATACAATATTACAATACTATATATATTTGCACACTTTATTGCCAAGAATTATTTCGAATTTGTCTGCTGCAGATTTTTAAATTTTGAGAAGGGTTATATAAGAAGAGTTTAATTACCAATTAGCCCAAGTCCCTGTATGTACAATACAAGGGCTATAAAACCAATTAATTAGTATGTAACCAACAGACATTGAACAAGACAGGAAATGATTGCATAATGTTACATAACATAAGTCACCCTGCCATCTGGTCACATTGTGATATGATAGACCTCTTTAGAATTGCATTCATTTTACTGTTTTGTGCCACCTCATGTTTTCTATAACAAAATGTGTCAAAATATTCCATTATCCATCAAATTATTTTTTAAATACTAGTTATTAGTTGTTTTTTTTCCATTATATTTTAGACTACATCGACAAGCTGATGGATGAAGTTATGGACAGGAGAAAAACGCTGAACAGCTATCAGGAATGCAGAGAAGACTTGAAGGATGCAATGATGTCCACACCCAAACCTGTCTGTCACAAAAACCCAGCTGTTATTAAAGAAGCTGTTGTATCAGCTCACAAGTCAAGATTCGCAAAACTTTAAATGATTAGTAGTTCTGTTTACTCCCAGAGGAAATGCCTTGATATAATGGAAAAAATCTTGAAAAGGGCGTAAAACACAAAACAATAAATCAATCCTTATGTTTAATTTAGTTCCTGAAAGAGCAATCAACTCTTAATATGATCCATAATCTAGTAAAACCAACTATGTGGACTTTTGAGAGTAATGTAGTTCAAGATCAGTCTTAACAAATGTGCTGTTTGATCTAGCTCTGCTATAAACAACAAACAGTCAAGGTAGATGTCAACATTGTTAATATTGATTGATTCATGTAGGAAGGATGTAAAGGGTGACCATTTGATAGCTACACTTAGATTAGTTTTCCTGCACAATGCTCAAATTGATATAAGTGTGGGAAGATGAACAGTTGCTTTTTATATGTAATTTATATTTTAGTCTAGAAGCTCCAAGCATATTGGGAAAGGGAGAAATTGCTCATTTTAATCCTTCTTTCATACAACAAATCTGCAGCAGACAACTGTATAATCAAAGTGACATAAACCTGAAAAATCTTCATATAAGATAGATTGACCCTTTCCCTCATATTGACGCTTTTTGAAAACATAGTGACAAAAGAATAATTTGCAATTTCTCCTTTTCCCACAATGTTTTCAACTTTTGGTCATAGTTTGTCCATTCAATTATAGAGATCTTCTATTTTTTGACAAAAAATGTTAAAAGTCGTCTGCTGCAGAATTGTTGTATGAGGGATAGGGTTGACTGTTAAACAACGTTGAAATATTTTGTCCAATCATGAGCAATTTCTACTTTTGCAATAATTTTTGCAAAAGTCGTCTGCTGCAGAGGCGTCAGAAAGCGTCCAAAGGTGGGAAAGGGTTAATTAAGCAAACAATGTTTTCAAGTGTAGCTATCAATATATTATAGGCATGAGCAGTGGAAAGAATTAACCATGTCCTGCAAACTGAAAATCGGAAGCAGAAGACAGCATCAAGATCTGTGTATATTATGCAAATTCTCTATGAATAAAGGGAAAATTAATCTTAATGGGAAATTTTCTCCTTTTTCAGGAAAAACATAATTTTTCATAATGACTTCATTAGTCAGGTGCAAGTGGGAAATATTTAACAATGCATTCACAGCTTGCAACAATGTAGACATGGAATTGTAAATACAACAACATATATTTTTACTGGTTTAAATGTTATCACATTATTTCACATGGGTCATATGTCAAAACAATAATGATTGAATAGTCTCTAGCATATTTAAATCCAGTGTACTGCTCAAAGGGGCACTTTTGTCTGATCTTCTCCACAGCACAGACTGGTAGGAATTTCCGCACACCCCTTCAAAGTCTATGCCATATCCATCTTGTAAGCCTTCGGCAGGCTACATTTCTGTACATTCTGTGAACAAAAGTTGTAGATATATTGTATTTATTGGAAAAGAAGAAATTTCCCATGGCAAATTATTTCTATTTTCCCACTTATGTTTTTAACTTCGATAAAAAAAAGTTATATTTATGTTATAGTACTGATATATTTTGAAAGCATTTACCATATTTACTTGCATTTTTTGTTGAAAAGACTCCAAAGTTTACTGCTGCTTTAGTAGAAATTTTCAACTTCGAAAATGCCGGTTCGGTTATATCAGAGACATATCAAAACATATGTTTATATGTCTCTGGTGTTAATATCGTTTTGATCGCATGAAATGGCTAAATATATAAACCAACGAAGTAACTTTGAAGATATTTGAAAACAAAGAATGGGAGGAAAACGATTTCAGCTTTGAATAAAACAAGAAATTTTCATACCAATTTGTATTGTCCAAATGATCATTTTCATCGTACTCGTTCTCATCGCTGGAAGATTGAATTTCCGAAAAGGACGATATAAATAGGTGTCAATGGTCGTCTTGGTTCAATCTGGTTTAACACTCGTAATTGCTGGAATTAATACAGAAATCGCATCTGTTTCTTCTAAACCTTGCATAATTTCAATAGTCTCCATTACAGATATGGTCGAGTTGTCAACGAATGACGTCACAAGTAACGGGCGGACTGCGCATGCGCGAAAGTTGATTATTGGGAAAATGAAAAAGTACAGTAAATCACGTTGCGTATTTCATTAATAGCGCCCATTTAAGTAAAGATACCGAGGAATGGATTTTTCCGATGTATTTGTACACAATTACTGAATAAGCGTACGGTTATAATTGATAATGACAAAATTCTGCATTGCATTTTACCTTTAAAATAGCAAAATTAAGCACAATAACTTCGCATTTATGAAAATATTCCCATTTTCCTAATGTTACGGGAACGGGTTATAGGTTTATGTATACATATCACTTTTACAGCCTTGCTGAGGAAGCAGGCTTTATAGCGACGTTGGTAGAGTGGTTGACCTTTGTGTAAAGTTAAGCAACGTTCATCGCGGTTAGTGCCTGGATGGGTGACCCGCGACGGCGTTACACGTTACTAATGGTGGCAGCGGTGGGTGTTATTAGAGAACTATAGTTTTAATTTACATTTTAATTATAAAAAACTACTCGCATATGAATAGACTGGTTATTCTATTGAAAAATCGAACGAGAACAAGTCTAAATGTAAAAATAGACTCGCCCGATTCCGAACATGGTGGAGTGTACTGTAGCGAATTCGGTACTGAAAGATAAAAAACAACAACCAGCCATCATAGCTCAGTCGATTGCTACATCTGCTAACAACTGGTGAATTCTGAATTATAACCACGGCCGGGACAATCAGTTTTTTTCAATTATTGACAAAGGTCATTGTGACTTGCGTCAGTCTTCTACCTCCATTGAGCTGAATAGTCCATACGGACAACTAGCCAGTTTATCGCGGGGGGAATTGATGTGAACTGAAGGTGCAAAAATGTCAGTAAAACACGTACGGAGAATTGGACTGCCATATAACTTAAATACAATTAAAAACAGCGTTAAACTAAAATCAATCGATCACTATCTAATTTAAACCACATTTTACGAGTAGATACATGAGGTAAAAAGCTGGATAAAGGATTGTTCACTAAGTTGTCGAGGTCAAGGTCACTATTTCTAACATTAGATTTGGGACCTTGAGGTCACCGATGAAAACCTGGTTTCGTAGTTTTGCTGCTTCCATATTGTAGCCAAAACATTAACGAATATCTCATTTTGCTCTTCTGCAAGTTTGATGCCTAGCACGAGGAGAATCTCGTACTGCTATTATACTATATTGTGGTAGCAGTTGCAAGCTAATTGACAGTATGAATAATCGAATCGTTCAAATGAGTTAATGTTACTTATCAAATAGTGTACAATGTGCAATGATAAAGATGAAATGAAACACATTTGTTTGATTTTCTTACTCTAAGTTAGCTCATTTGAACACATAGTACTCTATTTGAGCTTTTGCTAATAACCTGTGTCCGTTGCGTATCATTGTCAACACTTTATGGACACATTGATTGATTTGGGTTTAACGCCGTTTTCAACAAGTGTTCAGTCTTATCATGGCAGCCAGTTCACCTATTCATCTGGTCCTGGCTTGCTCATGCCAGTACTCAACACAAAATACTTCCTAAGCAACTGGTTGCTTTTCCCGATTGACTGTTAGCCCTTTGGTGAATGACGCATGTCACAATTACTTTTGTCTTTACGTCGGAAAAAAATGTTGGCCGAGCTCGGATTCGACGTCACAACCCCTGGATTGACATCCCGCGGTGCTCCCCGATTGTAAACAACATCCCCCTCTAAACTACTGCCGATACCAAACTCACAGGAGTAGTCCTCTTTTAAAATTGTTATATTCTATGTTGATATCTGGTTGATGTTGCATCAGAACTGGGATAATATGACAACTTCTAGTTGATTATGGTCTGGCAAGAGTGTGGCTGAGCCGATTCTCTGCAAAATTGTTAGGGCAATATTAATTGGTTGAATATTATAGGCGCCAGGTTGCATTAAGATTAGTATTTTCTCGCGGTGCGAAGTATAGAGAGAAAATGTTGTCTTAGCTACATGTGATTTGAATTGTGGGTATGTTATTTACGCACGGTGAACCCGTGCGCAGTTTGTGTAAGCAAATCATTCTACCAGTCAGTCACGTACAGGCAAGACGTGTTCAATTTCGTAGAAGAGGACCACGTGTTATCATGGATGAGCAGAACAATTTGCTTTCGCAGATGGAAACTCTAAGGCTGTCAACTTTAATTACCATCCGCCTTAGAGGGTTGAGACGCGCGTGGTTGAAGCTATTACACACTCACCGGAAGATGAAGCAAAGCAAACCAAAACACGCCGATATGTCACGTATGGTGCAGCACACAGACTACACATCAACAAACCCGCAGCCACAGGGGAAAACCAACATAGTAGTCAAAAGCCGGGGGCTTGTTTCAACTGTGGAAAGTTCGGACATCGGACTCTAGAATAAGAGGCAAAGGTTTTCAGCCTCGAGAGAGATACATTTGTCAGATAAGTACACTTTTAGATTGTTCCTTTTGTAGGCCTAATAGTAAGGCTACTTTTTCTTCAGAAAGCATCATAAAAAGAGACGGTATAATAAAGATATATTATTTCACCAGTGGAATGTTTAAAACGTAATATTGAGTATTGGGAAAATAAAAGTAACTTTGTACTAGAGGGTATAAGCTTCAATTGTCAGATAAGTACAATTTTAGATTGTTCCTTTTGTATGCCCAGTAGTAAAGCTAATTTGGCTTCAGAAGGCATCATAAAAAGAGACGGATAGAGAGATATTATTTCACCAGTGGGATGTTTAAAACGTAAATTTGAATATTGGGAAAATGACAGTAATTTTGTACTAGAGGGTATAATCTTCAATTGTCTATGTACAATTTTGAATTGCTCCTTTTGTTTGCCCAGTAGTAAAGCTAATTTGGCTTCAGAAGGCATCATAAAAAGAGACGGTATAATAGAGATATTATTTCACCAGTGGGATGTTTAAAACGTAAACTTGAGTATTGGGTAAATCTATTGGCAGTATTGTTTAATGAATCGAATAAGCCTCGTCTTGTTTTAGACTGTTGACATATGAATAAGATCTGTCCAGTACAGCGTAGTACTTCCACATTGAAATGATCGAGCCGCATCAAACATCTTCCGGATTTTCATAGGTTCTCGATGGGAAAAAAAAAAAAAAATACTATATTTTCAACGTTCTTCCGTTCGGGATCTCAGTAGCAGGGGCGATATTTTACCAAAGTACTTCGTTTTGTGGTAAAACGATGGAGGTCGCTGAGTCATGAGAAAGTCATGTTGTTAGATGACGATTTAGGCGGTAGCAGTACATATTTGCAAACATATGAACTGGGAATATCTGTTAAAAAAGGACATTGAAAAGTTCGAATTTCTTTTAGCAGACGACATATGTATTTAGTTAAATAAATAATTGTATGGTTAGGTTACTTATGGAATACGAGTAACGTTTACTTTATCAGTCACAGAAGAAAGGATATCTGGTTCTTAAATCAACAATGGGTCTATTATCATTTTTAGATGACGTTTTAGGCGGTAGCAGTACATATTTGCAATCATATGAACTGGGAATATCTGTTAAAAAAGGATATTGAAAAGTTCGAATTTCTTTTAGCAGACGACACATGTATTTAGTTAAATAAATAATTGTATGGTTAGGTTACTTATAGAATACGAGTAACGTTTACTTTATCAGTCACAGAAGAAAGGATATCTGGTTCTTAAATCAGCAATGGGTCTATTATCAAGAAGGTTTCAAATGGAACTTATTTTATATACGCACGCGATCGCGCGCGAGTAGTAGGATAACTGATTTCGACGAAATACACGATTGGTCCAGTCGTTCGGCTTAGAACGCGCGCTATTTAAGTGTCTGAATCAGCAAGTAAGCTGGAATACACCTGTGAGGGTTAGTGCAGAGGCACTGTCGGAGATGCTGTTCTGGAAGGAGCATGTCCGATCTATGAATAAGGCAGATATTGTCTGTTGCTTAAAGGAGCAAGATACTGTTATATTTACCACTGTTTTGTTTTGGAGGTTACATACATAGTCAATTGGACATTTCACTTATAGGAAGTTGGTCTCTAGAGGAGAGCATAAAAGCTGTACTTGGAGAGAGCTAGAAGCTGTACATAGATATTTGTTATCTCACAGTGAAAGTCTGGAAGGACGTCATATTTTAGTTTTGAGTATTTTGAGTACATGTAGTAGAACACCTTGTTTATAGGTAATAGCTAGAAGCGCCAATGATATATATAGAAACAGTATTATTTCTGTCGATTATGGATGAATTCTTAGAAGTGAACGTCTGGAAGAACGTCATATTTTGGTAAACAGTGACAATAAAAAATGTTTTTAGTATTTTCAGTACTTGTAGTAGACAACCTTGTTTACAGGTAATAGCTAGGAGAGCCAATGATATATGTAGATTATTGATGGATTCCTAGAAGCTCGAATTCTGAGGCAGATTTACTAAGCAGATGTCACGATAGTGATGATAGGTCTGTTGTTGACTAGTTGTTTAGATATTTAGACAAACGATGGGGCCCACGCACGGTCGATAGAGTTGTTACTGATTACAATAGTAACTGCATTATCAACGGACGACCTGTTAAATTTGGGCTATTAGCAATAAAAGTAATTGCTAATTGTTAATATAACAGTTATTTATTTCAGGTTTATGTTTAGAGGACACTGTGAATGAGTTGGTAAATACCGAGTTGTATACCAGCGGAACAATTTGGTCATGTACATAGAAAATGGCAAAACTAGTTTACTCAAAAAGTGACGCGGCAAACAAAAACAGTACATACTGAACCTCGACAAGTGGAGGCGTTTTATTGTGTCGAAAGGGTGGAAGTGCAATTCCTGTATCTTCGATACTCGTTTTATTATATCTCACAGAACAAATTGACAAACAACGTTCATTCAATGTGATATATGCAAATGAATACAGTATTAAGTGGGCACATTGTTTAAAGGGATTTCCCATTCCAACGGAAAACAATTTCGTCAAAAGCTTGTTAGAATCGGTTAAAAGAGCTTTATCGAAGCATTAAATAAAAAGGATCATATAGAAGCGGACATTTAGAAGAAATTCATGTTACACAGAAAGGTTTGGCCAGATCAGTTCATTGAGATGTAATGACGTGGCAATGCATGATGACCGATCAGTATCAGTACGAACTTTATCGAAACCAGTAAATACAAAGTACCCTATAGACGCGGATATTTCGAAGAAAGTTTGTTCCGAATATTCATATTCCGTAGATGTAATGGTTGTTAGAGATTTGTGCTTTTTATTGCTCGGTTATGCCGGGTTTTAAAGGTTTGACGAGATAAGTTCATTACGATGTAATGACGTGGCATTTCATGATGATTATTTCACATTAGTTATTAGAAAAGGCAAGACTGATCAGTATCGCTCCGGTAATACTGTTGTCATATGTAAAGGAGACTCTGTAGCTTGTCCCTACAATATGTTATAGCGTTACATGTCAATTACTAGTCAGATTTTTGCAGATTGATTTCTAAAAATAAATCACTTGGTTACACTAGGCCTAGGGAGACTATGCTAGGTAGATTTGGTCCCTTTACAGGCGATTTGAACATTGGTTTGCATTCATTGAGAGCAGGAGGTGCTACTGCAGCAGCAAATTTAGGGGTTAACGATAGATGTTGGAAAAGGCACTGTCGGTGGAAGTCCGACGGTAGCAAAGATGGGTATGTCGCAGATTCATAAGTTAAAAGACTTGAAGTGACAAAAAACCTTAATCTGTAATCGCATCTTTCTGTTATTTCCGCCCTTACTTTGGGTGTCTATAAAGCCTGCCTGGTACATGCTAACAATGTTGTTGTTGTTGTTGTTGTTGTTTATAGGGGTATGAAAGAAGTGTAGCTAAGCCTGTCAAGTACTGTGTACACACCTGTTGTCTATTAAGTGTTTTATGCCGCTTACAGCAATGTTAGTTAATGTTTCAGTTATGTCACGGCGTTGCTTTAGTAAGGTGATCTGTCGTTGGTGATATACTTGTAAAACTCATTATATCTATCACTCTAATTGATTGTTTGATGTTTTATGCCGCTCTTAACAATTTTCAGTTATATCACGTTGTTTCCTTGGTAAGTTACAAGTACTACTGGTCCATGTATCCTGAGACCAGGCAGTCGTTCGTTATGTTAACGCCACAACCCTTAGCGCAAAAGAGGGCAGCTATAAGATCCATTTAAAGAAGTATTTGGTATGACCCGGTCATTTCTATAGTTTTGCAAAAATGTTATAAACCTCATATTTTGAATTCACATGAACACGAAGCATTTGTGATCACTTTTCTTCCGTCGAAAGGCCTTGAACTTGGATATTTGGTATGTAGCATTGTCTAGTGATATTCTACCAATTTTGTTCAAATTCGGCCCTTGGGGTCAAAATTGGCCCCGTGCCGAAAGTTGTATAGGGAAAAACCTTTTGTCTGAAACAGAAAAGCCTTGAGCTTAGATATTTGGTGTTTAGCAGTGTCTGGTGGTCCTCTTCTAAGATTGTTTAAATGAAGCGCATGTGTTCAAAATGTGCCACGGGCGTCACCTTTTTTTCATAGAAATATATACATAGGCAATACATTGTCCAAGCCGTGCCAGTTGGTAAAAAATAACACATTACCATAAAGGACACGCTTATTTTTCACCATATTCTTATAGTGGAAACATTTTTAAAATGTCCCTCTTTTCCATCTGCGCACTCCTAGCAAGAGGTCCGAGTCCCCATGAACGTCTAAAAAGTCTAACAATTCACTAGTGTAGTATTGACTGGAGTAAGATGCAAGAATATAATTCCTTTCCAGTATTCATCATTATCTTCATAATGGTCCGTTTTTGCTCACCTCTATTTCTAACTTTGATCCTAATTGACATCTATGTGTTACAGTGCCGTAAAATTCAACTCATTCATTCGCTAATAAAATGAAAGGTATTTAAACTTTCACTTAAGTACAATTTGTATAATATTAGAAAACGTGTGCAAAAACAGAAACTGCCTTCTTCATTTTTCGACGATGCTTTTGATAGCCTTCTGTTGCAGATTTAACCCTTTTCCACATACAGACGCTTATAGATAACTCTTAAACAGACAAAAGGAGTAATAACTCAAAACGAACAATTTCCTCCTCTGTCAAAATTATTTCAAAGTCTGCTGCAGTTTTTTGCATGTGGAAATGAAAACACAAGGTTGAATTGTTTAATATAACTGTACTTTTCTAGAAATAGTTCCATTATTTAATGTTTTAAACATTCTTTTATTCAATGTATTGCAGATGACATGCTATATTTGGTATTTCTACTACATACATTGTAGAACTTGAGCGTTTCTTTCAACAATGTAAATGATTAAATCAAAATTATGTATTATCAGATCATATTACATGTTATTAGTATATGTAATTGGTCATGTAAAGGTAAAATAAAGTTAAAATGTCATTTATATCACCGAAAGGTCTTTTTAAAATAAGATGATTTACATAATTTAATAGAATTTATTTCGCAAAATACAATACATTCTGTAAATTTGTCATCTACAAATAAATTGTGTTTAGTGAAAATTTGAGAAATTGTTTATCCAAGTGTTATCAAAGCTGTACTTTTACACCTACGACCTTCTTAATCTAAGGAATACTTATATATGATGCACTGTGTATTTAACAAATAAGCAGGATACATGTTTATGGCATTATTTCACTGGTAAAATGTTTCGATCCATCTTCTATTACACCGTATATCCCAATTATAATTCAAAGCTGAACCTATGCAGCAAGACAAGGTGGTCTCACTGACAAAATCTCAACAAGTCACAATATATGAAGAATGTGATCAATACGCACAAATTAAAAGTTCATAACACGTAAGAGTCCCGAACATACCTCATCAAGGCAAAAATACATTTTTAACTTTTTATTTATAAGAAATAATTACAATTTTACGGTTAGTTTGTAATAAAACGGTGCTATACCCCGACTGAACTACTGAGTTATATCCTAGGTGATCACAGGCTTCCTTGAAAGTTAATTGTCACACAATTCCTTCGTTCCCAAAATAACATGTCTTAACATGGCGCCAAAAGTAGTGTTAACGTTTCTAATGACGCGCTCGTCTAGAGGATAGTTGATTGTTCGGGAATATATATGAAATCCGTATTGATCAGACCAGTTGCGTATCAAGGGTAAATTTAAAGCTTTTCCAACCATTTCCTTTGGGCGACATAGCGTTCCGTCCTCGACGTGGATTATACTGGGGTACTTGCGTGCCAATTTTCCGTTATAAAGCATTGAGTTATAACCGTAAGCTTTCGGTCGGTAGTCATTTTCGTAGCCTTTCATCCACAGTGATAAAAACGTGGCGTTCGGTTGGGAAATTATGAATGAATTTAAGTACACGCCAGAACTCTGTTTACACATAGTCACTTCGTAATTTCTGAAGGAGTCTAGATTTTTAAGAACAATGTAATCTGTATCCAGATATATTCCGCCGAACTTCTGAAGAGCTTCAATTCTCATTATGTCACCGGAATGTTCATGAAAATGGATCTTTTTACCGAAAATGGTTGTGTAACGGGCTTGTTTCAGATGGACGATATTTGGGAAGATGTTCACAATGAAGTCCCAGTATCTACCATAAGGAACGTAATCACCATGAAAAAGGATCAAACATGGCCTGACAAACTTGATAATACTCAACATGCTCACGAACATGGGGAATTTCATCTCGTTGTTAAAGTACCACACATAATGCACGACGTTCGGTACTGCGTTACCATCGTAACAGCATTGGTTGATGTACCTTGATAGACAGGAAGTGTTGTTCATGGTTACAGTGTAAATATCATCTGAGGCGTTTGTGTGAGTCAGAGCCAGTTTGGCATCCCCTTGTTCACAGTCAAGAACGTATTTATCCCGAAATGTTGGCGGCGGAAATTCGTCAAGCGCGAAGTCCGGACATTTTGTTCGCTTTGTGAAAGTCCAGTCGCTACTGGAAGAATATGGTCGGGGAAGATGAAGATTCGTTTGAGGTTTTGTTTCTGAGGAACAGAATAACTTCTTTGACCGTTTGTTAGAAAGTGATGTTTTGTCTGATGGAAATGATTCTTCGACTGAACGGATTTCTTCACTAGGAAGAGTATAGCTTTCCAAACTCCTTGAAATATGAATTGTAGATGTATTGATTGATCGCACCATTTTGTAGGGGTTTGTTTTGAGCTCGAAGAAATTGTTTCTTTTATCAGTAACTGCTTGAGTGTTCCAATTCCACCAAATGCGAACTGAAATGAAAACATCTATAGATTATACATAACTTGTTGACAACTCTTCTTTTTTGCCAGGAGATGAATTTAGGTCTATATAACGTAACGTATTAAAAGGCTCACCAAAGTCTATATTGCACCCCGATGGTGTAATGGTAGAGCGTCCGGCTTGGTTGGGGGAGGTGGGTCAAACCAAAGACTCTAACATTCTAATCCCACGTCATCGCTCATTGTTGTTTGGTTAGCAGTACGAATTACTGGCGTCAGGTTAAATGGACTAGTAGTACTGGTAACTCACCCAGGAAACATCGGGATATAAATACAATTGTTGAAAGTAGCGTAAACACCATAAAAGCAAAAATAAACCAAATTAAACGAGAACTATATGATTTGTTTTCAGTCCTTTAAATACAAAGTACATGCTCCAGCACAATTTCGTTGTTCGATTATATGTTGTCGAGCCGCGATAAATCCATCGGCAACGATAATGAATGGTCGCTTGGGCATTTGTTTTTTTCTGCTGGTTTTTAAAACTTAATGCGACGAGTGTCACTTGTCTAAGCCCAATGAGCTAGACTAGTCCATTGTGAATGAAGTCAGGTGCATGTGCACCTGTTTGTGAGGATACTAGTAAAACTCGTGTTTATGTGAACTTGCCGTGGTGTTGCAACTAAAACAACTGTTGTAAATAACAATCAATTTAAATTGAAGTTCTAATAGGTGAACTAGAGTTCTCATCACAATTTCGATGATTTATTTATAGTGCAAAATAAGATGATACATCATTTAGTATAGTGACTTGTGTATGTATTTAAAAACACACACAAAAGCTTTCATTGCAAACTTACGCCACTGAAATAAAATCATGCTTAACACATGACTGATTACGTAAATATGTGTACCGCCTCGGTGGTATATACACATGTAGTAGTAGAGCGCCCGCCTCGGTTGCGGGAGGTCGCGGGTTCGATCCCCGGTATGGTCACATCAAATACTTTAAAACGGGTATCAATGGCTGCCCTCCTTTGCTCCGAGGGTTGCAGGAAAAATGGACTAGTAGAACTGGTAACTTAGCCAGGAAACAGTTATTTAAAATTGTTGAAAGTAGCGTCAACACCATACAAACAAACAAAAATTAAAGCGAAAACAAAACGGATATGATTTGTTATCTGTCCATTGGTGTTTTTGGTATGGTTTATGACGCTTTAAACTATTTTAGGTATATCACATCGTTTCCTAGGTACTACTGGTTTATTTATCCCGACAACATCGAGTCAGTTGTAATGTTTGCTTATCAGACTAAGCTGAGTGCCACGGAGGGTGGTAGTTCCTTTGCTGGCAGCGACTGAATTCCTTAATAATTGAGGGGTCCGAATAGATCACCTCTTTGACACCATTTAAAGAGATATTGGCACGAAACGTTTGAATGTTGGTATTACTCTATACCTCTATCCCCTTGAAACAGAATGAGTCGGCTCGGGTTAGCCTGTGCGGACTGCGCAGGCTTATCTGGAGCGATACATTACACATAATCCATAATGTTGGTTTTCTCGTGGTACGGCTCCTATTATTAATATACCTGTAATATATAGCCAGTCAATGTGTAGGCCGTCTCGTGTGAAAATTAACAGTGTGGACACTGCGTAAAGTATCGACCCGGATCAGCTTAAACATGCCACACAGGCCTACCCGGAGAGATACTTTTCGCCTCCTGTGGATTTCCTGTTTCAGGAATAACTATATATCTATCCCCCTAAGACGGAATGTGTCGGCCAGATCAGTCTGCGCGGACAGATTATGGATTCTGCGTAAAGTATCGCCCCGGATCAGCTTCAGCATTTCGCGCAGGCTTATCTGGACAGACACGTTTCGCCTCTTTGGATTTTCAGTTTCAGGAGTCATTCCTCTATACCTCTATCTCCTGGAGACGGAATGTGTGACTCCTGATATCTCAAACATGTTATAATTCGAATGTATCGTTTATCTCGAAATTAATTCGTGGATGATCTGTCTTCATTTAGAAATCAAATTAGCAGACATTCTGACTGCTCAGGCGAACAATCAGATCTGCTGTCACGATGCTTTCTATATACGATTTTAAACACTGGACAACACATACATAAATTAAGCTTATCTCGAGGAAACAATCCAACATGTCGATAACTCATAGTTATATATAGGTCCCTTCAGATTTCGAGTTATAGCGATTCCATTATACTTGTGTTCTAGCTTGACAAAACTCATATATTTGAATGTCGTTATGTAGTATTTGTTCAATATATATTTTTTCTATTTTTGAAAGCTTCTTACGGATTTGATTATTTCTATTTGATGATCTGCTCATCTTATTGCAACAAGAGGGTCATGAAGACCCCTTTATCGCTCATCATCATATTATTACACTGGAGTTCAAGGAGGTTCGTCGAAAGGTTTTGATTGATTTAGGTTTAACGCCGTTTCCAACAATTGTTCAGTCATATAATGGATGCCAGTTCACCTACTCACATGTTTCATGGCTTTCTTGTACCAATTATCCACACAACTGTCTGCGTTTCCAAATAGACTGTAAGCCCTTTGGTGGAAGACGAATGACGCTTGTCACAGTGACTGTTGTCAAACGTCGGAAAGAATGTTGGACGAGCTGGGACTCGAATTTGCAACCCTCGGATTAACAGCCCGCGTCGCTACCGACTGTGCTACCGGGGCTCGGTGAAAAGTAGTAGTTTTCTGGACGAAGGGCGCTCTTCATTATCTTCGTCCGAGCGTTGCGGAGGACTTCTTTTGGATCAATACAGTTATCTATCTCAACTGAACACCCCACAGCTATTGATATCCCAACAACTGCATCATCATCTACCCCCAAAACAACTTACGTAACAGAACAATCTACTCTTGTAAGTTTATGTTAGCTATTAAACCTTAAACTCATACAAACATTAAAATAACATATGATTAAATGTTGTCGTTTTATTAAATATTCTCATCATTCATTTATATTCAGTTTCAAGGTTGTATGCTTTAGATTCATAGTAGTCCTTTACCTCGCATACATCAAATTAATAGTAGAAGACGTTTGAAATTATCATAGCAAAAGGAGCAATTTCTTTTTGGCTTTAATGATTTCAAAAGTCATCTACTTCAGAATAAGCTTATATGTAGGAAAAGGTTCAGAATGTGTATTCTTTCTTTCAGGAAACCAGAAGGTCTTCCACAACACTTCCGATTAAAGTGTTGATAATTAAAATGATAACACTTTTATAAATTAAATGTATTAATTTTATAGGTTTTCATTTTCTACCTGTCTACTAGCTTAACCTTTAAAATTAATTGCGCGCTAAATGACCTTAGCTGTCGATGCGCCATAAAACAATATACATTCATTACTAGCTTAACCCTTTATCATATATAACACATCTATAGCAGACGACTTTTTAAACCTATATACAAAAACATGAAAAACAAACATAAGCGAAAGATTAATTATTATATAGAAATGAAAACCTTGCGGCAAAAGGCTCCTGTTGTCATAAAGTTTTTATTTTCTATCTGTCAACTACCTTAATGAAAACACTGTGTCAGTGTATATACCATGTCATTATAGGTTCAACTAGAGAGATGCAAGATACCATAACTAATATCACCACTCCTAACATTATAATAACAACAATTTCTGCTACTACTACTGATGAGAATTATATTAAAACGTATACAACATCAACTACTACTGATGAAACTGTTTCAACTACTGCAAATGGAACTTTTTCAACTATCGACAGAAGTTCAACATTTGGTGATCAAACTGTTTCTAGATCTGCTTCCAACTTAATCCTTGAAACATCTGCTTCACCAGCCATAATACAAACCATCTGATGATTTTTTTTTCAAAAGAAGGTAAAACTAAATATTATTTGTAAAGCATAATTGTTATCATAATTTTCTGTTAATTAATTGTGTTCGGTGTTTATTTACTAATATATAAAAAGTGTTATAGTACAATAACATACACGCCTTTGTTTGTTAATGAGCTAGAAATGAACGAAATTAAAACCCCTGTCACACTAGGGCCGCGTTCCCACGGCGTTCCCACGGCATGCTCAAAACAAACGCCGTCGCTCGGCGTTCTGATAAGAGCGCAGTGGGCGTGAGGTCGCCGTAGCAGCGCGGTTAGGTCTCCTACAACGCCACATGATCGCCACGGGCGCGCACCGAGGTCGCAGTGCGAACGCAATGGTTATCGGTTGCGCTTGCACGGCGATCGTACGGCTTTCTCTGATATGACACTGCGTCTCTACCGCGCTTATACGGCGCGTTTACGGTGCTTACAAGGACTTTTATTTTTCTTACTGCGCTCTTACAACGATTGTACGGAGCCGCCACGGCGATCATAGCGCTCCCAGTGCGCTTCTACCGCATCAATCGGCGTTTGCATGACAATGAACCAACCAAACAAAATAGTATAAAGGAATGATATATGCAAATAAAAATTCATTTCACCATGACTGATGTGCAACAGCAAGCGGTGCTACTGCTTGGCTATATGCAGGTCCAGCAGATCCAGGATGATGCAGACGCTATGGATCCCATTCTGAGACGACGACGGAGGAGAGCCCAAAGGCGTAGGAGGCTTTGGGTTCGACCCTGCCAGTTATTTCAACTATCTCCGAGTTGCACCCGTCATGCTTCTTTACCTTTCCACCTCTTTTGGCGGACATGGTATCAACTGTTCAAGAGCAAAGGGAAGAATGGAGAACTGATGGAGATATCTTTTTGATAGGTAGTGCAAAACAACACTCCGTCAGCGCAGTGAGAGCGTCATGAGAGCGCAGCCAATCGCCAACTAGAACTCCGTAGGAACGCAGTAGAACACCATGGAGCTCCGTAGAGAAACGCCAAGGTCGCCATGAGAACGCCGTGATATCGCCATCTTCATGAAAAATATAAATTTTTCCAGCGATCTCACGGCGCTCTGGGAAATTTAACAACGCCGTGCAATCGCAGTGGCAACGCGGCTATGTGTGACAGGGGTTTAAGTGAAGTCATCTAACCTGATAGGTTACAATACTTTTAAAAGAATATTGTGATAAAAGATGTGTATTGAGAAAAAGGATTAACCCTTTCCCACATACAACATATCTGCAGCAGAAAACTTCCAAAACATTTCGTTAACTCTCTATAAATGAAAGTAAAATTATTGAACAGAATTAAAAAAAATGGTAAAAGCAATTTCTCCTTTTGTTACGTTTACAAAAGTTGTGCTGTAGATGTGTCAGAAAACATCTTTACTAAGGAATGGGTTAAAAACATTAAATAGAGTTGAAAACATTATGGTAAAAGGAACATTTTATACAATTTCTCCTTTTGTCACAATGTTTTCTAAAGTTGTGTTGAAGAGGTGTCAGAAAACATTTCTATGAAGGAATGGGTTAAACAAACATTGAATAGAGTTGAAAACATTTCTCCTTTTGTCGTAATGTTTTCTAAAGTTGTGTTGAAGAGGTGTCAGAAAACATTTTTATGAAGGAATGGGTTAAACAAATCATTGAACAGAGTTGAAAACCTTTCTCCTTTTGTCATAATGTTTTCAAAAGTTGTGTTGAAGAGGTGTCAGAAAACATTTGTATGAAGGAATGGGTTAAAAAATCATTGAACAGAGTTGAAACCATTGTTGTAAAGGATAATTTTTCTTCATTTCAAACAATTTCTCCTTTTGCTGCAATGTTTCCAAAGAGGCGACTGGTATTTAGTTAATAGTTTGTATTGGTTGTTTTATTTTTAATAAGACATTAAAAAGAAATGAAACATATTTTGGTCTTTTGTTTTACTTTTGTTGTTGATGGTAAAAGGGTTACAGGTTAAATATTTCACCTGTCAACTGATATGATATAACAGTTTAGTATTCTTTAATTAGTTTACGGTTTATAGTAATATCTTATCAGTGTTATAACAATTCGTATAAACATTAGTTGCTAGCATATTGTTATCAATGTATCTTTTGAAAATCACTATTTTCATTTAATAATTTGATATTTACATATGGCTGATTGTTTTCACTGTAAATTGAATTACTACAATGACGCTTACACACCATTGATTGCACCGCTGAAAATTGTATTGATGCATCAGCATAAATTATATAATCAAAACTGAACCGCTGAACCGCCCTAAATAGACCACCCCCATAATTATACTACTAATAGCCATAGGGATACACTTGTTCTTGAAGATCAAATGAATTTACATTTCAAATTCCAATGTAAAACGAATATGTTCTAAGAATGTGAAAGAATGTGACTAGATTATGAAAGAAATCTAGATAAGACGCGCGTTTTATATTTGGAAAATCTTTATTTGATTCTCTAAATCTCTATATCCTTTTCCCTTTTACAGATGCTTTCTGACGCCTCTGCAGCAGATGAATTTTAAAAACATTTTGGTTAAAGGAAATATTACTCATAATAATTTCAACTATTTTCAATAATTATACTTTCATTTATAAAAAGTTTCCTTATTTTAACCAGTATGTGTGCTGCAGGTTTTTTGTATTATGAAAAGGAATATTACAGGTACTTAAAAGAATTTCCCTAACTGACAGTAGATTTGGTTGCGAAGTAACAAATATATTTTTGCTAAAGACCGTTTTCTAGACTATTGACTTGCGAAAAACCATGTCACATGAACATGAATCTTTGGAACTTGCTACACCTGAAGATCCAGATCTGCCCGCACCTTCTTAGAGTCTGATCTAGATCTTCCCTAGACATGGTTGCATCCTGGAAGTCGCTAAGCTATGGCTTTGACAAACTAAAGGGAAACCAGGCGCACACACAGGTCGTGCAAATGTAGACCAGGAAAACACCTTGTCTTCATTGGTCAATATTTACATTCGCCTAGTTCTTTGTATAGATAAAACTGACGTTCATTTTGCATGAACCGGTCGACCTTTCATGACCTCTGTAGGGATTATGACGTCATTGTTTATTTCAATAGCGTGACGTCATTTAACCAATGATATACGACGTTACAAATATCAGCTATTCATTTAAACAAACGTATGTTGTCGGTTACATTTATTTATTGTTATTAAAGACTTGTTCGCGAACACTTTTAGGTCGAAAAAAATAAAGTAATGAAAAGGGGAAAATGTAAATATAAGGATTGACTGTTATTTTTCGTGCGTTCATGCAGTATGAACGCTCGGCCGCGATTTTGCAAATTTTCCAAGAAGCGCTAACGCGCTTCATGGATTTGCAAAATGGCGGCCGAGCGTTCATACTGCATGAACGCACGAAAAAGAACAGTCAATCCTTAAATGAGTGCACGGGAGGCGGAGCCTGTGGCACGGATTAACGGTTTAGCCAAGGCCTACGAGAAAATGGTGTCTACTCAGATGTGACATACACACTCTTAACATGGAACGTCGTTGGTTTAACCAAATTCATAGACAATGTCTCGTTTAAAAACTACATTGAACAGTATATAAATATCACACATGCTGCCATATGATATTTATTTTATTATACCGAACAAAATAAAGTGACGTCACTGCTGTATGCTTTATGACGTCACTGCTGTATGCTGTATGACGTCACTGCTGTATGTGTATAAGGGAGGCAATCACGTCATGATTTAGCTAAAATATTGAAGCAGTTATTTGCCCTTATATGACATTCAAAATATCACTGCGGTCACATGACCTGACAGTCAATTTTCGCTTGGTCACGTGTCAAAAACGTTGAAAATGTTTCTGATAGTCAAAATATCTCTTTTTCGGGTAATGGGATTTTACCATTGTAGACAAAAGTGAGGTATAATAATATGATATCATAGTATTGTTAGAAACATCGGGAAATTTCAAAGGGGAATATGACAATTTGCTGAAGTGCTATAATCATTTTGATTGTATAAGAGTGAAAAAGAATCGTTGTTTTAGAAACAGTGGTGGGATAAGTGTTTTTGTGAGGAAAGAACTAGTTAAAGCGGGGACCATTAAACAGATACCTGTCGACTTTCCCGATAGCATTGTACTTTATATAAACTCACATGCATTTGAAAAATGTAAAGATATTATTGTTTACATTACTTACGTATCACCAGAAGGATCCCCAATTTATAGATGTAGTAAAGAGTCAAATGGGATAGCTTTGTTAAATGACAGATTAACCAAATTACAAGCAGACTTTCCAGAATGTTATTATACCCCCAAAAAACAAAGTTTTGGGGGGGTATATAGGAGTCACTGTGTCGGTCGGTCGGTCGGTCGGTCGGTCGGTCGGTCGGTCGGAAGCCATATTTTGTCCGGACCATATCTTAACAATGCAACATAGGATTTGAACAAAACTTCATAGGATGATACAACACATTGAGAGGAAGTGCGGTGTAGAGGAACCATAACTCTATTTTATCTAAATACAGAGTTATTGCCCTTTGTTGCTTTTTCTTATTCGTAGTCTTGTCCGGAGCATAACTTTAAAACTAATTGTTGGAATTTAATAAAACTTCATAGGATGATACAACACATTGAGAGGAAGTGCAGTGTACAGGAACCATAACTGTATTTAATCTAAATACAGAGTTATTGCCCTTTGTTCGTATAATTACTTAATAACAAATAGATGGAATCTAATAAAACTACATATAATGGTAGAGCATAATCAGAGGAAGTGCAGTGTACAAGGATGATACAACACATTGAGAGGAAGTGCAGTGTACAGGAACCATAACTCTATTTAATCTAAATACAGAGTTATTGCCCTTTGTTACTTTTTCTTGTCCGTATAATTACTTAATAACTAATAGATGGAATCTAATAAAACTACATATAATGGTAGAGCATAATCAGAGGAAGTGCAGTGTACAAGAAACATAACTCTACTTTACATAATTACAGAGTTATTGCACTTTGTTACTTTTTCATATTCGTAGAGTCTTGTCCGGAGCATAACTTTAAAACTAATTGTTGGAATTTAATAAAACTTCATAGGATGATAGAACACATTGAGAGGAAGTGCAGTGTACAGAAACCATAACTCTATTTTTTCATAATTACAGAGTTATTGCCCTTTGTTACTTTTTCATATTCGTAGAGTCTTGTCCGGAGCATAACTTTAAAACTAATTGTTGGAATTTAATAAAACTTCATAGGATGATACAACACATTGAGAGGAAGTGCAGTGTACAGAAACCATAACTCTATTTAATCTAAATACAGAGTTATTGCCCTTTGTTACTTTTTCTTGTCCGGAGAATTACTTAATAACTAACAGATGGAATCTAATAAAACTGCATACAATAGTAGAGCATAATCAGAGGAAGTTCAGTGTACAAGAACCATAACTCTAATTTACATAATTACAGAGTTATTGCCCTTTGTTACTTTTTCTTGTTTTACAGAGTTATGGCCCTTTTACTTATTAAGTTGTTGGTCGATCAGAAGCCATATTTTGTCCAGCCTCTTTCTTACAAACCACTGGGTGGAATTCAATAACATTTTACATGAATCTTTTATACCAAGAGAAGATGTGCATATGGTCTTACAATTGCATGTTATTTTACAGAGTTATGGCCCTTTTTTTGGTCGGTCGGAAGCCATATTTTGAGTCAAGGTGCTGTTTTGGGGGTATTTATCATCTTCAGTGATATTTCTAGTTTATATCTGGCTGGGGATTTGAATGCAAGAACGGGCGAATTGCTTGATTTTATACCAAACGATACGCTTGATTTTGTATTCAACTCCGACACTGAGTACAATGCAGATAACTTTGAGATGCCGCGTAATACGCGCGATAAAGACAGGGTAAATTTATTTGGTAAATCTTTAGTAGACTTATGCTGCTCGCACAACATACATGTACATATTGTAAATGGACGCGGTTCAAATGACGCGGATGGCCATTTCACGTGCGCAGCAAACAATGGGTTTAGCCTAGTAGATTACCACATTGTTTCATCAGAGTTGTTTCCCTTTATATCATATTTTAACATAGAAGATAAAGACGATTCAGATCACTTTCCTCTTGTTGCCTTTCAGCATTTTAAATTGAAAACATCGAATTTTGAATCTTCTCCACAGTCTGAGGATACACTACTTGAGGAATATGAACACTACAGATGGCGTGAATGTATGAAGAAAAACTTTATTGCAAATTTCGTTGAAAATTTACAGTCTGTCATAGATACACTTATACCTTCAATTGATAGTAATGTAAATGATGCCGTTTCTATGATTCTAAACGTATATAAGACTCCTGCAACTAAGATGAAAGCTATAATAAACTCATATTGTAAAATTGACAGTACCCAACCACCATGGTGGGATTCGGAGTGTATTGTATCTAAACGTAAAAAAGTACTTGTTGTTAAGAAAATTTAGAGCTTCAAACAATCAAGCCGACTCATTATCTTACTCGGTAGCACGAAATGAATTTAAAGCACAGTGTCGGAAAAAGAAACTGTTATTCCAGTTCGAAAAAAGAAGGTCTCTAGTGGAGGTCAGTAACAATCCAAAAGCATTCTGGTCTAGGCTTAAACATTCCTATCAACTAAGGTCTACTACAAAAGTAACACAAGCAAATAAAATAACATGTATTCAATGGCTTTCGTATTCTAATACATTGCTTTTTATGGAAAATGGACAATCCTTACTTCATGTAAATGATAAACCAACAATTGTTACTGATGATATGGATTTAATACTAAATCAGGCAATTACACTAGCAGAAGTTCAGACAGGAATACTAAAATTGAAAGCAGGTTAATCGAATGAAAAAGATGGTATACCAGCCGAATTTTATAAGGCAACACTAGATCATATTGGACCAATTTTAGTTATTCTTTTCAATAAAATATTTGATAGTGGGCTTTTTCCACAATCCTGGTCCGAATCAATACTTTTGCCAATCTACAAGTCAGGCGCCAGACACGACCCTGGTAATTACAGAGGAATTTCTTTGTCTTCATTTTCACATTAGTTATTTGAGCAATTTGGACAAATTCCAATATTTCGCAGTAAATTTAAATAGTTATACATTTTCTATGTACGGACATATGGATTCTTCCCAATTCTACGTATAAAGCGACGTATCCACAGAAGTTTTCTACAATACTTTGAATGTATGAATTCGACATCGGGCGCGGCTTGACGACCCCAATTTTCGGCCTCGTAGTTTAAAACTGGGGATAAAAGGGAATCAAATTGTTTTAACTTTTGTGATATAGGTAAATCTGTTTGTTTGGTTGGTTATTGACTATGAACAAATTATGTAATGAAAATGCTGCATGCTGAGCTATACGACGTTGTGTACGATTTCAATTTCTGTTTTAAAAAGGTGTACGCCAAGATATTTAAATGAACTCACACATTCTACTCGCCAGTTATACAAGGAAACCTTGTAGTTAGTATGCCGTCCATTCTCAAATATCATGATTTTATACTTGTTTGCATTAAGACGTAAATGTCATTCATTAAAATAATATTCTATGTCGTTTGAGATAGATTGTAGAGATTTTGGATACTGCGAGAATACAACCGCGTCATCAGCAAAAAGTAACAGACACAAGTGTATATTACCAGTGCAAAATATACCATCTATACTGTAGTTAATGATGTTCAAAATGTCATTTAGGAAAAATAAACATAATATGCTGCTAGTTGGGTCACAGGCACTTGTTCCTCTAAAAATAGATATGACCTACTCTATGCATAGATATTAACAAGGGTGGACACAGTTTTCTGGGTCGCCTCGCCTCAACTCATTTTATTCAAAGTATTCGAACAAATATATGAGTTTGAAGTAGGGAATCAATCAATAATGCTTTCCTCTATCGAACTATACCAAAATAACGTGTTTTTTTCTCCATACGTATGTAAATTCCTATGAAATATTCGCGATTTCGCCAAAAGGACAACAACCTGGACCAAAAACGAAAGTACTTCTATTGACATTTCGGAATGGTTTTCGTTGCAGTAGTATCTATGCACAGAGTTGGTCATATTTATTTTTAGAGGAGCAAGTCCCTGTAGTTGGGTCTCCTTGTTTGACACCTATGTTTGAATAGATATATTCAGATGTTTCCGACTTATATCGTACATATAATTTAACAGTGCTATACATTGATTTAATAGCATTTACAAATGAGCCGTTCCACGATAAAACCAACAGTATTGACTCCGCGTAAAGTATCGACCCGGATCAGTCTAAGCATGCCGCGCAGACTAACCCGGACAGACACTTTTCGTCTACTGTGGATTTTCTGTTTCCGGAATCATTACTTTACACCTCTATCCACCTGAGACGGAATGTGTCGGCCCGGATTAGCCTGCGCGGACTGCGCAGGCTGATCTGGGTCGATACATTACGCAGATCCAATAATGTTGGTTATCTCGTGGAACGACTCAAATGTAATACTAACGTTTTAATTCAGTAGTTTCTGTCACAGACATACTCTATCAATTTTTGTCAATAATTTTTTCCAAGTCAAGAAAAGCTCCGTAAAGTTTTTTCTCGTCGGCTAAGGATTTCATTATCAAGGAGTGCAAAATGAAGATACAATCTACCGTAGATTTTTCCTTTTGGAAGCCAAATTGATTATCAATTATCTTTTCATGTTTTTCAGACCACTTGGTACATGTAAGTCTTGTAACAAGTAGTTTTGAGTAAATGTTTGAAATGATACTTTTTTATTAAGATTTATGCCTCTAAAGTTGTTAGCATCAGGGTTTCCTCCCTTGAATATGAGTATGAATATGCCTTCACCCCAACAATTTGGGAAAATACCTTCATTATATTTGTTGTTGTAATGAATTACAAGTAATGGAGCAATAATAACATATGAACTTTTGAAAACTTCGGCAATTGAATGATCTGTGCCTGGGCTTTTAGAATTATTTTGTGAAAATACAGCATTTCTTATCTCCGATTCTGTACAATTTACATCTAGATCATTGTCATATAAGTAGCTATCATCATGTGTTGCATTATACGTGTTTTTTTGTGTGTGGCTGAGGGCTATATGGATCATTAAAATGTGAATACATGTCATTGATCGATATATGCTCGGGATTGCATTTTTTTGAATTATATTGTGTTTTGACATTTTTCCAAAATGATTTCAGATTTGATTTTGCTAATTTTGATATGCGTACACCTTCTCTTTTTTTGCGATTTTTTTTTTACATTTGCGTTTTGTTTTAATATTTGCACCTTCAAAATATAAAACTCAACAGTGGAGGTCGATGGGTTTTTTGTATGGCGTTTAACGCCGCTTTCTATATTTTGTGTCAGTTATATCACGACCATGCCTGGGTAAGTTAACATTCCTACTGGTCCATTTATCCGGACAACAGCGAGTTAGTTGTAATGCTAACCCCTAAGTCGTGAGCGTCAAGGAGGGAATACCATGACAACCATTAGACAAGGCGTTTGTATGAACCGGTCGGTGATCAAACCCGAGGCAGACGCTCTACCCATTTACCACCAAGGTGGTCAATCGGGCTGATTCCATCATACTCATATACAGCAAGAGGTACAGGAACACAGCTACAACTTTATTTAGCAAAACCCGATCTACACAATGTGTTATGTTGCTTAACATTTCCCCACATACTGACACCTCTTTAGCAGACGATATTTAAAATGAGCAATTTCCGCTTTTGCCACATTGTTTTCCACTCTATTGAAATTGTATCCTTTTATTTATAAAGCTTTATTTATTTATGCCAGGTTGCTTCCAAAGTTGTCTGCTGAAGATTTGTTGTTAGTGGGGAAGGGTTAAGATAAACAGAGACAATTGTCATTGTTTTATTTATAATTATGATGATGATGATGATGATGATGATGAGGATAATGATGATGATGATGAGTATAATGATAATGATGATGATGATTATTATTATTATTATTGTTTTATATTAATAATATTATTTCTATAAGCATTTTTGTTATAACAATTATAAAGATTGACTTTACATACCAGATTTTAATGTCTCCAGTTTAGTCTCCATAACAATAAACACCCCAACACTGAATAAACACAGAATAACAAAGCGCCGATTCATCTTCGTCTCTCACCAAATGTTTTACGCATAAATAAGACTTACACGTACACTTTTTAGCTTATCTACTTTCGTAGATATATCTTCGTTTAGTCTATTGTATTATATGTCGGCGGGAAGAGTAAGCAAGTTTTGTGTACTGTACACGCAATCGAAGATTAAAAGTTCAACTGTATGTATTTCCCCCCCCCCCCCCCCCCCCCCGGTACATGTATGATTAACCCTTTCTCACATACATGTACGTCAAAACTGCAGGAGACGAAATTGAAAACACATAGGCAAAAATATGGAAAATATCTATAAATGATATTATAATTATTAAAAAAATATATTTGAAAACATTTTGGCAAAAAAAGGAATTGCTCATCAAAAGACATTTCTTCTTTTTCCACAATGTCTTCAAAAGACATCTGCCTGCTGCAGAGGCATCAGAAAGCGCCCGTATGCGGGGAGAGAAAAGAAAATTCCAAGCATCAGAAATAATCATTTGGAGACAGAGGAAATAATTATTCTTCCCATAAATTCTAAAAAGACACAGCGATGTCAAAAGCTGTTTGATGGGCAGGTCTTTTTAAAGAGCAGTTATTGCAGAAGTTGGTTAGTATATAGTTTCAGGTGTTATTTATAGCTTGTTTGTTTTTATTTTTTAGAAAAAACGTCTGGGTATTATTATACTCTTGTCATCTGCGTTGTCACATTACAACAGCATTTATGTTAAATACCCCTCAATGCTCACACACACATGCTTCCTGGGTGAATCAACCCAACTATGCGATAGGACTGAAAACAGTGTGGTAAGAGGAGCCATTGCCCATCCTGCTTTCAATGGTCGTTTTGATTGCGTTGTTGGTTGTTTTAGGCCGTTTACAACAGCATTTATGTTAAATACCCCTCAATGCTCACACACACATGCTTCCTGGGTGAATAAACCCATCTACGCGATAGGACTGAAAACAGTGTGGTATAAGGAACCATTGCTCATCATGTTTTCAAAGGTGCTTTTGAGTGCACTGTACGGAGTTTTAGGCCGTTTTCAACAGCATTTATGTCCAATCACCCGCACAGTTCACATACTCATGCTTCCTGGTCGAATCAAGCCAACTATGCAATAGGACTGAAAACAGTGTGGTAAGAGGAGCCATTGCTCGTCATGTTTTCAAAGGTCAATGCGATTGCATTGTTGGGGTTTATAGGCCGTTTTCAACAGCATTTATGTCCAATTACCCTCACAGTTCACAAACTCATGGGACCTGGGTGAATCAACCCAGCTATGCGATTGGACTGAAAACAGTGCGGAAAGAGGAGCCATTGCTAATCATGATTTCAAAGGTCGTTTTGTTTGTATTGTTGGGTGTTTAACGCCGTTCTCAACATCATATATGTCAAATCACCCGCACTGATCACATACTCATGCTTCCTGGTCGAATCAAGCCAACTATGCAATAGGACTGAAAACAGTGTGGTAACAGGAGCCATTGCTCATCATGTTTTCAAAGGTCGTTTTGATTACGTTGTTGGGTGTTTTAGGCCTTTTTCAACAGCATTTATGTCCAATCACCCGCACAGTTCACATACTCAAGTGTCCCGGGTGAATCAACCCAACTATGCGATAGGACTGAAAACAGTGTGGTAAGAGGAGCCATTGCCCATCCTGCTTTTAATGGTCGTTTTGATTGCGTTGTTGGTTGTTTTAGGCCGTTTACAACAGCATTTATGTTAAATACCTCTCAATGCTCACACACACATGATTCCTGGGTGAATCAACCCATCTACGCGATAGGACTGAAAACAGTGTGGTATAAGGAACCATTGCTCATCATGTTTTCAAAGGTGCTTTTGAGTGCACTGTACGGAGATTTATGCTGTTTTCAACAGCATTTATGTCCAATCACCCGCACAGTTCACATACTAATGCTTCCTGGTCGAATCAAGCCAACTATGCAATAGGACTGAAAACAGTGTGGTAAGAGGAGCCATTGCTCGTCATGTTTTCAAAGGTCAATGCGATTGCATTGTTGGGGTTTATAGGCCGTTTTCAACAGCATCTATGTCCAATCACCCTCACAGTTCACAAACTCATGGGACCTGGGTGAATCAACCCAGCTATGCGATTGGACTGAAAACAGTGCGGAAAGAGGAGCCATTGCTAATCATGATTTCAAAGGTCGTTTTGTTTGTATTGTTGGGTGTTTAACGCCGTTCTCAACATCATATATGTCAAATCACCCGCACTGATCACATACTCATGCTTCCTGGTCGAATCAAGCCAACTATGCAATAGGACTGAAAACAGTGTGGTAACAGGAGCCATTGCTCATCATGTTTTCAAAGGTCGTTTTGATTGCGTTGTTGGGTGTTTTAGGCCTTTTTCAACAGCATTTATGTCCAATCACCCGCACAGTTCACATACTCAAGTGTCCCGGGTGAATCAACCCAACTATGCGATAGGACTGAAAACAGTGTGGTAAGAGGAGCCATTGCCCATCCTGTTTTTAATGGTCGTTTTGATTGCGTTGTTGGTTGTTTTAGGCCGTTTACAACAGCATTTATGTTAAATACCTCTCAATGCTCACACACACATGATTCCTGGGTGAATCAACCCATCTACGCGATAGGACTGAAAACAGTGTGGTATAAGGAACCATTGCTCATCATGTTTTCAAAGGTCCTTTTGAGTGCACTGTACGGAGATTTATGCTGTTTTCAACAGCATTTATGTCCAATCACCCGCACAGTTCACATACTAATGCTTCCTGGTCGAATCAAGCCAACTATGCAATAGGACTGAAAACAGTGTGGTAAGAGGAGCCATTGCTCGTCATGTTTTCAAAGGTCAATGCGATTGCATTGTTGGGGTATATAGGCCGTTTTCAACAGCATTTATGTCCAATCACCCTCACAGTTCACAAACTCATGGGACCTGGGTGAATCAACCCAGCTGTGCGATGGGACTGAAAACAGTGTGGAAAGAGGAGCCATTGCTAATCATGATTTCAAAGGTCGTTTTGTTTGTATTGTTGGGTGTTTGACGCCGTTCCCAACATCATATATGTCAAATCAACCGCACTGATCACATACTCATGCTTCCTGGGCGATTCGACCCAGCTACTCAATAGTACTGAACACACTGTGACAAAGGGAGCAATTGCCCGCCCTGCTTTTAGAGGGCGTTTTGTTTGAATTGTTGGGTGTTTTAGGCCGTTTTCAACATCATTCCAGTCATACCAACCCGTCAGTTCACGCACTCGTGATCCCTGGTTGAATCATCCCAGCTATGCAATATACCTGAACAAATTGTGGCAAAAGAGGCAATTGCCCGTTATGCTTTAAAATGTCGGTTTGTTTGCATGGTAGGGATTTTGATATTGGAAGCGAGTTGTTGCATGACTAAATAAGTGTGGAAAGCGACATAAAATATATTCATGTGGGAAAGGGTGAGTATGTGTTCACTGGTCTTTGCGCCTCTGCAGGCCAAATCCCTTTCGGCGGTACAGTGAACGATTTTCCCATAACCCCGTTCCCACATGCATAAACTCCCTATAAATGAACTATCAACAATATTGTGATAAAAACAGCCATTGCTCATCATGTTTTCAACGGTCAGTTCACATACTCAGGTTTTCTGGGTGATTCTACCCAGCTAGGCAATAGGACTGAAAACCATGTGGTAAGAGGAGCCATTGCTCATCATGTTTTCAAAGGTCGTTTTGATTGCGTTGTTGGGTGTTTTAGGCCGTTTTCAACAGCATTTATGTCCAATCACCCGCACAGTTCACATACTCATGCGTCCCGGGTGAATCAACCCAACTATAAGATAGCGTTGTTGGTTGTTTTAGGCCGTTTACAACAGCATTTATGTTAAATACCCCTCAATGCTCACACACACATGCTTCCTGGGTGAATCAACCGATATACGCGATAGGACTGAAAACAATGTGGTATAAGGAACCATTGCTCATCATGTTTTCAAAGGTCATTTTGAGTGCACTGTACGGTATTTTAGGCCGTTTTCAACAGCATTTATGTCCAATCACCTGCACAGTTCACATACTCATGCTTCCTGGTCGAATCAAGCCAACTATGCAATAGGACTGAAAACAGTGTGGTAAGAGGTGCCATTGCTCGTCATGTTTTCAAAGGTCAATGCGATTGCATTGTTGGGGTTTATAGGCCGTTTTCAACAGCATTTATGTCCAATCACCCTCACAGTTCACAAACTCATGGGACCTGGGTGAATCAACCCAGCTATGCGATGGGACTGAAAACGGTGTGGAAAGAGGAGCCATTGCTAATCATGATTTCAAAGGTCGTTTTGTTTGTATTGTTGGGTGTTTTACGCCGTTCTCAACATCATATATGTTAAATCACCCGCACTGTCCACATACTCATGCTTCCTGGGCGATCCAACCCAGCTACTCAATAGTACTGAACACACTGTGACAAAGGGAGCAATTGCCCGCCCTGCTTTCAGAGGTCGTTTTGTTTGTATTGTTGGGTGTTTTAGGCCGTTTTCAACATCATACCAGTCATACCAACCCGTCAGTTCACGCACTCGTGATCCCTGGGTGAATCATCCCAGCTATGCAATAGACCTGAACACATTGTGGCAAAAGAGGCAATTGCCCGTTATGCTTTAAATGTCGGTTTGTTTGCATGGTAGGGGTTTTGATATTGGAAGCGAGTTGTTGCATGACTAAATAAGTGTGAAAAGCGACATAAAATATATGCATGTGGGAAAGGGTGAGTATGTGTTCACTGGTCTTTGCACCTCTGCAGGCCAAATCCCTTTCGGCGGTACAGTGAACGATTTTTCCATAACCACGTTCCCACATGCATAGACTCCCTATGAATGAACTATCGAAAATATTGTGATAAAAACAGCCATTGCTCATCATGTTTTCAACGCTCGTTTTGTTTGCATTGTTGGGGCTTTAGGCCGTTTTCAACAGCATGTATGCCCAATCGCCATCACAGTTCAGATACTTTTGTTTTCTGGGTGATTCTACCCAGCTAGGCAATAGGACTGAAAACCGTGTGGTAAGAGGAGCCATTGCTCATCATGTTTTCAAAGGTCGTTTTGATTGCGTTGTTGGTTGTTTTAGGCCGTTTTCAACAGCATTTATGTCCAATCACCCACACAGTTCACATACTGATGCGTCCCGGATGAATCAACCCAACTATGCGATAGGACTGAAAACAGTGTGGTAAGAGGAGCCATTGCCCATCCTGCTTTCAATGGTCGTTTTGATTGCGTTGTTGGTTGTTTTAGGCCGTTTACAACAGCATTTATGTTAAATACCCCTCAATGCTCACACACACATGCTTCCTGGGTGAATCAACCCATCTACGCGATAGGACTGAAAACAGTGTGGTATAATGAGCCATTGCTCATCATGTTTTCAAAGGTCGTTTTGATTGCGTTGTTGGGTGTTTTAGGCCGTTTTCAACAGCATTTATGTCCAATCACCCGCACAGTTCACATACTCATGCGTCCCGAGTTAATCAACCCAACTATGCGATAGGACTGAAAACAGTGTGGTAAGATGAGCCATTGCCCATCCTGCTTTCAATGGTCGTTTTGATTGCGTTGTTGGTTGTTTTAGGCTGTTTACAACTTTAATCTTACCTCATAACTCAAAAACCGTTCAATATTTTCAAATTTAAACTTGGTACAAATGTTCCTATGAACAATACCATTTCACATACTTTTGCTTTAAACATTATTCAGTAATGTCCAATTGGCTTTCACTTTTTGCGCTTTTGTTTTAAGTTATGATAGTCTTATCCCTCTTATCTACGTCCCTTGTATAACTAGGTTGAACCTTATCTCATTGCTTAATGTGCATATGTATGAATTTACAGATGTAATAGTACGTATATATATATAAATATGTGATGTAGACAAATTATGTTGCCTCTGCAGCAGACAACTTTAAAAACATGTATACAATATTATAGAAAATTTCTATAAATGATAGTATAGTTATTGAATAGAGTTAGAAACATTTTTATTTAAGGAGAAATTGCTCAACATCAGAATGTTATTAAATGGCCTGCTGAAAATGTGTCATAAAACATAAGGAAAAACAGATATTTTGGAGTATAATCGAAGGCACTGTTTAAACAAGAGGCACATGAGGGCCTTTGCTCAACTGGGATGGTTCTTTGGTCCTTTTTAATCCAGAGCATGTATGTATGGTGAAGATCGGATAGTAAATTGAGGCTCTAATCTGTTCACAAGCTGTATTATAGCAATTTTGACAATTTCAAGGGCCATAATTCAGTCATGCAAGGGCACATCTGGCTGGTTTGCGAAAGGAACCGCGCTCTCATCAATATTTAACTAGTATCTAAGTTTGGTGCAGATTGAATAGTAAATGGAGGCTCTATTGTGTTCACAAGCTGTATTATAGCAATTTTGACAATTTCAAGGGCCATAATCCAGTCTTGCATGTGCGGATCTGGCTGGTAAGCAAAAGGAACTCAGCTCTCATGGATATCTAACTACTGTAAAAGTTTGATGGAGATACAATCTTTGGTCCTTTTTAATCCAGAGCATGTATGTATGGTGAAGATCGGATAGTAAATGGAGGCTCTAATCTGTTCAAAAGCTGTATTATAGCAATTTTGACAACTTCAAAGGCCATAATCCAGTCAGGCAAGAGCACATCTGGCTGGTTTTCAAAAGGAACCAAGGTCTCATCAATATTTAACTACTATCTGAGTTTGGTAAAGATCGAATAGTAAATGGAGGCTCTATTGTGTTCACAACCTGTATTATAGCAATTTTGACAATTTCAAGCGCCATAATCCAGTCTTGCATGGGCGGATCTTGATGGTAAGCAAAAGGAATCCAGCTCTCATGAATATCTAAATACTGTATAAGTTTGATGGAGATACAATCAAAACTGAAGACTTTATCGCGTTCACAAGCTGTATTATAGCAATGTTGACATCTTCAAAGGCCATAATCCAGTCAGGCAAGGGCACAGACGGCTGGTTTTCGAAAGGGACCAAGCTCTCATCAATATTTAACTACTATCTGAGTTTGGTGAAGATCGAATAGTAAATGGAGGCTCTATTGTGTTCACAAGCTGTATTATAGCAATTTTGACAATTTCAAGGGCCATAATCCAGTCTTGCATGGGCGGATCTGGCTGGTAAGCAAAGGGAACCCAGCTCTCATGGATATCTAATTACTGTATAAGTTTGATGGAGATACAATTAAAACTGAAAACTTTATCGCGTTCAAAAGCTGTATTATAGCGATTTTGACAACTTCAAGGGCCATAGTGCACATCTGGCTGGTTTCCGAAAGGAACCAAGCTCTCATCAATATTTAACTACTGTCTAAGTCTGATGAAGATCAGATAGTAAATTGAGCCTCTTTTGTGTTCACAAGCTCTATTATAGCAATTTTGACAATTTCAAGGTCCATAATCCAGTCTTTCATTAGCGGATCTAGCTGGTTTGCGAAAGGAACCGAGCTCTCATGGATATGTAACTACTGTATAAGTTTAATTGAGATACAATCAAAACTGAAGACTGTATCGCGTTCACAAGCAATTGTTTACGGACGCACGCACGCACGCACGCACGCACGCACGACGGACACAACACCACAGCATAAGCTCTTATTGCTTTTGGCCAGTAGAGCTAAAAAGTAATTTGACAGAATAACAACTTGGGAATGCATAGCAAGGATCTCATTCTTTCAATTCTGCTAACCTAGCAAAATCTGGATCTTCTCCTTTGCCTTCGAATCTTTGTCAATCAATTTGCTATGGAACGAGAATCTCCTTTGAATAATATTAACCATTTTTTCAACAAAATTAAAAGCTGATTTGAGCATGGAGATGTATGTGGCTATTTGGACGGTAGAAAATATTGTTAGATAAATAGAAATTGCTTTTCAAGAGCAGTGTCATTTCATTACAATTTTTTCTCAAATTTTCTCACTTGCAAAGGCATTAAAGGTCTTCATTTTGTGGCTCACCTGGACACGCATTGCTCAAGTGTGATTTGCTAATTGTGATTGCCTTTTGTCTGGCGTGCGTCGTCCGTCGTCATTCAACATCTTCTCCTCTATAACCAGTGGTTCAATTGGGATGAAACTTCACAGAAAGCATCCTCCCATTATTCTCACCAAAATTCCTTCAAATTTTGGGATCCCTACATAATTTTGGTTTCCATGGTAACCAAACAAAAAAAACTTTTAAATTCTTCATCTCCCAAACTGATTTGCCGATTTCCAAAATATTTTGTAGGCTTTTTGCCTCATATGTCTTTAGTGGAAACTTAAAAAATCTTCAACTCCGGAAGCGTTAAGCCGATTTTCAAATAATTTAAGACAAATGTTCCTTGGGTGACCCTCTATCATATTCCTACAAGCCGTGTTAATTGTTTAAAAAACATGGCCGCCAGATTTCCAAATAAAATAGAATTGTTTCTTGGTTGAACTACTATCAGATTCCTTCAAATCCTGTTAACTGGTAAAAACATGGCCGCCAAGGATGGTGGGGCTGTTTTTCCTTTTATGGGAATACTGATTTAGTTGTTACCTTAAGTGGAGTGATACTTGCCATTTTACGCCTTTCGTTAACTTATCTGAGAAAAAAACATATAAAGGGACACAGTTTGGCAAACAGTTTGCTTCATGAGAAATCCCACAATCTTACTATTTGTTGGTTTATATTAGACTGCAATACTTCACACCACATTTAAGTTGTTGATTATGTTCTACCCTAATTACAGTTGTGGACAATGTACACTGGATTCAGCATGCACAGTCATACAGTCTAATCTCTGTCTACATTGTTCACTACTCATGTATCAAGACATGTTTATGGTAAAGACAAATATATGCACATATTTACCCCCAGGAACAATAAATCTGCTGCCAGCAGACAACTTTGAAAACATCCAGACGAAACTAGAAATATCCAAAACGAAAATTAGATAATTTAATAGTATTGAAAACATTGTGAGAGATGGAGAAATGGCTCATTATGAACTATTTCTGATTTTGCCATAATGTTTTAAAAAATCATCCTCTGTGTGAAACGGTTCATAAGGTGACACAAACCATGGATGATGGTATCAGTTACAGAAATTCAGCAGGATAAGGGTTACAGTTAAGAACATCATGACATTGACAAATTTACCGTTCACGCTCCGCTCCGTTCCGCTTGTTCTGTTCCGCTAACGTTCCATTCCGCTCATAAAGCGTTCACTCATTCATAACATTGTGATTGCTTTTTTCCGTTCCACTTAGATTCAGCGAAGCATTCATGTGATTTAATTTTTTCCTTCATTATGATTGTTTCGTTCAGAGCGCAAAATTCCGTTCCGCTCATAAAGCATTCCAACTTCGTTCCAATCACTCTCACGATACAATCACGTTCCACTCAGATTGTCAATTTAATGATGTTCTTAACTGTAAGAACATCTTGAAATTGACGAATTTACCGTTCACGCTCTGCTCCGTTCCGTTCCATTCCGCTCCGCTCACGTTCCATTCCGCTCATAAAGCGTTCAGTCATTCATAACATTGTGATTGCTTTTTTTCGTTCCGCTCAGATTGTGCGAAGCATTCATGTGATTGAATTTTTTCGTTCATTATGATTGTTTCGTTCAGAGCGCAAAATTACGTTCCGCTCATAAAGCGTTCCAACGTCGTTCCAATCACGCTCACGATCCAATCACGTTTCGCTCAGATTGTGAATTTCATGATGTTCTTAACTGTAGTTAGGATTGTTGCAAAGTGCGACTGACCGGTTTGACTGAGATTGGTGCAAAGTGTGACTGGATGCATGAATAACTAGTTTGATTGAGATTGGTGCAACGTGTGACTGCATCTTAGAGCAGTTTGGCTGAGATTGTTACAAAGTGTGACCGCATGAAGGACCAGTCTGACTGAGATTGGTGCAAAGTGTGATTGACTGCATGTAGTACCAGTTTGACTTAGCTAGATAAAGCCAGTTAACTGACAAAATGACCAAATGACACATAGGGAAAACAGACGAGAATCTCTACCATTCTGCTATTTTGCTGACCAAACAGAATTCAAAAATGAGTTGCCTGATTTCGAACATGGAAGAGTGTACTGTAGCAAATTCGGTGCTGAAAGATATAATACAACGAAGAGCCGCGATAGATCAGTCGATTGCGACATCTGCTATCAACTGGTGAATTCTGATTTTTAACCACGGCCGGGACAATCAGTCTTTCCAATTAGTGACAAAGGTCATTGTGACTAGCGTCAGTCATCTACCTCCAATGAGCTGAATAGTCCATGGAGAAAAGTAGCCAGTTTATCGTGGAGGAATTGATGTGGACTGATTGTGCGAAAATGTCATTAAAATACGTATGGAAAATTGGACTCTTTTGAAATAACTCAAATACCATTGAAAACATCGTTAGACTTAAATCAATCGATCACTATTTAATTTAATCCACATTTTACGAGTATATACATGATGTAGAAAGCTGGATAAAGGATTGTTCACTGAGTTGTCACGGTCAAGGTCACTATTTCAACATTAGATTTGGGACCATGAGGTCACCGATAAGAACCTGGTTTCGTAGTTTTGCTGCCTAGCTTGATCTCCATAGTGTGGCCAAACACTTTAACGAATTCCTCATGTTGCTCTTTCTTTTACTAGTTTGATGCCTATCATGATGAGAATATGGTGCTGCTATTACACTATATTGTGGTAGCAATTGCAAGCTAATTGACAGTATGAATAATCGAATCGTTCAAATAAGTTAATTTTACTTATCAAATGTAAAACGCAATTGTTCGATTGTCTAGTTCTTAGTTAGCTCATTTGAACACATATATGTAGTATTCCAGATAATCTTTTGCTATTAACCTGTGTCCGTTGGGTATCATTATCAACATGTTCTGTAAACATTGATTGATTGGGGTTAACGCCGTCTTTAACAATTTTTCAGTCGTAGCAATTCACCTACTCCTCCGTTTCCTGGCTTTCTCATACCAGTACTCAACACAACATACTTTCTAATAAACTAACTGCTTTTCCACATAGACTGTTAGCCCATTGGTGAATGACGTATGTCATGGTGACTTTTGTCAAACATCGGAAAGAATGTTAAGCTAGCAGGGATTTGAACTCACAACCCCTTGATTTACAGCCCGCGTCGCTACCGACTGTAAACAACACGCCCTCTAAACCACTAGGCCGAAATCAACCAAACTCACAGGAATGATCCTTTGGTGGTCCTCTTTCAAAATTGTTCAAGGAGTTATATTAAATGTAGACATCTGATTGCTGTTGCATCAGAACCGGGGGAATATGACAACTTCTAATTGATTCTGGCCCCGATTCCACCAACGTTTTCTTAACTTAAAAACTTAAATTAAGTATTTCGACTTAACTAAGTTTTTAAGTTATTTGTATTCCACCAACGTCGACTTAATTATTTTTACATAACTTAAGTAAGTATTTCACTAAGTAGGTCGTGTAAATATCCAAAAATATCTTTAGACGAAAGAAATGAAAAGAAATATTGTGACTGGTAACGCGTCCAAATTGTAACCGGAAGTCAGTTAATTTTTACGCAATAATTTGAGAACCGTTCGTGTAAAGACCTTCACCTTGTCACAGACGACAACAAACAACAATGTTGAACTCTGAATCCGTGGCCTGCTCTAGAATGGAAAAGGAAAACAAACCTAAACGAGCTAGACAAGCGAATTTTTCCATTCTAGAGGAGGTCACACTCATTTCGTCAGTAATATCGAATTACGACGGTCTGTTCGGAAGTTTTACTGGAAGTTCGAGGGGAGTGAGCGTGAAGCAGGAGGCTTGGAGGCTGGTGTTGGATGCTGTTAACGCGTAAGTTAATATTTTTCAGTCGTTCCTTCTCTTCTTGAATACATAAAGCATTCATCTTCTACGATCTATTTTCATTACTTTCTTATTTTGTTTTGAATTTGATGACAGAATCCTTCGTCAGTCATTGAAATTAATTTTACATTTCACTGGTCCGAAAGAAATAGATAAACACATTTCAGTTGACAATGGATAATTTGTCTAAAGCATCTTGGTAACATGCATATAAAAGTAAACAAGACATTGATTGGGGACTAGGTTTAATATGAATTCAATCACTTAAGTGGGGTATCACTAAACAGAGTCTGGTAGAGTCCGGTAGAGTCTGGTAGAGTCTGGTCGTCAAATATCCCATTATATCACTGTTTTGTTGTGTTTTTGTATTGAAATGAATAAAATAAAGTGCTATTGTATCATATAAATAAAAAAATAAATGGTATTTGCCTATTTTAGTTCATTTTCGAGTAAATATAGAAATATTATATGCGTGAACACGGACACTGGCAGAGTCTGGTCATTATTAAGCAATAAATACAAAGTTTTATACGATTTTTAAGTTAGAAAAAGTTTAATTTGATTTATATGTGTCATATTATATATTTATTTCTTATATTATTTCAGCTGATAATCGGGAAAATAGTGGAAGATTGAGGATTTTTAACGATAACATTGTGTTTCGTGAATCAAAATGGCTGACGTGAAATTTCTGTTTATAATGCGGCCCTATCGTACATCCTGTACGAGTAATACACTAAATTCTCTCTCTATTATGGGCCAACTAATTGATTAGGTGTGATCAACAGATTAGTGTTATAATTACCAAGATTTTAAATGTATGAAAACTACTAGATTGGAATAATTTTATGTTTTATATGTCATAAACATTAATTAAACCAAATGCTTAGAGAGCTATATACTTACTTAAAAGTAATTCATATGAAATTGGAGGATAAATTGAGTAACATTGACCAGAGTAAATTAATATTTTGTCCCTACGAAGAGTTTTCGACTTGTAAAGCCATTGACATATGTTTCCCACAAGCCACAGGAGTTCTTTGCGCGAAACATTTGAAGGATAATGCGGTAAATTTACTCAGTAAGTGTCTTCCTCAACCTGAGGTTAACCGCATTATTTGTAAACTCTTCGGTCCTAATGGTATCTTAAGTGCTGAAACTGCAACCTCATTCACAGAAATGGACCAAGAAATATCCAATACACATCCAAATTTGACATATTTACAAGGGATACTTACCAATTTGGAGAAGCATATGTTTCTCCCCAAACTCAAACATTCCTGGCTACCACAACAATGGTTTAATAATGCAAATGAGTCGTACAACCATGTTATCAAAAGGACGACAAACTGGGTAGTCCAGAAATTGCCCGACATGATAGAAAAGTTCCAAGAACTTGAACAGTGTCAAACTCTTGATGTGAGAGGCGCAATGCACGACACGGGTAAATATTGTTTGGCGACACAAGCGTCGGTGCTACACGTTTCTCATGCTACATATGGACCCAGTTAAGTCCTGACCAGAGATCAAGGCGATTTATGAAATTATTGAACTTTAAGTCGCATCACATTTCAAACATCACATCAACAGATAAGCAACTAACATTACCCTCCATTACGAGAATTGAACGAAAACTCGGCACTCGCAAACGCCTGAAAAATTGCAAAACATACACAATTGAAAATAAAAAAACACAGATTATATTGAAACACATTCATGTTAAAAGGACTGCATATTTTAGTTGCAAACCAACAACAATATATTTTTTATCAATCATTCGCTAATACCTGTATGTCAGTTGTACATTCAACATTTTCAACAATAATTCCTCTATATCCGTCTAAAATGTTAACGCTAGGACCAGGTTTAAATTTGAGTACTGGTTATGTCACCAGGAAGCAGACATAAAGAAGCGGAAAATATAAAACCAAAAACAATGAATAAAAATCCCCAAAAATGGAGCTCTGTGTAGGGTCTTTTTTGTTAACCTAAAATGAGATCACGTCACCAATTAGAAACGAATTGAATCAAACACACCTAAATCTTGAGGATACAAAAGAAACCGGCATACATCTGTTCGAGATTCGGGTTGAGACAAACGTGTTAAGGGACAATTCCTGGTTTGTCCTTTGCGTATCACTCGATTCAATAGCGAGCTGGCAGGGGAAGAGTCACTATATTGACTTATGAGTTTCGTGGGTAATGTTGGCCCCGGGTTCACATGTTACCAATGTCTGCATGCTAAACAAGCGCTGCGAGCACCCTAAGCAAGCACGCTCAACAGTGGTGCAGACACCAGACAGCCGGTAGCTGGGTGCTGCTGCTCGGCCATGCTTTTGATCTTTATCAAGTGAATGTACATAGAACCAAAATCATAGAATAAAAAAAAATAAAAAATGGAGCTCTGTGTAGGGTCATTTACGGCCCGGGTCCTGTCAGGCGCACGGGCTCTATTTTGGTAACCTAAAATGGGAAACATAGAAAAAAATTCCCAAAATGATATAATATAGATCCAAACATTGAATTTTGGACCATGAAAGAGTTCCTCCACGTGGTGTGGCCTGAATACAATATTTCGCAAAATGCATTTTATGAACTATATCAGGAAATATATTTTTTTTTTAAGTTAAAATATTTTTGCATATTTTTATATGCAAAAATATGGAAATATGGTTTCGTTTGATTCTATTTTTTTGCGGAATGTAGTCTTTAATTTCATATGAATTACGTTTAAGTAAGTATATAGCTCTCTAAGTATTTGGTTTAATTAACGTTAATGACATATAAGACATAAAATTATTCGAATCTAGTAGTTTTCATACATTTAAAATCTTGGCATTGTTAAAATATAATTATAACTATACTCTGTTGATCACACCAGAGACACATAAAGTGTCCCTGATCACACCTAATCAATTAGTTGATAGAGAGAGAATTTAGTGTATTACTAGTTCAGGATGTGCGATATTGCCGCATTATAAACAGAAATTTCACGTCAGCCATTTTGATTTACGAAACACATATTGTTATCGTTAAAAATCCTCAATCTTCCACTATTTTCCCGATTATCAGCTGAAATAATATAAGAAATAAATATATAATATGACACATATAAATCAAATTAAACTTTTTCTAACTTAAAACTCGTATAACACTTTGTATTTATTGCTTAATAATGACCAGACTCTGCCAGTGTCCGTGTTCACGCATATAATATTTCTATATTCACTCGAAAATGAGCTAAAATAGGCAAATACCATTTATTTTTTTATTTATATGATACAAAAGCACTTTATTTTATTAATTTCAATACAAAAACACAACAAAACAGTGATATAATGGGATATTTGACGACCAGACTCTACCGGACTCTACCAGACTCTACCAGACTCTGTTTAGTGACACCGACTTAAGTGCATTTAATCACCTTGCTTTATGCTTGGCAATGATTGTTTACACATATGTCACAATATAATTTAAATGGTTCAATAAAAACTGTTTGCTGTATAGATGTTTTTGAAAAGAATAATTTGTATTATTAAACCTCAGGCTCACATGACTTTGTAATGTTAAATTCTCATACACTCATCATGGGCAATTTCTTACTGTCTCATGCTAACTGTACGTTTTTGACCGGTTAACAGTAAACTGTTACATGGCACGCACGTTAAACTGTTGGTTATGCACATGCATGACGTCATTTCAAACAATAACGTCACCTTTTAGACGCGCGAGCAATGTAACAGTATAATGTTAACCGGTATATTCATATGTGTGTGTTACATTGTAGTAGATCTACCCATGTTCACCTCTCCTACAAAGGTAAAGAATAAATTGAATAAACATGTAGTTTTGTTCATTATAATAAAATAAATATTGCATGGCTTCCAGTGTGACAGTACATATTGTCAACAATCAGGTAAATACTGTTTATCCTCGGTTTCACCTCGGGTAACAGAATTTTCCTCATGTTGACAATATGTACTGTCACACTGGAAGCCATGCAATATTTATATACTGACTCACTGTTAATATTATTTGATGGTTAACTTAATGCAGGTAATACCGGATAATTCTAAAAAATAAAGAAGCTGTTATTGAAAAGTGTATATATGTACATAATTTACATTGTGAATAACTGCAACAAAAACAACAACAACTAGAATTGTTTTGACAAAAACATATGTCTCCCCCTCAAATATCTGTCAAAATCTCCCAAAACATTCCAACCTATAAAGCAGACAAACAAAAATTTGACCAAGTTGGACAGTACTCAATTTTTAATTACTAATGTTTTGTCTTGACCTGGTACAAAGTGGACATGATTTCAAATGGTTTACAGAAACACATATTTTTACTGCAGCTGTAACATTCAAGACTGAAGTATTCTTCAAAACAGTTAACAACTGTTGCTAAACATAAGCAATGGCAAATAAAAACTAAAATTGTTGCTTAAGATAAATATCATCAATTATCATTATGATATTTCACAAACCATACCAAGTTGGCTACCTACATATCGTGGGCTTCATGCAAAACGGTTGTAACTACATCTTGTTACAAGATGTAGTTACAACCGTTTTGCATGAAGCCATCGATATGTAAAAGGTTTGAAATATTATGTACAATGTACTTGTATACATGTGCTGTAGATAAATGTTTGCTACAGGAGATTCCAATCAGTCTGATCAGATGTAAAGGGGTTGCACTGTTCCAGTCTTGGTTCTGCATACTGACTAAAGTTACATTCTAATTACAATAGTTGAGAGTTAACTTAACATTGGGTTTTTTTCTCCGACAAAACTTTATAAAGTTCACAGTTAACTTATCATGGTTTTCTCTCTTAGGTAGGCCAAGATTCTATTGTTGACAATTAACTTAGCACCGGGTTTTTTCTCTGACAATACATTATATAGTTGACAGTTAACTTTACACTTTTTTTTCTCCAAGGTAAGGTTCTATAGTTGACAATGAACACTATATAGAAGGCATGAGCAATACAGGGCCTTTTTTCCAGAAATTGGGAAAAAGCCTTAGCCTTTCATTTTTGGAAATTTAAGTGCGATTTTCGCCAAAATTGGGAAAAGGTGGAGCGACATTAAAACAACAAACAAAATCATGGACATATCATTAACAGTATTTATTCACTTCAGACTAGAGATTACAGCGGACTGCGAAAATATTTTGCAGACATGTTTGGAAATTCGCCTCGAAAGAGGAATTTAAATTATCCCATTTAATATAGCTGGAATAATTGCAGAAAATTGGGAAATTATTTCTTTATTTTGGGAAATTCGCTGTCAAAATTTGGAAAAAAGAGGGTATTTTCAATTGGGAAGACACCTTTTAAAGGTGTCACTTATATAAGGTAAAAAGGCCCTGCAATACATGATAACCCTTTCCCGAATATAGCAAATATGCAGCAGACGACTTTGAAAACCTATGTACAAAAACGTGAACAATCTTGATAAATGAAGTTTGATTATTAAAAAGAGTTGAAAACAGTGTGGCAAAAGGAGAAATTGCTCAATTTGAGCAATTTTTTCTTTTGTCATAATGTTTCCAAAAAACATCTGCTTCAGAAGCGTCAGAAAGCGTTTATATGTGGGAAAAGGAAAAAAACCAATATTCACATTTGATGCTCTGGCAGCAGACAATTAACTTTTCAAAGTTTTTTATAAATATTGTATCAGAGAATACATCAAATTTTCTTTTTCCTTAAACATTACTGTCAATTTGAACGTCTTCAAATATTGATTTCTTTGTAGTGTAGTTTACATATTTCTTGGTCAATATTGATATCTCAGTGCTGTTGCCAGAAGTCTTGTAATCTAATAACTGTTAGGAAGGATAAGTCCATTCAGCTTCAGCCATTGTAAATAATGTTTACATGAAGTAGGAAGACTATTCATATCTATGGGTTTAGCCACTTTCCACTGGCAGACGTATTCAGATACAAACTGCATCAGACGACACTTGGAAACACTGCGAAAAAAGAAGAAATTACTCATGATGAGCAATTTCTTTTATTGCCACAATGTTTTCAAATCAATTTGATTTTAATATTTTCAATTATAAATACTTTTCTATATTTATAAAGTCATCTGCTGCAGATTATTGTAGTAGTTAAGGCTTGTGGAACAGTCTCCAACTGTTTTCTCATATTTAGCTGGCTGGTATCATTAAGTTTTGGATATAAAACAAACAACAACATAACTTTGCAACATTTAAGCCATCAAGTCTTCCATCAGGTTAAAATGTAAATAACTACTTTTTTTCCCTTTAGACAATTTCAAATCTTTCTCACTTATACCAAAACTGCGGCAAACAAGTTTAAAGTTTTATAGGCAAAATATAAAAAATCTTTCAAAATGGAATAATATATGAATATAGATGAAAGCGTTATTGCAAAATTGTTCATCATGAGCAATTTCTTCTTTTGCCCCAATCTTTTCAAATGTCTTCTACTGCAGATTTGTCAAAATGTGTTTGTAAGTGGAAAAGAGTTAAAGCAGATAACTAAAATAGCATTACCAATTAGGGAAAATATTTGTTTTACCAGACTATATATCTAAGCTTACACAATGATTTTGTTATGGAAAGTAAATTTTATGACATTTGAAGTGATTTGAACAAGTACAGAAGTTTTAATCAAGTTTGTTTATCCCTTTCCTACCTTGGTTTTAGCTTTTGTTCATTAATGTAGACAAAGACTACTACAAGCCTTATCCTCCTTTAGACAACAGATCCCTACTTTGTTATGCAGCAAACAATTTTTGAAAGTATTGTGGAAAAAAGGGTATGGTTAAAAGGGCCAATTTCTCATTTTTCCACAAAATTTGTAACTCTGAGGCTTAACCCTTTCCCTCATATAGACGCTTTCTGACGTCTCTGCCACAGACGGCTTTTTGAAAACATAGTGACAAAGGAAGAAATTTCACAAAACATGCAATTTCTCCTTTTGCCACAATGTTTTCCACTTTTAGTCATAGGTTATCCATTCCATAATAGAGATTTTCTTCGTTTTGACAAACTATGTTCCAAGTCGTCTGCTACAGAATTGTTGTATGAGGGAAAGGGTTAAGAGATAGAATTTTATGAACTTAAGCCTATGTTAGCACCTCAAGGGGTTCGTTAAACTAAAAGTGTCGTATACAATATACTTAAAACTGTTTTGAAATGTTTTTGAATGTCATATATGTCGAGACGCGGGTTCTGCACGTCGCCTTGATGAGGTGAACATCTGACCCAAGTTTCATGAAAATACTTCAAACCGTCTTAGAGATATGGAGTTGACACAAAATAAAGCCTCAAACCTTTGACCTTCAAATGTGACCTTGACCTTGACCCGGTATGGTCGAGACGCGGGTTATGCATGTCGCCTTGATGAGGTGAACATGTGACCCAAGTTTCATGAAAATCCTTCAAGCCGTCTGGGAGATATGGATCGGACAAGATTTTGGGGACGAACAGACAGACAGACAGACAGACAGACATCAAGGACAAAAACAATATATCTCCCCTGTATACAGGGGGAGACATAATGAGTAAACAATTTGATACAATTCCAATTAATTGATGAATAATGATAGCTTAACATTGGTTCTAAGAAACATTCAAAAACACTCTCATAAAAGAAAATGCTTTATATGTGTGGCTATTCTAAAAAGCATTGTACATAAAATTTACTATTGTTATTATGTGTTCATGCTATGTGAGTTGTTATCTTGAACAAATTGTTTTTATTTACAGTGCGTCTGTTAGTGAAAGGACCCTGGATGGGATTGAAAAAAAGTTTAACAACATAAAGCAGTCAGGTAAAAATTCTTTTTAAGATCACTCTCCTTTATTAACCTTTTCCCACATACAACAAATCTGCAGCAGACTACTTTGAAAACTCCCTTTAATTTAAATGAAAGTACAGTAATTGAATAGATTTGAAAACATGGTGACAAAAGGAGATTTTTTTTTGTTTTGAGCGATTTCTTCTTTTGTCTCTATGTTTTCAAAAAGCTGTCTGCTGCTGAGGCGTCAGAAAGCATCTTATTGACCGAAAATGTTAAATATTATATATTTTACATGACGTACAATTTTGTCTAAAAAAGTAATGATGTAAAAAATCTCTATAGGAAGAAATGCTGAGGCGTCAGAAAGCATCTTATTGACCGAAAATGTTAAATATTTTATATTTTACATGTACAATTTTGTCTAAAAAAGTAATGTGTAAAAAATCTCTATAGGAAGAAATGCTGAGGGGTCAGAAAGCTAATTGACCGAAAATGTTAAAATATTATATCTTTTACATGGATAATTTTGTCCAAAAAAGTCATGTGTAAAAAATTTCTATAGAAAGAAATGGCTGGTTTACATTATCACATGAATTTCTTGTCCCAATTTGCATTTTTATTTCTATGGTATTTGAATCAACTGAAAATTTTTTTTTTCTTAATTTAACTGCAAAAACATAATTGATTTATGTATTGGTATCTATCAGTTTCATTTTTGGGTGTACATGTAACATTTTATCGAAACTAAGCCATACAATTACATTAATTATTACTTTAATCTCAGCAAAAGCCAAGCGGGACGAAAAACAACATCAACCCACTGGAGGAGGTCGACAACCAGTGAACTCACCGGCAGTTTCATTTTTGAATGTAAATGCAACATTTTAACAAAACTAAGCCATACAATTACATGTTTATTACTTTAATCTCAGCAAAAGGAAAGAGGGATGAAAAGAAACATCCACCCACTGGAGGAGGTAGAGAACCAGTTTACACACCGGCAGAGGAGATGTGGGTGAATGCCCTGGAGGAGCGTAAAAATCCTACCTTACATGGTGTGTTTGGTGGGGTGGATGTAAATGGTAAGCAGTTACTTTGATAATAAAACTTTAAATTGAAAATGTGTTGTATTGTTTTAAGGTGGTTGTCTTAGTCATATGTCGGATATTTCACAATTGGTAATAATTTAAAGATATACAAACAGTGAAACTATATATAAAAGTTAATTGACATTAACAGAATATTAACTTTTTATAGATATAGATATAATCTTAATTTAGTAATGTAAACTTTATATAGTTTCTGTTTGTTTACACAAAAAGTATATATACATATTTATACACAATGTAAAAGTGTATGTCATAACATTTTATTTTTCAGAGCTGAATACATACAATGAAAACATCGTACAGCCCTTTGATTTCACTGAGGAAAATGGTAATAATTTTACACCATTATTTAAACCTTTTCCAATTGCAGTGCAGCAGACGACTATCGAAAACATTGAAAATGAATAAATTGCTCATGATGAGTAATACTTTCAACTCTGTTCACTAACCCTTTACCACATAATGATGCTTTCTGAAGAAATTGCTCATGATGAGCTAAATATTTAAAACTATTATTATTTAAAACATAATGATGCAAACCGCTTACAACATAATGATGCTTTCTGATGATTATGCAGCAGATGAATTTTGAAAAGATTGTGACCAATGTAGACATTTCTTAATTTGCCACAATTTTTAACAGTTTCATTCAATAATTGTTCCTTCCTTTATATAGAGAGCTTCCTTACTTTTTCATTTTAAAAATGTTTTCAAAGTTTTCTGCTGTAAATATGTTGTATGTAGGAAAGGGTTAATTAAATTTTCACTTGAAGAGATTTACTCCTTTCCCACATATAACAAATCTGTTGCAGAAAACTTTGATAACAGCAGAGCAAAAATATAGAAAATCTTACCAAATGAAAGCGTAATAATTTAGTAAATTTGAAAATATTGTGGCAAAAGGAAAAAAAAATTGTATGTGAGAGAGGGATAAACAGTTGTATTTAGGCATTTGGATTAAACATCACAGTACACTTAAACTGAGGCATGATGGCATCAGACTATCATGTGATCTGGCCAGGACATATGTATCATTAGTATCCAACTATCAATGTTCAAAAGGGATGCCATTGCCAATAATTTCAACATATTATGATGTAACAATAAGACCCAATGTTATTGTTTCTTTACAGGATACACATTCAGTATAGATCAACAACACATTCCCGTCATACTTGACATGCCAGAGAGATTGCCCTTAACAACGGAGAGATTGCCTTTAACAACAAATTTGTCAAACGTCATATGTGAAACAACAAATTCTCGGGATGTTAGAAGGAAAAGAAAGAAAATATCGGAAGATAAAGATTCATTAGAGTTGGACATACTAAGAATGGAGAAGGAAAAACTAGCTTTAGAAACTGAGTACATGAGACAGAAGTTGTCATGTTTAGAACAGAGGAAGTCTCTGGAGATTGAAGGAGAATTTTTATAAGAAATTTCTCTCTTCACCAGAAGACTGACTCTGTTTTAATCATGAAACCCAATTAAAATTGTCACACAAAAATGAGGTGTTCGTTTTGTAGTAAAACTATTGTGAACCATCAAATTAATTATCTTAATTAATTTAATGGTTGGCTATTGCTTGAAAATCTTGAAAAATTAACATATCATTTTTTTGTGACAGTTTTCAATAGTCCATTTGTATTGAATCTTTATCTTCAGATGCTTTCTTCCTTGATTTTTAACTCCTATACTTTGATAATTGTTCATTTATTTATAGAGATTTTCTATATTTTTTCTAAATGTTTTCAAAGTCTTCAGTTGCAGATTTGTTGTCTAATAAGGATTTATAAGAATTTGTCTTGAAGTGAGAAATGGTTAATCATTCATTTAACTGATATTTTTGTCTTACAAGGTTGTTAAGGGATAGTGAATCATCAAAATAATTATCTCATCTATTATGCAGGGGCATGCAGCATAAGTGGGCAATGCTACAATGTGTACAGGTTTTAAATTAATTTAATGATTCACTATCAATTGACAACCTTGCAAGATGAACACCTCATTTTATGCAACAGCTTTTATTAGTCCATTTCTATAGTATTGATTCTTTATCCTCAGAGGTTCTCTACCTTGATTTTTTACTTTTAACCCTTTCCCTCATATAGACACTTTCTGACGCCTCTGCAACTTTTGGAAAACATAGTGACAAAAGAAGGAGTTGCTAAAAACAAGCAATTTCTCCTTTTGCCACAATGTTTTCTACTTTTAGTCATAGGTTATTCATTCAATTATGGAGATTTTCTATGTTTTGACAAAATACGTTCAAAGTCGTCTGCTGCATAATTGCCGTATGAGGGAAAGGGTTAAATTATTATCACACCTTAGGGTTATCCATTCAATTAAAGAGATTTTCTATATTTTGAAAAAATAAGTTCAAAGTCGTCTGCTGCAGAATTGTAGTATGAGGGAAAGGGTTAAAAATTATCACTATTTGGCGTTTTTTTCTTAATCATTTTCATCCACAAATTTAAAACTTACATCATAGCAGTGTATAAGCATTAACAAAATATCTGACACAGATTTCTAAAGTTCATAAATCTATTTTGTTTAGGCTTCATGACACCTCTGCAGTAGACAAATTGTGAAAACATTGTGGCAAATGGAAACATTGGTCATAATGAGCAATTTCTATATATGCTACAATATTTTTTAAATTGATTCTATAACTGTTCTTTTATCTATAGATTTTTTGAATATGTTTACTAAATGTTTTCTAAGTATTCAGTTGCAGATTTATTGTCTGCTGAGGATGTATCAGAATGTGTCTGCAAGTGGGAAATGGTTAACCATTAATTTAATTGATATTTATGCAATATACATAATATAGGCTTATTGGAATTTCTGACTTAACATAGATTTGTGTCCTCCTTTCCTTGGAAAGAAGATGCATCTCTCATTCTCCTTATTCATGTCATTGTATTGTGTCATATTGCTATGTAAAAGATACCTACTTTGCCAACCACTTAACACCATTTCTCACACGCAGAATTGTTTTGCCTCATCTTAAGCAAACCATTTTTGAAAACATTGTGGATAAAGTAGAAATTTTCATCCCACAAACAGTTTGCATTGCTACAGTAAAGATAAAAAGAAAGGCTTCAATAACACTTGTACCAAAAAATAAATCTGCTTATAGAATCAACTCATTTTTACTCTTGCACACACATTTCATGCATGTATGGCAGATGACATTTTAAAATGGTCAGGTAAATAGTATAAATTGTTTTAAAGCAGATTTTTTTTCAATTGCCACAATGTTTCCATTGCCAATCAATAACAGAGATTATACTTTCATTTACAGTGATATTCAATATGTTTGTCTTGAAGTTATCAAAGTTGTCTGCTGCAGATTTGTTGTATGTTTAAACGGTTTACCTAAACAACGGTTTACATTTATAAACAATGTATCACTAGACATCCACCCATTAACCCTTCCTCACATACAACATATGAAAAATCACCTTAAAAAAAGAAAAAATATTTAATAAGGTGGAAAACAATGTAGCAAAAGGTGAAATTGCTCATTTTGACAAATTTCTCCTTTTGCTACAATGTTTTTAAAGGTTGTCTGCTGCCGAGGGGTAAGAAAACATATGTATGTTGGAAAGGGTTATGTTACTTTCAAGTATTATGTGTCATACTTCAACAAATACTATTTCATGTAGGGAACATCATTCCAAAATGATCTGATTTCATGCAACCCAATTAAAGCTATCACAAAAAGGGAAGAGTTTGTCTTACAAGGTTGTAAAGCGATAGTGAACCATCAAAATAATTATCTCATCGATTGTGCAGGGGGCTGCATTACGTGGGAAATGCTACAGATCATGCTACAACACCCATGTCCATTTATACAGGTTTTTAATTAATTTACTGATATACTATCAATTGACAACCTTGCAAGATGAACACCTCATTTCATGTGACAGCTTTAATTAGTCCCTTTCTATTCATTCTTCATCCTCAGATGTTGTTCTCTTCCTTTATTTTTAAAAATGATCAATTTTTGGGATTTTATCTAAATTATCTTTTATATCCACAAATTGATAATTTACATTATAGCAGTTGAGTATTAAATGTGTATCTTACAATTTGTTCTATAAGCATTAACAAAATATCTGCAGCAGACTTTGTTTATTCTTGTGAAAACATTGTTTCAAATTCGAGTCAATGAAATGCAATCATATGGAAAATATTGATTTAAGGAATGGACAGCTTTTTTTTCGTGTTCATGGGGGTATGAACAAAAAAACCTGATCACGCGCTATTTTCATAGAATGTGTGGTCAGGTTTTTTTGTTCATACCCCCATGAACACGAAAAAAAAGCTGTGCATTCCTTATATTTTAGCATTAATATGGCTTTTACCGTGGGTAATAAAACATAATAGTGTTTAACAACTTTCTTTTCCATGATATAGCACGTCAAACATTAGTCCAATTTGGCGCCAAAAGTAATAACGTTATGACGTGACGTCACTTTCTTAGTATTCGGTCGCTTTTTCCAAGAATCCAAGGAAAATTTTCTTCATGGGGTTATGAACAAAATTTTTCAGCCAATCACAGACAAGCAAAAGTCATGAACACAAAAAAAACTAAAATATAAAAGTATATAATTGAAAGCATTGTATGATACTATTATATACATGTAGTGTGAAATTAGTTATTTCTAACATAGTTCTCAGAGTGTTCAGTTGCAAAGGCATCAACAGATGTGTGAATTATGAACGTACTTCAACATCAAAAGCTCTACAGGGTTTTTTCTTTTTATGAAACCCTTTCCTACATGCAGATACATTTGATGCATCTACAGTGGATGACACTGTAAAATTGTCAGGTTAAAATAATAAGTTGCTCTAACTGAGCACTTTCTCCTTTTGACACGATGGAATGGCCCATCAATAACAGAGATTGTACTTTCTTTTACAGTGATTTTCAATATTTTTGTCTTGAAGTTTTCAAAGTTGTGCACTTCAGATTTGTTGTATGTTTGGACAGGTTAGATGATATACACCCAGTAACCCTTTCCCACATACAATAAATCTCAATCATACAACTTTGTACACATCCAGGCAAACACATGAAAAAATCCCTGGAGAAGACGGAACAATTATTGAATTTTTCAAATCAACAAATTTGAAACTTACATCATTCATAGCAGTTGAGTAATAAATGTGTACCTTTCAATTATTAAACACGCACGAACAAAATATCTTTATCTGCAGATGTGTTGTTTCTCAAGCTACAATACAACATATGAAAAATCTCCTTAACCCTTTCCCTAAAAGCTTTTTGATGCCTCTGCAGCAGGCTTTTTGAAAACATAGTGCCAAAAGAAGAAATTGCTCAATAAAGGTTATCCATTCTATTAAAGAATTTTCTATTTTTTGACAAAGTCGTCTGCTGCAGAATTGTCGTATGAGGGAAAGTGTTAAACAGAATAATTATTGAATATGATGTAAAACAATGTGGCAAAAGGAGAAATTACTCATTTTGACAAACATCTCCTTTTGCCACAATGCTTTCAAAGGTTGTCTGCTGATGAGGCGTAAGAACCATCTGTATGTTGGAAAGGGTTAAGTTACTTTCAAGTATTATGTGTCATACTTCAAAAAATATGAATTCATGTAGGAAACATCATTCCAAAAAGATCGATTCATTTGAAGCTTCAAATTAATTGAAATGTGTCCTTGCAATATAATCTCGGACCTGCAGTCCGTCACCCTGTTCATTCAATAAGACCGGATCTACATGGTCAGCTTCCTCAAAGACATGTTCATCATGAAATGGAATGATGTCTCCTACATTGATCCCTAAATTGTGAAGAATGACACACGCAACTGTCACTTTGCAAGCTTTATCTGGAGTAAGACGAAGTTTGTCTTTCAAAAGACCGAATCGTCTTTTCAAAATCCCAAATGTCTGCTCAATTAGTACACGGGTCCTGGTGTGTGCAGCATTGTATTTAATTTGATAGGCCTGAATTGGATTACCGAAAGGTGTCATTAGGTATCGCTTTGTCGGATACCCACTATCCCCTAAAAGAATACCATCAATTCTACCTGAAAAAAATATGGACATCAAGGTTTTAAGTAAATTAATACTAACATTTATGCAACATGAAACATTTATAATATTTGCATATTGGTATGATATATTATTATAATCATTAAAGGAGTTCATACAATATACATACATTTCAGCATGTGCATAATAATGGTTTATACTATGTTTAAAGTGAATCCAAAAATGACAAAACATTATAATTCCATTTTTCTTATGAAATTCTTGTCTGATTTCAAGACAATTTTGAAGAATTCTTCAAAACTTGTGCAAGCCATACTGATTGGTTGAAAACCATAGCCACCAGGCAGAATCCTAAAATGAGTAAAAGAAACTTTAAGCTTCAAACAACATCTCTCACTAAACCATAGGATGTATATCAACCATTTGCCTTGTTATTGTGTCTTACTGTCATGTTATTGTGTCTTACTGTCATGTCATTATGTCTTACTGTCATGTCATTATGTCTTACTGTCATGTCATTGTGTCTTACTGTCATGTTATTATGTCTTACTGTCATGTTATTATGTCTTACTGTCATGTCATTATGTCTTACTGTCATGTTATTATGTCTTATTGGTGTGTCTTTGTGTCAAATTAATATGTTAGACTTATTAGTTTGTCATAAACAAAAACTCTAAATCAAAAGTAACTCTTATATGAGAATAATTGTACAACATACCGTTTTCAAAATATCTGCAGATTTCACTGTTTCTGAAAACTCTACTGTCATGTGCAGATCCAGGCCATTTGGCGACACAGTCATAAATTATGAACCTGTGGTCACATATCATCTGAAATTCATATTAAATGAATGATATGCTGTTACATAAATCCATTTCAAATTCATTTTTGATTCCATTATATTTATATACCCGGTAGTATTTTTTCAAGATAGTTCAAAAACACTTTACATCAATGAAACGATTTAACACTTTCCCTCATATAAACACTTTCTGAAGCAGACAGCTTTTTGAAAACATAGTGACAAATGAAGCCATTGCTCAAAACAAGCAATTTCTCCTTTTGCCACAATGTTTTCCACTTTTAGTCATAGGTTATCCATTCAGTTATAGAGATTTTTCATTCTTTGACAAAATATGTTCAAAGTCGTCTGCTGCAGAATTGTCGTATGAGGGAAAGGGTTAATTATCTAAATAGTGTTTTACTGTCACTTTATTTCCTTTGGAAGACATAATATACAAAGTAGTTAAAAAACATTTTTTATTCAGTTAATACAATAAATTTTATTTATGAATTGGTAAGCATATACTAGTATTTTTACGCTTTGGCATTTGCAGAAGCATTTCATGGCCTGTGCAGCAGACAACTTTTGAATACATTGTGGGAAAAGAAGAATATTATTGTTCATGATGAGCAATTCCTCATTTTTTAACTCGCCTAATCGAAGAAATAGGGGAGTTTATGTAATCATCCCGGCATTCGCGTTGGTGTTGCCATACGCATTGCCGTACGCATTGCCAACTTGATCAAACCTTTGCGTGTAAGGCCTTTTCTCAGATGTACTGTGTATGCTCTTGCTTTGAAACTTCACACACTTATTTAGGGTTATTAGATGACCTTGTATGTCAAGTCCCATAACTCTGGAATGAATTTTGACTATTCACTGTGTATACTGTTGCTTTGAAACTTCCCACACTTATTCAAGGTCAAGTCCCATAACTCTGGAATGAATTTTGACTATTCACTGTGTATGCTCTTGCTTTGAAACTTCACACACTTATTTAGGGTTATTAGATGACCTTGTATGTCAAGTCCCATAACTCTGGAATGAATTTTGACTATTCACTGTGTATACTGTTGCTTTGAAACTTCCCACACTTATTCAAGGTCAAGTCCCATAATTCTGGAATGGATTTTGACCGAATAGTGCCCCATTTTAATCAAACCTTTGTGTTCAAGACCGGGGATTTTGGGTAATAGTTGGGCATTTAAGGCCTTTTCTCAGAAACTATATAATTTATGCTGTTTGCTATTAACGGTTTTCTTTCTTTTGTAAATACAATTTCAACTAAATTATTCCACTTTTGGATTTCGACTTTTACCAATGCCACAACTGTTCTTAAAGTAGGCCCTGATAGAGCTATATTGTCCTCCGACAACTCTTGTTCGAATATGTTTTCAACTCTATGCATTCTTTTTATTTTCATTATATAGAGCTGGAACTACTTATGATAAGTCCCAAAATAGAGAGATTCCATAATTTTCCCAAAATAGAGATATTCCATAATTTTGCCTACACATCTAAATATTATGCTTAGATTGTTTGTAAGTGGGAAAATGTTAAATACAGTATTTAAACAAATTGTGAAATTTAACAAATGCACATATTTAATAATGACGTAAGTTATTGATAATAAAAATCATCTTAAGCAAACACATTTTGTTTTATTTGTGATATGCTGAGTTCTATCATTTTTGAGATCTTTTGAAACGTAGCTGTTGCTGATTTATTTTGATCACTTTCTGTCCTTTGTTAACTTTCAGCTATAAAAAACATCTTAATCATGTGTGTGTGGGTGGGGGGGGGGGGGGGGGGGGGGGGGGGGGGGGGGGGGGTAGGCATACGTTGGCATAGCATCACAGGTCACTTTTTATACTTTGTCAAACATCACAGGTCATTTTAATTTATGCAATGAAGTGGGAGGAGTTAAAACAATAATTGACAGTGTCCCGTCTGTTTACACATATTATAATCAGTTAAAGTTTATCGATGAAGTGTTTATAAATAGAAATGTAAACTACAAATGGAGGACTAACAAGGGAAATAACTTTTTTAAATTCTTATTTCTTTTATTCGAAGTTTGACGTCAAATTAAATAAAGATTTTTTAAAACGAATTTCAGAGAGGCCAATATTCTTTCCATCTTCTGAACCTTTATTAAGTACAGCACACGCCTCTTTATTTCGTATTATTGTACGTATGTTTTTTACAGATTTAACTTTTTAAATTAACCCCTGATGTTTGTCAACCAAAATAGTACGTTGACAAACACCACAGGACATTCTCATTCAGTTCAATCTCTCAACACACATGTTCTAGTTGATGGCTTTGTGCATTGGGAAAATGCATTGCACGGCACGCATGTGAACAGACCCTAAATACATTACATATGCGTAAAAATTACCCCTGGTGTTTGTCAACGTATAACTGAAACCAAAACTATACGTAAACATATGCGTGAAAATGACGCCTGGTGTTTGTCAACGTATAAAGTTAACACAAATGATACGTAACATCACAGGACATTCTCCTTCAGTTCAATATCTCCATACACTTATTCTAGATGATGGCTGTCTGTATGGGGGAAATACATTGTAGGTAACGAACTCGCATGCACAAATCACATATGAATGTATATTGTTTTATGGCGCATCGACAGCTAAGGTCATTTAGCGCGCAATTAAATATAATTATTCATGATCCCTGGGTAAACAAACCAGAACTAGGATAGAAGATGTGCCTTGCCCAAGGGCACTCCACCATGACCGAATTGACGCGACTGGGGATCGAACCCTGTTTCGAAATCCCCGACGCTAACCACTCGACCACAGCGGATTCCACAAACAAATCACATGTACACACGGACATATGAACATACCCTAAATACAAAACATGCATGAAAACAACCCTTGATGTTTGTCAACGTATACATTTCCCCAAAAACATACGTTGACAAACATTACATGACATTCTCCTTCAGTTCAATCTCTCCATACACTGATTCTAGTTGATGACTTTCTGCATGGGGGAAATGGATTGTAGGGCACGGTCTCGATTGAAATTATCACATGTACACACGTACATATAAACTGACATTAAACGCATAATATATGCGTGAAAAAGACCCCTGATGTTTGTGAACGTATAAATTTCACCAAAAATATACGTTGACAAACATCACATGACATTTTCTTCAGATCAATCTCTCCTTACACTGATTCTAGTTAATGGCCTTCTGCATGGAGGAAATGCATTGGAGGGCACGAACACGTGTGAGATGATCACATATATACTTATGAACAAACCCCTTAATACATATCATGCATACAAATGACTCCTGATGTTTGTCAACGTAAAAAATACACCAAAAGATATACGTTGACAAACATCACAGGACATTCTCTTCAGATCAATCTCTCTATACACTGATTCTAGAGGAAGGTCAGGGAAATGCATTGTAGGGCACGAACTCGTATTTAATTATCACATATACGCACGTACATATTCACAGACCCTAAATACATAACTTATGCGTGAAAATGACCCCTGATGTTTGCCCGGTTTGGCCACGTATAGAGTTAACCAAAACTATACGTTGCCAAACATCACAGGACATTCTCCTTCAGTTCAATCTCTCCCATCTCTCCACTGATTCTAATTGTTGGCTTTCTGTATGTTGGCAATGCTTTGTAGGGCACGAACAGGTATACAATGATCACCAAATTATACACACGTACTTATGAACCAAAACTATACGTTGACAAACATCACAGGACATTCTCCTTCAGTTCAATGTCTCCATACACCGATTACTAGTTGACGGCTTTCTTCATGGGGGAAATGCATTGTAGGGCACGAACACGTATACAATGATCACATATACACATGTATCTATGACCAGACCCTTAATACATAACATGCATGAAAACGACCTCTGATGTTTGTCAAGGTATAAATTTCACCAGAAATATACGTTGACAAACATCACAGGACATTCTGCTTCAGCTCAATCTCTCCATACACTGATTGTAGTCGATGGCTTTCTGCATGAGGAAAATGCATTATAAGGCACGAACACGAAAAAAAAGGATCATATATAGACACGTACTTATGAACAAACCCTAAATACATAAAATGCGTAAAAATGACCCCTGATGTTTGTCAACGTATACAGTTAACCAAATATATACGTTGACAAACATCACAGGACATTCACTTATTCTAGTTAATGGCTTTCTGTATCGGGGAAATGCATTGTAGGGCACGAACACGTATGAAACGATCACATATACACACGTATATATTAACAGATCCTAAGTAGACAACATATGCGTGGAGATTACCCCTGGTGTTTACCAACGTATGAAGTAAACCAAAGCAATACGTTGACAAACATCACAGGACATTCTCCTTCAGGTGAATATCTCCATACAGTGTTTCTAGGTAAAGCATTGAAATTGACCCCTGACGTTTGTAAAAGTATAACGTAAACCGAAATTATACGTTGACAAACATCACAGGTTATTCTCCTTCAGATCTATATCTCCATACACTGTTTCTAGGTAAAACTTTGAAATGACCTCTGATGTTTGTCAAAATATAACGTAAACCAAAACTATACGTTGACAAACATCACAGGTCATTCTCCTTCAGATCAATATCTCCATACACTGTTTCTAGGTAAAACTTTGAAATGACCTCTGATGTTTGTCAAAGTATAATGTAAACCAAAATTATACGTTGACAAACATCACAGGTCATTCTCCTTCAGATCAATATCTCCATACACTGTTTCTAGGTAAAGCTTTGAAATGACCTCTGATGTTTGTCAAAGTATAACGTAAACCAAAACTATACGTTGACAAACATCACAGGTCATTCTCCTTCAGATCAATATCTCCATACACTGTTTCTAGGTAAAGCTTTGAAATGACCCCTGATGTTTGTCAAAGTATAACGTAAACCAAATATATACGTTGACAAACATCACAGGTAATTCTTCTTCAGATCAATATCTCCATACACTGTTTCTAGGTAAAGCTTTGAAATGACCCCTGATGTTTGTCAAAGTATAACGTAAACCAAATATATACGTTGACAAACATCACAGGTAATTCTCCTTCAGATCAATATCTATATACACTGTTTCTAGGTAAAACTTTGAAATGACCTCTGATGTTTGTCAAAGTATAATGTAAACCAAAATTATACGTTGACAAACATCACAGGTCATTCTCCTTCAGATCAATATCTCCATACACTGTTTCTAGGTAAAGCTTGGAAATGACCTCTGATGTTTGTCAAAGTATAACGTAAACCAAAACTATACGTTGACAAACATCACAGGTCATTCTCCTTCAGATCAATATCTCCATACACTGTTTCTAGGTAAAGCTTGGAAATGACCCCTGATGTTTGTCAAAGTATAACGTAAACCAAAACTATACGTTGACAAACATCACAGGTAATTCTCATTCAGATCAATATCTCCATACACTGTTTCTAGGTAAAGCTTGGAAATTACCTCTGATGTTTGTCAAAGTATAACGTAAACCAAATATATACGTTGACAAACATCACAGGTAATTCTCCTTCAGATCAATATCTATATACACTGTTTCTAGGTAAAACTTTGAAATGACCTCTGATGTTTGTCAAAGTATAATGTAAACCAAAATTATACGTTGACAAACATCACAGGTCATTCTCCTTCAGATCAATATCTCCATACACTGTTTCTAGGTAAAACTTTGAAATGACCTCTGATGTTTGTCAAAGTATAATGTAAACCAAAATTATACGTTGACAAACATCACAGGTCATTCTCCTTCAGATCAATATCTCCATACACTGTTTCTAGGTAAAGCTTGGAAATGACCTCTGATGTTTGTCAAAGTATAACGTAAACCAAAACTATACGTTGACAAACATCACAGGTCATTCTCCTTCAGATCAATATCTCCATACACTGTTTCTAGGTAAAGCTTGGAAATGACCCCTGATGTTTGTCAAAGTATAACGTAAACCAAAACTATACGTTGACAAACATCACAGGTAATTCTCATTCAGATCAATATCTCCATACACTGTTTCTAGGTAAAGCTTGGAAATGACCTCTGATGTTTGTCAAAGTATGACGTAAACCAAATATATACGTTGACAAACATCACAGGTAATTCTCCTTCATATCAATATCTCCATACACTGTTTCTAGGTAAAACTTTGAAATGACCTCTGATGTTTGTCAAAGTATACATTTCACCAAAACTGTACGTTGACAAACATCACAGGACATTCTCCTTCAGATCAATATCTTCATACACTGTATCTAGGTAAAGCTTGGCTTTGAACTGACCTCTGATGTTTGTCAAAGTATAACGTAAACTAAAACTATACGTTGACAAACATCACAGGTAATTCTCTTTCAGATCAATATCTCCATACACTGTTTCTAGGTAAAGCTTTGAAATGACCTCTGATGTTTGTCAAAGTATAACGTAAACCAAATATATACGTTGACAAACATCACAGGTAATTCTCCTTCAGATCAATATCTCCATACACTGTTTCTAGGTAAAGCTTTGAAATGACCCCTGATGTTTGTCAAAGTATAACGTAAACCAAATATATACGTTGACAAACATCACAGGTAATTCTCCTTCAGATCAATATCTCCATACACTGTTTCTAGGTAAAGCTTTGAAATGACCCCTGATGTTTGTCAAAGTATAACGTAAACCAAATATATACGTTGACAAACATCACAGGTAATTCTCCTTCAGATCAATATCTCCATACACTGTTTCTAGGTAAAGCTTTGAAATGACCTCTGATGTTTGTCAAAATATAACGTAAACCAAAACTATACGTTGACAAACATCACAGGTCATTCTCCTTCAGATCAATATCTCCATACACTGTTTCTAGGTAAAGCTTTGAAATGACCCCTGATGTTTGTCAAAGTATAACGTAAACCAAATATATACGTTGACAAACATCACAGGTAATTCTCCTTCAGATTAATATCTATATACACTCTTTCTAGTTAAAACTTTGAAATGACCTCTGATGTTTGTCAAAGTATAATGTAAACCAAAACTATACGTTGACAAACATCACAGGTCATTCTCCTTCAGATCAATATCTCCATACACTGTTTCTAGGTAAAGCTTGGAAATGACCTCTGATGTTTGTCAAAGTATAACGTAAACCAAAACTATACGTTGACAAACATCACAGGTAATTCTCTTTCAGATCAATATCTCCATACACTGTTTCTAGGTAAAGCTTGGAAATGACCTCTGATGTTTGTCAAAGTATACCGTAAACCAAACTATACGTTGACAAACATCACAGGTCATTCTCCTTCAGATGAATATCTCCATACACTGTTTCTAGGTAAAGCTTGGAAATGACCTCTGATGTTTGTCAAAGTATGACGTAAACCAAATATATACGTTGACAAACATCACAGGTAATTCTCCTTCAGATCAATATCTCCATACACTGTTTCTAGGTAAAGCTTGGAAATGACCTCTGATGTTTGTCAAAGTATAACGTAAACCAAATATATACGTTGACAAACATCACAGGTAAATCTCCTTCAGATCAATATCTCCATACACTGTTTCTAGGTAAAGCTTTGAAATGACCTCTGATGTTTGTCAAAGTATAACGTAAAACAAACTATACGTTGACAAACATCACAGGTCATTCTCCTTCAGATGAATATCTCCATACACTGTTTCTAGGTAAAGCTTTGAAATGACCCCTGATGTTTGTCAAAGTATAACGTAAACCAAATATATACGTTGACAAACATCACAGGTCATTCTCCTTCAGATCAATATCTCCATACACTGTTTCTAGGTAAAACTTGGCTTTGAACTGACCTCTGATGTTTGTCAAAGTATACAGTAAACCAAACTATACGTTGACAAACATCACAGGTCATTCTCCTTCAGATCAATATCTCCATACACTGTTTCTAGGTAAAGCTTTGAAATGACCCCTGATGTTTGTCAAAGTATAACGTAAACCAAATATATACGTTGACAAACATCACAGGTAATTCTCCTTCAGATCAATATCTCCATACACTGTTTCTAGGTAAAGCTTTGAAATGACCTCTAATGTTTGTCAAAATATAACGTAAACCAAAACTATACGTTGACAAACATCACAGGTCATTCTCCTTCAGATCAATATCTCCATACACTGTTTCTAGGTAAAACTTGGCTTTGAACTGACCTCTGATGTTTGTCAAAGTATAACGTAAACTAAAACTATACGTTGACAAACATCACAGGTAATTCTCTTTCAGATCAATATCTCCATACACTGTTTCTAGGTAAAGCTTTGAAATGACCTCTGATGTTTGTCAAAATATAACGTAAACCAAAACTATACGTTGACAAACATCACAGGTCATTCTCCTTCAGATCAATATCTTCATACACTGTATCTAGGTAAAGCTTGGCTTTGAACTGACCTCTGATGTTTGTCAAAGTATAACGTAAACTAAAACTGTACGTTGACAAACATCACAGGTAATTCTCTTTCAGATCAATATCTCCATACACTGTTTCTAGGTAAAGCTTTGAAATGACCTCTGATGTTTGTCAAAATATAACGTTAAGCATCTCACATGATAAGTTATTTGAGACAATTTAAAGTCACTGAATTATAAATCAATTTACATACCAGTTCTTGAAACAGAGTTATAAGTTAGTCAAAACGTTATGACATAGCAAAATAAGACAATCATTTAATAAATTGAAAATAAAAAGCTTAATTTGTACTATATACTTTTATTTTTATTTTACTTGGTCAATGTTGGCATTCATTTTTAGCTCGACTATTTGAAGAATATGAGAGGTTTACTACTCGCCCCGGCGTCGGCGTGGGCGTCGGCGTCGGCGTCCGGTTAAAGTTTTATGGCAAGTTGGGATTTTTCTTTCTTTGTACTTTATCTAGGGCTTTTAATTGAAATACAGTTACATATCTACTACCTTGCTTCACATTGAATTGCTGAGTGTGACCCTTCTTTTTTGGGTAAAAAACATGATTTTATGCTATTTTGGGTGGTTAAATTTTTATGGCAAGTTGGAATTTTCTTTTTTTTCTCAATCACTTGTGCTAGGGCATTCATATTTGGAATATAATTACATCTTATACCTTTCTCCACATCAAATGCTGAAGATGCTGACTGTGATATTTTAAGGGCAAAACACATGATTTATTCGATTTTTCTCAATAAGTACTTATGTTGAGGGTTTCTTATTTGGAATTCAATATCATCTTTTACCTGTCTCCACATTAAATACCGAAGATGCTGAGTGTGACATTCTTTAAGTGGTAAAACACATTATATTTGGTGGTAAAATGTTTGGGGCAAGTTGGAATTTATTTTTATTTTTTTCTAAATAACTACTTCTGCTAGGATTTCATATTTAGAATATAAATCACCTAATATCTTTCTTTATATTGTTTGCTGGCTTAATATACTTAGTGTGATCTTTTTTAGGTAAAAACATCATTTGGGGTGGTTAAACTTTAGGGCAAGTTGACATTTGTATTTTTATTTTTTAACTTTTTAATAAGTACTTAAGTAAGGGGTTTCTTATTTGGAATTCAGTAACATTTTATACATTTCTCCACATTAAATGCTGAAGATGCTGAGTGTGAGGTTCTTTTAGGTTTAAAAGACATCATTTTGTGGGGTTAAAGTTTAAGGGCAAGTATGCAGTTTCATCTTTTAGCTCGACTATTTGAAGAATAATTAGAGCTTTACTACTGGCCCAACACTTTGCAACCGCCCCGGTTTCAGCGTCTGGTTAATTGTTCAGGGAAAGCTGGCATTTTCATTGATTACTCCAATACCCTTCATTTATTCAAACCACTTCATACTTCACACAATTGTTAAGGACCATCACACAATCAGGTTATATAATTCCATTGTACCCTAAATATGGAGTAATGCGCCTTGACTGACTTAGGAAATTTGAATTTTTAAATTACCTATATTTAAATTAGGTATCTATTCATTTCCTTTTACATTTATAGTAAATAGGATTTAGTTGTTCTTAAGTACAATAAAATGTAATAGTGCTTTATGTGAATAAGCGGCATATAGTCCAGCGCGCTGTCCTCCGACAGCTCATGTTTCGTCTTAAAAAAACATTGGTTTAGTACATTTTTCTTCTTTCAGGTAAACAACTGAAACTCAAATATCCCCCTATTGAAAATGCCAAGAAGTGATTTTAAGGAGGAACCGTATAAATGATACATAATTAACCTTATACATGGAATGTTTGTGAATATGTACTTAATCAGACAACATAGAATACATACTGGGGATAAACTTTATATTTAATTCTCAGAATAGAGATTATATACCATAGAGAGACCTTAAAAATGAGAAGATTGTAAACTTGTGTGTTGTAGAAAGGTTATTTAACGTCATATAAGAGAGTACATAATGTAGATTAACCTTATTATATTTAAACCTATACCCCGTTCCCGTTACAGTATGTTTTGGTGTTTATACTCTGACAAACGTCAGGGATCATTTGCACACATAAGTACATGTTTCTTTGTAATTAATTCCTACTTGTTCGTGCCCTGCAATGCGTTTCCCACACACAGAAAGCCGTTAACTAGAATCGGGGTATAGAGAGATTCAACTGGAGGAGAATGACATGTGATGTTTGTCATGTTATACGTTGACAAAAATCAGTAGTCGTTTTCACACATGGTAGGTATTTAGGGTCTGGTTATATGTACATATATGTGTAAATATGATCATTTTATAAGTGTTCGTGCCCTACAATGTATTTCTTCATACATAAAGCCATCAACGAAAATCATTGTATTGAGAGATTGAACTGAAGTAGAATGTCCTGTGATGTTTGTCAATGTTTATTTTTGGTGAAATTTATACGTTGACATACATCAGGGGTCGTTTTCATGCATGCTATGTATTTGGGGTCTGGTTTGTGCACAATAATGCAATTCCCCCATGCATAAAGCCACAATCTAGAATCAGTGTATTGAGAGATAGAACTGAAGTAGAATATCCTGTGATGTTTTTCAGTGTATATCTTCGGTGCAATTTATACGTTGACAAACATCAGGGGTCGTTTTCATGCATGCTATGTTTTTGGGGTCTGGTCATATGTTAATGTGTTTGTGATCATTGTATACGTGTTTTTGCCCTATAATGCATTTCCCCCATGTATTAAAAGCACAATCTAGAATTAGTGCATGGAGAGATTGAACTGAAGGAGAATGTCCTGTGATGTTTGTCAACGTATATTTTTGGTGAAATGTATACGTTGGCAAACATCAGGGGTCTTTTTCACGCATATATTATGCGTTTAAGGTCAGTTCATATTTACGTGTATATATGTGATTATTTCAATCCAGACTGTGCCCTACAATGCATTTCCCCCATGCAGAAAGCCATCAACTAGAATCAGTGTATGGAGAGATTGAACTGAAGGAGAATGACCTGTGATGTTTGTCAACGTATAGTTTTGGTTTACATTATACTTTGACAAACATCAGAGGTCATTTCCAAGCTTTACCTAGAAACAGTGTATGGAGATATTGATCTGAAGGAGAATGACCTGTGATGTTTGTCAACGTATAGTTTTGGTTTACATTATACTTTGACAAACATCAGAGGTCATTTCAAAGTTTTAACTAGAAAGAGTGTATATAGATATTGATCTGAAGGAGAATTACCTGTGATGTTTGTCAACGTATATATTTGGTTTACGTTATACTTTGACAAACATCAGGGGTCATTTCAAAGCTTTACCTAGAAACAGTGTATGGAGATATTGATCTGAAGGAGAATTACCTGTGATGTTTGTCAACGTATAGTTTTGGTTTACGTTATACTTTGACAAACATCAGGGGTCATTTCAAAGCTTTACCTAGAAACAGTGTATGGAGATATTCATCTGAAGGAGAATGACCTGTGATGTTTGTCAACGTATAGTTTTGGTTTACGTTATACTTTGACAAACATCAGAGGTCATTTCCAAGCTTTACCTAGAAACAGTGTATGGAGATATTGATCTGAAGGAGAATGACCTGTGATGTTTGTCAACGTATAATTTTGGTTTACATTATACTTTGACAAACATCAGAGGTCATTTCAAAGTTTTACCTAGAAACAGTGTATATAGATATTGATCTGAAGGAGAATTACCTGTGATGTTTGTCAACGTATATATTTGGTTTACGTTAAACTTTGACAAACATCAGGGGTCATTTCAAAGCTTTACCTAGAAACAGTGTATGGAGATATTGATCTGAAGGAGAATGACCTGTGATGTTTGTCAACGTATAGTTTTGGTTTACGTTATATTTTGACAAACATCAGAGGTCATTTCAAAGCTTTACCTAGAAACAGTGTATGGAGATATTGATCTGAAGGAGAATTACCTGTGACGTTTGTCAACGTATATATTTGGTTTACGTTATACTTTGACAAACATCAGGGGTCATTTCAAAGCTTTACCTAGAAACAGTGTATGGAGATATTCATCTGAAGAAGAATGACCTGTGATGTTTGTCAACGTATAGTTTTGGTTTACGTTATACTTTGACAAACATCAGGGGTCATTTCAAAGTTTTACCTAGAAACAGTGTATGGAGATATTGATCTGAAAGAGAATGACCTGTGATGTTTGTCAACGTATATATTTGGTTTACGTTATACTTTGACAAACATCAGGGGTCATTTCAAAGTTTTACCTAGAATCAGTATGTGGTGGGATTGAACTGAAGGAGAATGTCCTGTGATGTTTGTCAACGTATAGTTTTGGTGAAATGTATACGTTGAGAAATGATGTTTGTCAACGTATTGCTTTGGTTTTAATTTATACGTTGGCAAACATCAGGGGTTTATTTCCACGCATATGTTGTGTACTTAGGGTCTGTTAATATGTACGTGTGTATATGTGATCGTTTCATACGTTTTCGTGCCATACAATGCATTTCCCCGATACAGAAAGCCATTAACTAGAATCAGTGTATGGAGATATTGAACTGGGGGAGAATGTCCTGTGAAGTTTGTCAACGTATATATTTGGTTAACTGTATACGTTGACAAACATCAGGGGTCATTTTTACGCATTTTATGTATTTAGGGTTTGTTCATAAGTATGTGTCTATATATGATCATTTTTTTACGTGTTCGTTCCTTACAATGCATTTTCCTAATGCAGAAAGCCATCCACTACAATCAGTGTATGGAGAGATTGAGCTGAAGCAAAATGTCCTGTGATGTTTGTCAACGTATATTTTTCGTGAAATATATACGTTGACAAACATCAGAGGTCGTTTTCATGCATGTTATGTATTAAGGGTCTGGTCATAGATACATGTGTATATGTGATCATTGTATACGTGTTCGTGCCCCACAATGCATTTCCCCCATGAAGAAAGCCGTCAACTAGTAATCGGTCTATGGAGACATTGAACCGAAAGAGAATGTCCTGTGATGTTTGTCAACGTATAGTTTTGGGTCATACATAAGTACGTGTGTATAATTATGTGATCATTGTATACCTGTTCGTGCCCTACAAAGCATTTCCCCCATGCAAAAAGCCATCAACTAGAGCCAGTGTATGGAGAGATGGGAGAGATGGAACTGAAGAAAAAATGTCCTGTGTTGTTTGGCAACGTATAGTTTTAGTTAACTCTATACGTGGACAAACATCAGGGGTCATTTTCACGCATAAGTTATGTATTTAGGGTCTGTGAATATGTGCGTGTGTATATGTGATAATTTCATACGAGTTCGTGCCCTACAGTGCATTTCCCAGACCTTCCTCTAGAATCAGTGTATAGAGAGATTGAACTGAAGCAAAATGTCCTTGTGATGTTTGTCAACGTATATTTTTGGTGAAATTTATACGTTGACAAACATCAGAGGTCGGTTTCATGCATGATATGTATTTAGGATCTGGTCATAAGTACGTGTGTATATGTGATAATGGTATACGTGTTCCTGCCCTACAATGCAACCCCCCCCCCCCCCCCCCCCCCCCCCCCCCCCCCCCCCCCCCCCCCCCCCCCCCTCAATGCAGAAAGCCACCAACTATAATTAGTGTATAGAGAGATTGTGTTGTTTTGGTTAACTGTATACGTTGACAAACACCAGGGGTCATTTTTACGCATATATGTTATGTATTTAGGGTGTGTTTATATGTACATGGTTATATGTGATTATTGCATATTTATGAGTGCCGTAGAATGAATTTCCCCCATGCAGAAAGTCATCAACTAGAATCATTATATGGAGATATTGAACTGAAGTAGAATGTCATGTGATGGTTGTCATCGTATATCTTTGGTTAATTGTATACGTTGACAAACATCCGGGGTAATTTTCACGCATGTTATGTAATTAGGGTCTGTTCATAAGTATGTGATACTTTCATACGTGAATGTGCCTCATAATTCATTATCCCAATGAAAAAACTATCGACTAGAACTTGTGTATGGAGAGATTGAACTTAAACAGAATTTCCTCAGATGGTTGTCAACGTATATCTTTGTGATATTTATATGTTGTCAATCATCAGAGTTCATTTGCATGCATGATATAATTATTTGCATCTGTTAACCAGTATGGGTGTAGGTGTATGTATACATGTATGCGCCCTACAGTACATTTCCCTCGCGGAGAAAATCAGCAATTATAACCTGTGAATGGAGAATACTGAGATATGGACTCTTAAACTCTAACCATAATTTATAAGTAAAGAAACAACAATGCAATACATGTAAGTTTAAACTTATTCATTTAACATCGATTGCGAAACAAGCTTTAAGCTCGGCGTCTGCTTCATGGATTCCTAACCAGGCCCTGAAACTATAAAACTTTTAAAACGTGCTCCATGCTCAGAAATGAACTCCATGCTCCAAATAAGGCTTTTGATTGGTCAATTTGGAGAACGAATTTGCTTCTGGCCAAACAGATACTTGAGCACAAATTCTGAGCACAGATTAAAATTTTATAGTTTCGGACCCAGTACTCGCGCCGTTTGTGTGTAAAAATCCCAAAGGCAGAACCCGCTCATCACGGGACCGTTGACGCTCTACCTCTGTGCCACGGTCTCCCAAACGTATACATGTAGTATATATAAGCATGCACATTCGTACTCGCGCCGGTTGTGTGGAAAATCCAAAAGGCAGAACCCGCTCATCACGGGACTCTAACCCGGGACCGTTGACGCTTTACCTCTATGCCACTGTCTCCAAAACGTATACATGTAGTAAATATAAGCAAGCAAATTCGTACTCGCGCCGGTTGTGTGGAAAAATCCCAAAGGCAGAACCCGCTCATCACGGGACTCGAACCCGGGACCGTTGACGCTCTACCTCTGTGCCACGGTCTCCAAAACGTGTACATGTAGTATATATAAGCATGCACATTCGTACTCGCGCCGGTTGTGTGGAAAAATCCAAAAGGCAGAACCCGCTCCTCACGGGACTTGAACCCGGGACCGATGACCCTCTACCTCTGTGCCAAGGTCTCCCAAACGTATGTATACATGTAGTATATATAAGCATGCAATTTCGTACTCGCGCCGGTTGTGTAGAAAAATCCAAAATGCAGAACCGGTTCATCACGGGACTCGAACCCGGGACCGTTGACGCTCTACCTCTGTGCCACCGTCTCCCAAACGTATACATGTAGTATATATAAGCATGCAAATTCGTACTCGCGCCGGTTGTGTGGAAAAATGGAAAAATCCCAAACGCAGAACCCTGTCATCACGGGACTCGAACCCGGGACCGTTGACGCTATACCTCTGCGCCACTGTCTCCAAAACGTGTACATGTAGTATATATAAGCATGCAAATCGTACTCGCGCCGTTTGTGTGGAAAAATCCCAAAGGCAGAATCCGCTCATCACGGGACTCGAACCCGTGACCGTTGACGCTCTACCTCTGTACCACGGTCTCCCAAAACATATATACATGTAGTATATATAAGCATGCACATTCTGAACCAACGTGTGATGCGGACGCCATGTTGAGTAGAAGAGCACTCATATTTTTGGATAAGTCATACTTAGAATGGATAACAAACGCACCAATATGCTTTCAAAACATGTCAATTTACCAGGGCCGACCGAACCCGAGGCCGAACTGACCAGAATTCACTAAATAAAATACATAAAACGAATAATTGCGGATAACTATTATGTTTAAATAGCTTGCTCTTCAGCACATCCACCCGCGATGGCGAGAATCCGTTATAACAAATAAGGGTGTCCCAAATAAAGGTAAAAGCAACGCCCTTTAATAGGTCCCGCCCACACCTCTGGTGTTTGTCCGAAAAATTACCTGCGATGTTTGTCATAGTATGTTTACCGGGGGGGGGGGGGGGGGGGAGGTGGGGGGGATTGACCACATAATAGGAACTGTCATTTGATTGTCCATTTTCAAAACACACACATATATGCCATATATATAGGCCTACCTGCACATTTATGGAGGCATAACCTTTCCGGTTCATGTACTCATGTGTTTCATGTGCCGGTTTGAGGATCGGAATCTGAGTCCCGTCTACGAGGCCAACAACATTTGGAAATTCTGAAAAGAAAAAAAATTGAATTATGAGCAATTAATGTATGCAGTGTTTTTATTTATATTAATTAAACAGCTACATTAAAGTAACTATGATGGGACAAAATACATTCAACAGGTATCGATCTGCTGCATAGGCGTATAAATGTGCGAAAGAGTATAAAGAAAAAATATATTATTATCTTCAGAATACAGTGAACTCGACAGTTCCGGGTCAGTAACCAAATTAACGAATATTGTCTCTTTGAAAAGAAAGTTGAGAGAAACAAAACTACATAAAATGTTAAACAAATACTTCCTCCCCACGATGATATAATTCAATAATTATACAAATTTGTTAAAATGTTTCTTTAGTGTCTGCAATTGCAAGCTGTAAATTTGACAGTTTCGGGTCAAACTTGCCATTTCCGGGTCACGTGACAAATGTTTATTTCTGTTATTCAGGGGTAACCTCAAACAGCGGTTTTTAATAACAAGATATTCATTTAACATTTTTATTAAAATATTATGAAAAAAATAACTAAAATATATATCACTTGCAATTACCTATTGCCGCGAACAACAGAACAGTGATGGGGCTAAATTTACAGTACACACTTTCATGCACGAAAACTGATGAATTTTTCAATCAACTAATAAGTCATATTTGACAAAAAATGTAAATTTTAATAACACAATTTTAACATTGATTTATCACTATAAGCTTTAAATTATTCTTAAAAAGTTCCCAAAATAGTTTTACTAATAAATTGATAATTTTGAGAAATTCCTTTTG